>OZ007587.1:259480850-260080850 GCA_963931845.1 Maratus michaelseni
TAGTGGAGTGTCTACTTGAAAGTGCACGTTGATTGCTTTGAGTGTCTAAGATAAAGTATTGCTATTTTGTTTTGTTTTCCCAAAGTAAATGATTGAATTTTCAGGGCTATTCATAAGAATTTCTATACAATGTCAATAGTACAAAATATTTTTAACTTAAACGATTTCTCATAAGCTACTAATCTAGATTAACAATGTGAACATCAACGGTTCGTTTTAGTAGCGGCCATGTTTAAATAAAAGACCGCGCAATCTCTCCTACCGAAATTGGAGAGTTTGCGCATCTGCTACGATGGCGCATTGTTCCTATTAGTTTCCATGCTAGGAGAGATTACACAGCTTACTGGTAAATTTGCATAAAAAAATGAAAAATGAAAATGGACTAATTTTAAGTTAAACGTGTTATTAAGTTACATAATTTTATTTTGTAATCTTATCTGGTCTTGCTTTTTCTGATTCTTTAATTTTTTCCCCTTTAATTAAAGTTTTTTAATCGTTTTTAAAATTATTTCCTTTGTCTGATTCTTTACGCATTAGGTTGAAATATTCACTCCCAATACAATAAAATTTGTTCACAAAAACCTTACGGCAATGTCATTTAAGTGTAATTATTATTGTTAACAATTTAATTGTAGTAACAATCTCTCCTGCCCATGTGCGTAATCACACCAACCCAGTAAGAAGAGATTGCGCAAAATAACTTTCTTGGTTTTATTACAATTGTTCTATTAAATTGCAACATAACAATAAAATAGCAATGGAAATGCATAAAAAACAAATGAAGTAAAAATTATTCATGGATAGTTTAGCAAAAAATTAATATTTAGATTTTTTATTGCTATTCTTTTGAATTGTGCGCAGACTCTTCTAGCTTTACCTTAATCATTGTTTCTATGGGACAATCAAAAAGTATGCAAAGTATGCAAAAAGTCGTAGAAATCTCATCCCTGCACCCTTTAAATATTGGTAAAAAGTAAAAAGTTTTAAAAGTTATGTATAATAATATGTATGTATGTATGTAATATAACTTTTTGCAATTAATATAAATATTAAATCAGAAGATTATCGACACAATATAAATTAACTAATCATAATAATTCGATAGAAAGAATATACCAAATATTGTTTAAATGCACTGATTTTTTTTTTCTTTTTTAAGTAGTAGAAAAAATAAATCCAAATACAGAAGGTAATAACATTACAAACAGGAAAATGGAAACTTATATTATGAAACTTTATAAAGGGACAGGAAACCCAGAAGAGAAACAGAAACAGAAAAACAAAATTGCACAATATAAGTAATTCGCAAATAATTTCTGTTTGAACATAAAGCGATCGCGCCAGAATCGCTATGTTCAAATTACCTGATCAACTGTAAAACCAATCAGTTCATTTTCATGATTTTGAGGTGAGTGATGTTTTCATTGGATTTTCTTTAATTTAATTGTTTATAACTAACATAACATATGTTAAAACTTTATTACGTTAATACTTTTTATTTAAAGTTCTATAATATTGACATGATTTATTTGTATGCTTAAAAAATATAAAAAAATATTTTTTTTTATATGAATAAAATAACCTACAATGAAACTTTATGAAAGCCAAATGCAAGAATTCAGTTTTTCTTTTCATTTAAAGCTCTATAAATTAACGTAATTAATTTATATACATAAATAATCGTTAAACATTTAATTATTTATAAATAAAATTAGCTACATTGAAGTTTTATGAAGATAGAATGTGAGTATACACTTTTCTTTCTTTCCATGTTCTACAAAATAGACATGATATACGTTTAACTCATCAACAAACTGAAAAACAACAACAACAAAAAAAATGGTACACAACATTATGCTTTTCGCCTGGGCTTCATTTGAAGACTTTTTAATACGAATTAAAACTTTATATTTTCATTTCTAAATTCTTATTCATTGACAGCGATGTCTTTTCATAAATATTCTTTTACATTCAATCAATTACGCTTCGTCTTTCGGAAAAGAAAATCATTTAAAAATGCATTGATTCAAATAATTTTTCTGGCGCTAAAGTTCAGTTAGAAGAATTGCGTGAAAGAGAAGTGGTATTTGAGTTTCGAGGGTCTTATAGATGAATGGTTAAACTGATTGCCATTTTAACACGAAAAATTACGATTCAAAGTTTTTGTGAGTGATGTTTATGAATCAGAATGCCTAGACGTTAAAAGTTCCGATCAAAATTGTTTAGAAATATCTTTTATTAAATTATACTTCCCCAAACGTCCTCCTTATCTTTATTATAGCTGAAAAATAATAGCTTTATCAGTTACAAGGATTTAATTATTTAATCTCCTGTACAAATTATTCAAAGTTTATACCAACGCACATGCTAAACTCACAAGAAGAGTGCCAAGCTTGGTAATCAGATTTTGATTATTTTTATATATGTTGCAGGGTAGAAGCCCCTTAGTCTCAGGTACAATGGATTTTATACAACACTCCTTAGTTCTCGAGAAATGCAGGGGTCTAATATTATAACACAACTTAAATAGTTACTTTGTATTAGAAAAGCTTCGTTGGTCATAGCTTAGTTGGTATGGCGTCTGCTCGTTGTTCCGAGGGGCCGGGTTCGATGCCTAACGCGCTACGTTTGTTTTCTCAATTTTTTTTTATAAATATACTTGTAATTATAATTTAATAATCTCAATAAAAAATTTTGTTAACATAATTAAATTTTAATTTAGCATTTTTGATTTTGTTAAAAATCACTTTTAAAATGTATTCCATATATGCTTTATCAATGCAACGATATTGAACAATTGTGTCAATTCGTGATTGTAAAGAAACATTATTTATAAATTGCCTTAACAAGGGAAGTCAATGCGATGATAATACTACTCCTTTTTTTAAGTAAGAAGCATAATTATATTAAAATTTAGCATAAGAATTAAATTACAACATATATATGTTTTATTTTATTGTAACTAGAGGGCGCCACAACAGACTGTGGTTAATTCCTTTTTTTTCTAGTTTGGTGCAGTTAAGAGGTTTTTGTTTAAAATCTTTATCGCACAAGTGCGTATCATTCTATAACAGCTTATAGTCGTATAAAAATGGAAGAAGCAACCTGTAGTTCACAAGAAGATCAATCTGAAGTGTCGGGATTCAATGAAAATCAGAAAAGTGATGTCAGAAATGCGTTGAAGTACTGTAAAGTTTTATTGCAAAACAATGGATTTTTAACAAATAATCCAGCATCTGAAATATCTTCGTTTTCTATTCGATGGGAGAAGAATTCTATAATTTTATAGTAAATATGCTGATTTTGTAACGATTTTTCAATTTTTACAAGTCAATAATAGTTATAACGTATATCAATAACGTATATCAAGTCCAATTTTTCTAAAGCTCTTTAAATGATGAAAAAAAGTTTAATAATGATTTAAAAATCAAAAATGCTAAATTAAAATTTAATTATGTTAACAAAAATTTTTATTGAAATTATTAAATTATAATTACAAGTATATTTATTTAAAAAAAAGGGGGAAAAATAAACGTAGCGCAATCCGGTATCGAACCCGAGCCCTCGGAAGAACGAGCAGACGCCGTACTAACTGAGCTACGACCAACACAGTTATTGTGTTACAAAGTAAGTATTTAAGTTGTATTATAATATTATACCCCCCCCCCCAATTTCTCGAGAACTAAGGAGCGTTGTATAAAATCCATTGAACCTGAGACTAAGGGGGTTCTACCCTTCAACATATATAAAAATAATCAAAATCTGTGATTACCAAGCTTGGCACTCTCCTTGTCAGATGTGTACAGAGATCATTTACTTGAATTTTATCAAATTATCTGAGGAGACCGTTATCTCAAGAAAAAATTGTCCCCATCTACTTTATTTTATTTTATTTCATTTTAATATTACACTGCAAGACAATTTTATTTTATTTTGCAGTATAATACTGGCACCCCAGCTGCTAGTATTATACCGTAAAATTAACAGTAATAAAGAGTAAAATAAGCAGTAATACGCTGCCGTGCATGCGCGGTAGCGTATTACTACTTATTTTACTGTTTTTTTTTTTTTTTTTTTTACTGATTTTTTTCTTGCAGTGTACTTCCCTTTATAGACGTTATTTTTTATATATAATGTATCTCACATCATTTAATAAAACATATAAACAAAACTTATATTTTTATAAGAAATATACTATTTATATAAAAGAATTGTTGCGTAAAATGTATATTATTATTATACAAGTATATAACGCCCATCAAAAATGACGTATTGTTGATCTGCGTTTCATTTTCATAAGACTTCATACAAACAGCATGAAGATTTTATTATTGAAAGGTTTGTATTGTAAAAGTACATTTTAAAGCCGGTAGATGGCAACAAATCAATATAGGTGTCAACCATTTTAATCAGATGATTTAAATTGGTGATTAAATCATGATTTAAATCAACTGATTTTTTAAAAATCATTGATTTAAATCAACTGTTTTTTTAAACCATTGATTTAAATCAACTGATTTTTTTTAAATCATAAATTTACTAAATGTTTAAAATGACACACACAAAAAAAAAAAAAAAAAATCTAAGATTAACATAATTTGGAAAGCTTCTATGTATATTTTACCTTATGAATAAACAAAAAAACTTTTAATAGTTGTTTCTAAACATAATTTCTTATGCTTGTAAACAATTAAATACAGTAAGTTTGTAAAAAGCTAGTAATAAACCTCCGTCAAAAATAACGGATTGTTGATCTGCGTTCCATTTTTCCAAGACTTCATACAAACAGCATGAAGATTTTACTATTTAAAGGTTTGTATTATAGAAAAGTACTTTTTAAATCTGGTAGATGGCGGCAAAACAATATTCTTCGCAACAGTGTTCGTTTGTTTATATCTGGGATTCCGATGTTTAATCTGGATTTTTAATTAAGAACTTAAAACATTATAATAGGATATGATATACATGTTTTATAGGAAAAATATGCTGAACAGACATGATTTCAAGTAGAAGATATTATCATTCAGCTGTCATAGGTTACCATAGGTTTTCCATTAAGCCTAACATGGCGTTTAACTACGGTCGATTCGCAGACCAGAGTGATAAGCCCGGAATGGCTACAGACACTTTCTTGCCTTCGGATTTTATTATAAGTAGATATTAAAAATGAATGAAGTTTTATTTTTCCTTAAATGATGTAAGCAACTTAAAGATGACACCTGTCTTAAATTTTTATTAAACACTGCGATGATAATGCGTTGAAATAATATATATCAGAAACACGTAGACTCAATGGTATGTCTATCGTAATAGTTCATAAATTTTATCATCGAACAAACACTTTTATGCAATGTTTTTGACAAATTTATTTAACAGTATCTTTTTAATGTAAATTTTTCTTTATTTTTGTAAATTTAGTCTATATGTACAATTGACGCTTTGATGTCCGTAACTTTATAAAACCCTCACACGTTGTTTTCCAAACAATCGTAATTGGCGAATTTATAAGACAGAATATTAAAAATCGGAAATAGAAACGCAATCTTTTAATTTATTAATGTAACACATTTCATAAGCGGAAAAAAAGAGATTTTAAGTACTATGGTTTTTAAATTGAATTATCTGTAAGTTAAGTAAAGCTTTGATGCAAGGAAACAGGAAAAGCTTTGTAAGTAGGGGGGGGGGGAAGTAAGAGCATTTTTTCCAAATATAATTCATAGCTATTGCTATATATTTTATCATCTACGTTTCAATCCCCACGCGTGAAGATAAATATATTTTTTTCTTTCTCGTTTATTGATATGCTGCCACCACCGGTATAAATACATGATACCGGACACGATGTAAGTTCTAAATCACTTGACTAAGACACTTCTAAAAAATACTAAATTAACATTTATTAACGGCACACTTTAACATTCACACCAAAACACAATTTACATTTACCGGCAAGGATATAGGAGATCCTGCACTCTATTAAATTACACTTAGTATATTCTATACGTACTCAGTTAAACCCTATTAAAACACTTTTCTCGTTTCTTTTAGACGTGCATTAGTATTTTAGAAGTGCACAGCTTTACCCAATATAACGACCACTTAAGGTCTCGAAAATAACAGTCTGCCAAGACGCTGCTAGGAAACAAACGCTTGAACGCTTGTGATCTCCACACTGCACGATCTTTCTTAAGACTCAATTCAAAACGATCTCCCAGATTTCACACAGCAAGCTCAAGTTTCGAACTTAACTGACTCTTGGTCTGCACACAGCGTCAATCACACTCGAATCTGAACTCTTTTCCATCTGCTCTCATTAAGAGTTTTTTTACAGTACCTTCAATGTAGCTGTACATGAGCTCCGTTAGTAGCACGAAGAATGTCGAGCCTGCACTCGATTTCCCTCCAAGTGTTTTTTAACATTTGCGGTGTAACAGTGAGGATTGATGAGTGGTGATTTCATGATTTGTCATTTCATACTTCAGGCAATTGATACCAGAAAAAACTCTTAGATTTCTTCATTCTTTTGCTAAAAACTGCATTCTATTTCACTTGTTAGTATTTTTGTTATTAATATTTAAAATGGTAAAGACCTTTTTCGGACACGCTATATTTTATTTTTTTGTCAGGCTTCTTTTCTTTTATTTTCTCTTCTAAAATAGACTATGTCTCTTTATATTCCATAAGAATTAGTTTCTAATGGATAGTAAAATGTGGTAAACCTCTGGTCCTAAGCTATGAGGATTTTAAAGAATGTAATATATGTAGTATTATTTTCAGTCAAAAGTATACGATTGTGGTTTTGAATATAACAAAAGACATTTTCAGTAGTGTATAGATCTATTGGATTAGAGCACTTTAGAATATGAATTAAGTTTTGCATCAAAATTAGAAATTTCAGTAACTGTGCACACATTTATGCTTATTCATAAATTGAATATTAATACAATTTCAATTTGATTTCCCTGTTAATAATGTATACATGGGATAAGAGAAACATACAAATAAATAACCTTTATTCTTGGGACTAAGAAAGAACTAAATTCCATTCCGTGAAAGTCCCTACAATATCGAATAACTTTACCTAACCCCTACCACTTTACCGCTTGAAAAGGATTCAACGTTTAACATTTAAAAGTGAATGGAAACACTCGCATATACATTCAATCCTTACGCATGCAAATCTCGAAGAAGCGGGTGTTCTGACAAAGCCTTTTGTTACCCCATCGAAAACGGATTAATTTAGTAGCGTCAGTTTGGCAACAGCACCTTTTCCGCTGCATGCCGTCGTCCAAACAGAGAAAATCCGCCGGATTTTGCAAACAAAGTGATGTTGCTCGCTGAAAACAAAAGAGGACAATTCCGGTAACCAAATCCATTTTAATCCGAAAATCTCGAGGAATAAAACGACTTTCTGCTGAGAGAAACTGAATTGTAGTCGGAATAAAACATTTTACAGAAGATCTTTTGTGTCCCGTTTGAATTAGCTAAAAGATATTGTTCATTTTAAGCTAATATCGATTTAAAAATTTAAATTCTGGAATTTTAAATGAATGCACACACCTTTTGCGAACGAAGAGATTTGTCGAGTTACAAATCCTTTCTCTTATGTTCTCGATGCTGAATAATAAAATGGTAGGCGCAAGCAGAACATCATTCTGTGATAAATTTTTCAGCATAAAAATGAACAGCGATGATTTTAAATTTTGAGATATGCGTTTCCGAAACAATCAGAGATATGAATTCTATTTAAATTCGTATATCAAAAATGTCAAAGAAAAGCTCGCTAGCTATTATCCGGGAGCATTTAATTAGAATTTATTTATTCTGTTACAATAAGAGTTACATATTTAAATTTTTACATGAAGAATATTTGACATGTTTTAATAGCAACAAGTTTTCTTTTAAACTAGGAAATTTGGATTGAATTTTTAGTGTTTGATCTTTTTCAAAACTTTTAACAAAGAATCAGCTAACATTCGAAATTTAATAATTTACATGTATTTCATTTAAAAAAAAAGTTATTTGATATCTTAAATCTTATCTTTTAAATCGTTCTTAACAGAAGTAACAACTGTTTAATTATTAATGAAAATATTTTTATCCCGAATGAGCTATCGCATCCATTTCCTTCAACTCTTTTTCCAAAAATTTCCCAAAATGGCAAATTTTTTCTACAAAAAAAGTATTTTCAACTTTTTCTTTGCATCTCTCAGTCTTCTGTATTCGCCAGAGATTACCCGTGAATGTGAAAGCTTTTCATTAGATGATTTGTCTATTTAAAATTTACTTTGATTTCTTCTCTTTTTACTTCATCATCTCATCTAATTTCTACTTATTCTTCTGACATGACCCATACAATTTCGAATCGGGAAATTTGATAATATTGATTTTTATATTAATCAGGTTTCCGTTTTCGACAATAGAATGGGTGTCTGAAAGAATGGCCTGTGTTACAAATTAAAAATTGTACAGAAATAAGGAAAAAACATTACTGTGATTTATTAGCGATGTCCTGAGCATCTAGTGCAACACACATTACTTCTTCCTATCTTAATTGCTACCCTCTACTACTGTTTTTAGGCTGAGCATTGACGAATAATAAAAAACTAGTTCTGTGGGTGAGGAAGGTAATAATATTATTTTTTATTGTTTTATTTTTTTATTTAAAGTAAACAAACTTGTATATTAAGAAATTGCAACTTTTAACACTGCGTAATCATCAATCATTCCGCATAAGCACTTTTCCAACAACAACAAAAAAAAAACTTTCCAAAATTTGTAACATAAGTCCGCGCTCTAGACACCCATTCAATTGTACTTTCAAGCTACCGTGATTTAGTCCAATATATTAATCTATTTTATTTATTACATTTATTATGCATATTTGCGTACGATGTAATAAGCTTTTTTGCATGGTTACATCGGTAGAACGTTTCAAGTCTTGCTTACAAATTTATTACTTCATAATGTCGAATTCAGCAACCAAATTGTTGTTTTCATTGATATTCTCGTAAAAGTTATTTTCATTTCACAGTTATCTTCTGATTCCTGGTTTGAGAGGACTGGATAGGTCTTTCTCAAGGATGTTTTATTATTTTTTCTTTTCCCACCAGACTAATAATTTTTTTTTCTCTTTTTCCTTTCTTTCTTTTTTTTTTTTTCTTTTTTTTTTTTTAGCTATTATACACTTATTTTCATTCCTATATGCATGACAGTTGCAAGTATTGCGATTAAATATCTAATATTCCAAAAACTTGCCTGACGGCCACTTCTCATGATTTTTTATCTCTTACATCAAATGTAATAGCACTTGAATAAAGGTTTTCTTTCCAGTTAAAAAAAATGGGTTAAAAAAATTAAAACGTTGTTTAAATTATTGGCATTTGTATGTTTTATGTATTTACGAACCTTATCCATCGTTATGTACTGAGACAATTTCAGGGATGACTATACAGGGTGTCAACTCTCAACGGTGTCCAGTGGCTAATTCCTAAGCCGTTAGTCATAGACATATAGTTCAAATTGCAAAAATCAGTATTTTAAAAGAGATTTAGGTCAATAAAAACATTCCTTAAAAAGTTACGAAATTAAATTTTTTATACTGTCCCCGGTCCTATAAGTGATATTTAGTAAAAATTTCCTAATACACTAACAAGTAAGACAAAAAAAAGTTCCATTCTTCTACGATTAAAACTGACTGAGTAATAGCTTTTTAAAGTTGAAACATCTTTTTTTTTTTTTTTTTTTTTTTTTTTTTTGCTGCGAAATAGGGGTTATTCTCAAATTAACTAGAAATATAAATAATCGTCAGATTTAAAAGAAATAACAGTTGAGAGTAAAATTAACATTACAATATAAATTTGAAATCTATTTTCATTTTGACATATTAAAGCAAACTATACAACTAAAAATATAAGTGAAAAAAATAACAGAATTTTTGTCAAAAAATGAAATTATGAAAAGCAACAGTCTCAATTCTTTACAAAATAAAACATATATTAAAATGCAATTATTTTGACCAATATGAGCAAATTAACGCTATTGTAATACTTGTACGATGTGACTGCTTTCAGTTAAAGTGCAGATACCCGAAAAATAAATTCTACTAATACTTTAAGCACTGTGTGTACGATCCCTCGAAGCATGGACCAACTCATCTGCATTCAGATGCAGAAAATTGGTGTAACTCATGTAATTCAAAGTTTCATAACACGGTCAATTTTAGTGTTAGATGAATGGGGCTTTTTTTTTTTTTGTCTTACTTGTTAGTATAATAGGAAATTTTTACTAAATATTACTTATAGAACCGAAAGACCGTATAAAATATTAAATTTCGTAACTTTTAAAGAAATGTTTCTATTGACCTGAATCGCTTTTAAAATACTTATTTACTTCATTTAAAACATTTCTGCAATTGAAACTATATGTCTATGACTAACGGTTTATGAATTAACCTTTGGACATCGTTGAGAGAGGACACCCTGTATATGGTTCTATTCAAGTTCTAACAAATGTAACTGTCGCACTTACATTTTCGCATGTGAAAAAATAAAAGTATCTATATCAAATTTACTAATTTAATTTTACAGTTTTAAACACATCTGTCGGTATTTAGTTTACTAAGATGAATCCTTTCAGGGATCTGTTACGGAAAACTAGGGTTCTTTAAAAGTTCCTTCGCATTATTTTTTATCTTAAAACATTTCTCTTCACATTTTTTTAATCTTAAAAAAAGACTTTTCACAAAACGTTTTCACCTCAAACTTCCATCTCTTTACAAATTTAATCATCTTAAAATAAAATCAGACCTGTCACAAAACGGCTGGAATTTCCAAAAAACCTATTATACATATTAACCTATATAATATACAAAGTCGATGCAGATTATTTTTTTTCTTGGGGCTCATTTTGTGAAAAGTAATAGTTATTTTTGTAAAGTTTATTATATTTTTGCGATTTTTTTTAACGAAAAATTAAATCTAGTTACTCAAATAGGAACCATTAGTAATATATTTTATTTAAGTCTTCCTGATAAAGTTTTTTTGTCTGGGGAATTTGTTTTGTTTGAAAATTACACATTTAAAAACCTAACAAAATAAAAACAATTAATGGAGAGTATGCTTTTATGGAATGGAAATTGTGAAGAGGCCTATTTTATTAAGAGGAATATTTGAAGGATCCTGTTTTGCTAAGCGGAATTTTATGAAGGGGTCTATTTTAATAAGGGAAGTTTGTGAAGAAGCCTTTTATATTAAATGAATTTTTGTGAAGGCGTATCCTAAATCGGCCCCAAATTTTGCCTGGATTGACACCTCATATATATAAAGTAAATATGCAGATATATAAATTTATATACCTAAATTTTATGCTTTTATATAGATTTTTTAATTAAAAGCAAAACAAGATTTTATAAAAATGTCTAAATAGGAACCTGGATATAACGCTAATTTTAGATTCACAAAATTATGATTATAATGTTCAGAGTATAAAAAACTGTTCATAATTTTTACAAAACAGGACCCTGTGAAAAAAGTCTGGGTGCTTTCCCTGCTTTCCTTTTCTTTTTCTTTATTTAAAAAATATATGGATTCGGTCAGTGAGGGATTCGATTTCATGAGGTCAAGGTAGGACATCAACTTGTAGCCCACTACCCCTTTGCCTTCTGCTCGGAAGTCACTGACCCCCTGGACAATCGGCTCTTTTGATAACCCCAAGAATATTGAAAGGGAAGTATGGAGTGTAGGAAAAAAATAACTTATTCAGTGAAGTTTGTTCTGATGTTAAACTCTTACAGAAGAAAGAAATCGCAATAAAGAAAAAAAAAATGTTTACAAAAATTTGGGTTTCTAAAATACAACAAAAGATGTTCAATGGTATTTGTATGTTTCTATGTTTGTAGGTCTAACAAAATAGATTTTTTTTTTTTTTTTTAAATATTATTCCTCCCCAGTGAATAGTTTTCTGTTTAAGATCAAGCTGATTTCATCAAAGTACTTTTTTCTTATTTATAAAAATTAATATTATGCATGATTTAATAACAATGTTTACAGAGTGAAAACTAATATTAGTTATAAAAGGATAAAATACTACTTATATTTGATTATTTTCTATAAAATTATTCTTTTCTTATTTCATTACAAATTATTCAGTTTTTTAGAACTTAGATTATTTTGCATAAGTCATCTTAATGCCTAAATCTTTAAATTTATGTGATATATTTATCTTCAATGAAATAAAGGACGAACTGGTGCTAATTAAATATTTTTTTATTTATTATAATTGCTGTTTAAATCAAGAACATGTTCAGATAAGAAAATGCTCTTCATTTATACTAAAAATACTAAAGTTTTTAATTGATATGCTTTCATAAATGCAAAATAAAACGAAATATATGCATATATATATTAAACAAAACATCTTTGTGTATTCTGTAAAACGCTTTGTATATTTCTCACACATAAATGTTATTGACACTTTAAATTAGAATTACTAAATTTCTATGGAATTTAAGCTAATCGTATAGTTTGTTCTAAACAAATAGAGTAAGATATCAGAAAATCAGAATTACAGAAGTATTAAAACAGAAAATCAGTATAATATTGTAATATTGTAACTTCTGGTAATTATTTTATTATTATTGGATTAAAAAAAAAAAAAAAAACACGGAATATAGCAAATTTTATTTATAAAACGAACATTTAATTGCTTCCGCAGCTTCGTTTTTTCTTTATCCTATTATATATTCTTTTATTGAGCTTAAATAATTCATGATTATTTCTTTCAGTTGAAAAATACCGACAAAACTATACTATGTATTTGCACCTGGATTACGTCAAAACATTATTATACGAAACACATCCTGGTGAAGAAATACAGAAAAGTGTTTTATTCACACAAAACTTCTTCCCGTGCCCTTGAAATATAAAAATTGATATTTTTTACAAGAAAAAAAAAAACAGTCTCTTGAAAATGCTTCTGTTCTCTCTGTGGGTGAAAAGTCATAACCGTCACGGTGCTTATTTACGCTCCCTTTTACCAAAGATTTCTGTGTAATGCGCACCCCTGGAACATAAAAATTCTCTCCCACCTTCTCTCGAAAATTTTACGATGACGTCTGTATCGAATATTAGAATTTCGGAATCGTTGCTTTTTTCCGAGTTTTTGAGCAGTCTTCCTACATAAGGTCAACACTCTAATAAAGTATTTTTGCCGATTGTGTTCAAAGAAGGCATGAAACGTTTTACTTTCACTAGGGTGGAAGAAAGCGTGAAAGGTGATTTTGTATATATATATATATATATATATATATATATATTAGATTGAAACATCTTGTCAAAAAAAAAAAAAAAAAAGAAAGAGAGAAAAAAGCTAAAGTGATATAAAAACATTTACAAGCGATTTACTTGCAGATATATTAAGGTTGCTTGTTAACATTTTTACATGTGAGATTGCGTGGATATTTGGACGCCAAATATAAGTTTTATGAATGAATAAATGAGGCGTTGAAAATCAGAGTGGATTATCCCATATTTTTGTAAAAATCGAGTTTGAAGTGTTTTAGCATGCCATGCCATGTCACCTATTGGCTGTATAATGCATTTTATTGATTTCGAAACTATTAAGTGATAGAGCCAGTTTAACAGATGGCCCAACGTAACTTTGACATCAAGTTGCCAGTGCAAGAGTGGATCAAGTGGCTGGGTCACACTCTGGCACTGCAAACTTAATCACCATATGCTTGGTGAAGAATCTTGGTCTCCTCTGGCACTGACAGAACCGGCCTAAAAGAGTTTGACAAAAAAATTTACAATAATTGAAAAGCATTTTTCTCGAAATCTCAGCTGGCGGGGTTGGTCCATTAAGGTTCTCATCGCTTCATATTACAAATTAACATGCATTACATATTAGAAAAAAAATTGTGTCATTCTTAAAACTAAAAAACATATGTACGGGTTATATGTGAATAAATATTATAAACACTTTCATGAGTCGCATGGCTGTTCCAATGACATTCTTTGTTTTATCATTTAAACCAAATGTGTTGAAAACAAATTTACAGCACAAATTACCTGAAATAGGAAATACGCTTTCTTTACGCACCCATATACATAAAAGAAATCAACCATTTTGAGCTTTTTCTGCGATTAAAGACATTCAGATATAGATTTTAAGAGTATGACTGCTGCATGCAAGTGCAATTAAAGATGAATGTGCACGGGATTACAAGTACCGAATACGGACTTCAAGTAAATGACTCTTTATTTCAGTTGTGATAACACAATTTTTAATTAAACACTCTATTACAAATCCTCCCTAGAAGATTTTAAATAAATCTCAGCTGTTATCGTCAGGGTTGCCGAGAAATTCAAACATTTTATTTGCTTACCACTATTTTCATACAGTGTTATTCGCCTGATTTAATTGCAAAATTTCTGTATTCAAATAAGGCGACTCTTTCTCTGCTAAAATAGTGATATTAAAAAAAAATGTATTTTCCTGGCAACCGTGGTTATCCAGACAGGCAACGAACTACACTTTAGATCTTTAATCTTATATAATGTTTGAACTCTCCCATCTTCTTCAAAAATTTGAGATGACTTCTGCATAGAATATCGGAATTTCGAAATTTCTACTTTTTTACGGAAGTTTTCCTACATAGGGTCAACAGTTTGATAAAAAGAGTTTTACCCGATTGTGTTCAAAGAAGGCATGAAAAGTTTTATTTCCACTGGATAAGAAGAAAGTACGATAAGGTGGGATTTTTATATTAGAATGTAGTATGTTGGCAAAAAAAAAAAAAAAAAGCTGAAAAAGTACAAAAACTTTTAGAAGCTATTTATTTGCAACGATATTAAAGCTACTTGTTAATAATTTTTTATGTGAAATTTCGTGGACGCATTATTGTATACTTTGAAAAAAGACAAATGTTTCTTAATCTACGAAAATATAATAAAATTAAGAACGAAAATATACAATAACCACTTTCCCAGTTAACACCCCCCCAGAAACGCGTTCGTTGTCATCAGAGACTGCAGAAACTATTTTACAATTACAATCCATATATTTTCGAGATATAAAGAATCATTTATAGAAAAAAAAGTTTCTTTTGCTGCCACTGGCTTTCGGAAACATTTTTCGAGTAGTTTTTATGGTGTATTAATCAATTTTCTCAAACCGAAATATCGGTTTTTAAGAATGCTATTAATTCTCAGTTAAACATTTTCAGCTGCGTAATTGAATTTATGCATGGAATAATAACAAAATAATAATAATTTTAATTTAATGTTAATTTATTATGTTTGTCTGTAAAACAGGTTTGTTGAACGTGAAAATGTTTATTTAGGAATGGATAGCATCCGAAAAACTTATATTCCAGGTTGAGAAAACTGATCAATACACTATAAAAACTACTCGGAAATGTTTTTGTAAGTCAGTGGCAACAAACTTCGTTTTTATAAATGCTTCTTCACATCTAGAAAATATATTGGTGTATGAGGTTTCTAAAGATAAAGAACGCTTTTCAAAATCATAGGTAACTCGGAAGAGGATTTTTGTATATTTTCGTTCGTGGTTGTATAATATTTTCCTAGATTAAGAAACATCTGTAATTTAGACTATAACCACTTTTTGACTTTATTTATTAATGTTTTATAGAAATAAAAAGAATATATATTTGCTTAATATTGTAAAAAGTAATAACAAAAAATTTAATATTGTACTACGATTCTGGAGTCCAGGTTACTTATGTTTGAGTCGTCGTTTCTTTTTTATGCTACTTATTCTCGATTATGCCAGAGATATTTTACAAACAGAAATTTGTAAAATATTTTTAAAAATGTAATAAAAAATTCAAAATCTATAAAACTTAATCGTATTTTTTGTTATAACTTTTAAAAATTGTTTTTGTTTGTTTTTCAGGTATAGTTTGTAAATAATTTATTTTTCTTTATTTAAAAAAAAGAAACATGGAAATCTGTTAACTTTTTCAAAAGTCATCGTAGAAAAACAGTGTTACAGGATAATTTAGTTTAAAGTTTTGCTTTCGCAGATATTGCCCGTCTACGTGGTATAAAGTGGTATAAGACCGTGGTATAAGACCGTAATTTTAGGTTTTTTCCTATCGCACCATCTGTTACGACATTCTTAAAAGTTCAAACATTATAAAAAAAAAACAATAAATACATTTTTTTGTACTTACAAATTTTTCTGGCTTCTAATGAAATAGGTGTAATTTCTAATTAATATCAAAATGCACATGTTCGATGCGTACAAAAAGTTGGCACTTTTAATAACCTAAAAGTAATATATTAAACCAGGTGCTTATATTCAGGTAAATATAATACCATAAGAACTAAATAATACTAATTATTATTAACACGGCAGGTGTTTTTGTCTGTAGCTAACACTGCAAACTTCATTTTTCATTTCGTCTGAGCTTTTGCTTTCGTAAGAGTCGATAGCTATGTAAAACCTAAGAATTACATCTTTTCTTTATTTGCTAACTCTTACAATATATCAAATGCGAAGCGTTCACATAAAAGCATGTCGTCCTGAATTTCGAAATCTCTTAATTAATAGTCCTTGGAATAAGTAGAACTGTCATAAATCCAGCAACAAAAATTCTGAACGTAGGTCGTTCAAAATTACAGCTCAATTAAGAAAATAAAAATGAAAACGCTTTTCACGAGCGGGGATTCTATTTCGTTTCTCTGCCGCGATTACTTTTGCATCGCAAGGCTAATAAAGCCCAATCTCAAATATATTTCCGTGCCTTACTCATTCCGGTGGTGAAAAAGAATCGTATGCGACCTCTTTAGCATAAATTTGTGGGAGAAACCGAATTTTTTCCCCGGTGGATTTCCCCTCCAACTTTCGCTGTTTCAATTAATTGCGGCAGAGGTGCAGTTTTTGGGGACAAACGTATTGTGAACATCTCAACCTGCGAATTAATTGGCAAAAGAGAAAGGGTATTTATAAGTGTTTCTTCCGGTTTAGTGGTTTGAAGAGATAGGGATTTTGAGTGCGGTGACGTAATTGCACAATTAAAAATAAAATAAAAATTTTAGTTTTTAAAATTTCAAATGCAAGGTTAAATATAAAAATGCAGTTGCAGTGAATCTGGAGAACATCTCCATAGATGCAAGTGAGTTGTGTTATGAGAGGCATTAACTTTACCGAAAAGTTTCTTATGCTGACTGTTACACATACCTTTGACTTTAGATTTATTAAAAAGAGATTTATCTAAATCTAAATAATCAGCACTAATTATATGACTAAATCTAAAACTTGACAGTTAGTATCATTCATAGCTATTCAAAATGCATTCTATTAGATTTTTTGTTGTTATTATTGTTTTGCAGGAAATAAATAAATAAAATTATTAATGTTTGCATGTAATTTCTGAAGTGTCTTCTAACTTACAATATAAACAGCATCTCAGATAATAGCTTTTCTTTTCTCTCTAAGTTAAAACAAAAATCTTAATGAGAATGATCCAAAATTCAACTATTCAAAATGCATTCTATTACATTATTTTTTGTTTATTAATTACATGAATAAAAACTCATCAAAACTTATTACTAAAGTTTACGTGTAAATTCTGAATTGTCGGATAACTTAAAATGAGAACAAAGTCTCAGATGATAACTTTTCTTTTGTTTCTTAAACAAAGGCATTCATAATGATCCAAAATTCAACTATTGAAAATGCATTCTGTTAGATATTTTTTATTGTTGTTATATTGTTATTACATTGCAGAAAATAAAAGGTCTTCAAAATTTATTATTAAAATTTGCATGTAAATTCTGAAATATCGCCTAACGCATAATAAGAACAAAGTCTCAGGTGATAACTTTTCCTTTCTCTCTAAGTTAAACAAAGATCTTCATGAGAACAATCTAAAATCCAACTAAATAAACCAAAGGGATGGATAAAAATAAACAGGTTTCATTGATGAAAACAGTTGCTATTTTTGAAGATGATGACAAAAATATTTAATCTTAGGCATGGTGTAAAATGTCTTATTCAAGAATTCTAAACATTTAAAAATATACAAAAACACAACGGGAAATGTATGATCAATTATAAATTAATTTTTAACTTTATGCAGCGTAATTTTAATTTCAAAACTAGATAAGATTTTTGCGATTATATTAAATAGATTCCACGAATTGAAATGTTGACGTCGAATAGATGTTTCAGGCATGTGTTAATATTCTATAGGGATAAGCAGAAATCAATTGCTAAGTTTACGTACATACATTAGATGAAGTAACAAATTATTTTCATCAGTTTGCCAACAATTAGAAATAAATCTTTGTAGAAGCTCTTGTGAAAATTAATTTTTTTTTAAATGTTGTCAAATTAATATTTATAGAAACTGTTATCAATTTAAATTTTTTTGAAGCTGTAGACAAATTAAGTTTTGTAGAAGATGCTGTCAGATCTAGCGTTGAAAATGTGAATCAGCGAAAAAAGAAAACTGCGGTTCAAAACGGAACGCCACTACAGATTTTTCAAATCTACGTTAGCACAAATGGTAGCGTATGTTACTTTAGTAACAGAAGAAATTGGTTTAAAGCTGTTTTCACGTATTTTATTTCTTTTCCTTGAAGAATACGGTATTTTGTAATATTTCTATCTCAAATATGAAGTCATTTTCACTTCTATGAGCATATTATTATTATTTTTTTATTACACAGTTATTACTTGCTTTGGATTTGTGATCATCATCATCATCATCATCTTTACTATTATTATTATTATTATGTAATCTTCTGTATCTTTTTTATGTTTTGTGTGTACTATGTGTGTGTTTGAAAATTCTTTTGGGGCTGTGTCAGAAAGTTGCGAGTTTAGATGTGAAAATATTCTTAAGTGATAAAGGAAAGGGGTGCGCATTTTCTAAAACCCTTTAATTTAACCTATCCAAAATAACTAACTAAATAAATAAAATAAATAAATAAAAATCAAATCAAATCAAACGCTGAGAAAAAATAACATTTGCATGGCAGATTTTTAATTAGCAAAGATTAGAAAATAATTTGTAAAAATTTAGAATAATAAGATTTTTGTTGGCTGAACTAAATTTGGAAATTATTATTATTATTATTATTATTATTATTATTATTATTATTAGTAGTAGTAGTAGTAGTAGTAGTATTTTAAGATTGAGTAATTTTTTACATAGTCGAATTCGTTGACAGCGAACTGTCGGATTTTACAAGAATTCAGTTTTTAAGAACAAAAAAGGGAGAAAATGGTTGTTAAAATATAAAAAAGCATTTAAAAATTACTTTATTACAAGAAATCTTTGGGTATAATACCCAAATGTCTACAAATTAACAAAAAATGGAATTTGATTCCTCTCGTTCAGTAAATTAAGTTACAACATATTTTCAAGATTTTTGGCTATATATTTCGAGTACATAAAATTTACCTCTCAATACATCTCTTATTAAGAACAAATTTACTCTATACTGCTCATTTCTTCGTTTGCCTATCTCAGTGTAGATATATTTCTTTCAATTACAACTTACATTTTCATTTCTTTGTAAAGGAATTTCCATATTACTTAGTTTAATCATTTAATGTGGCACGGTAAATTAGTTCCTCAAACAAAAAGCAAAATTGCTCATTATTGCAGTTGTATAATGCTTGTGGTTTAGCTTATGTAAAATCAAATAAACAACTCAAACATTAAATATATTTCAATTAGTATATTCAGAACAATATGGTGATTGGATTTTGAGCAGAATTGAACAACCACGTCATTTTGATGCCTGAAATTTTACACTAGCACCAAGAATTTTCATCAAATGTTGAAGTAATTTTCTTGTTGCATATTTTTTCCTTCAACCTTTTTGTATTTTATTTTATTTCATTTTATTTATTTATTTATTACTGAAAAGGCAAAATAAAGACTTGTAACTTTTAATTTCAAAATGACATACATAAAAAAATAATAAGAAGAAATTAAATTTTAAACAAAACTGTTTAATTAATGGAATCATGCCTTTCTATATGATTCCGAAAAACTTTTATCTGCTCTCGAAGCTGGTAGACGAGAAGTGCTGGGTTCGATCCCAATCGCGCCCGTCGGCCTAATCGTTCGGAGTTTTCGTGGTTTTCTTCGAGCCGTGGATTTATCCATGCGTAAATACGGGTTAAGTTCCCTTAGAAAGACCCACACGAAGGCCACTCCCTCCGGGCCTATATCCCAAGTGTAGATAATTGGCCGTCAATAATCAACCCAACCCAACCCGAAAAACTTTTAAAATAAAAACTTATAATTTTCAATTTCAAAATAAAATAAATAAAAACAAGCAATAAATTATATTAAATTAAATTTTTAAATGAAAAAAAAATTGTTTGAAACATTGAGTAATGAATTTTTATGTATATGTTTCTTTTTTTTTAATTAAGGTAAAGTTAGTAGAGTCTGCGCACAATTCAAAAGAATAACAATAAAAAATCTAAATATTAATTTTTTGCTAAACTATCTATGAATAATTTTTACTTCATTTGTTTTTTATGAATTTCCATTGCTATTTTGTTGTTATGTTGTAATTTAATAGAACAGTTGTAATAAAACCAAAAAAGTTATTTTGCGCAATCTGTCCTTACAGGGTTGGTGTGATTGCGCACATGGGTAGGAGAGATTATTACTAATAATAACTACAATTAAATTGTTAACAATAATAATTACACTTAAATGACATTGTTGTAAGGTTTTTGTGAACAAATATTATTGTATTAGGAGTGAATATTTCAACCCAATGATTAAAGAATCAGAAAAAGGAAATAATTTTAAAAACGATTAAAAATTTTTAATTAAAGGGGAAAAATTAAAGAATCAGAAAAAGCAAGTCTAGATAAGATTACAAAATAACATTAAGTTACTTGATAATACGTTTAACTGAAAATTAGTCCATTTTCATTTTTCATTTTTTATGCAAATTTACCAATAACTTGCGTAATTTCTCCTAGCATGGAAACTAATGGGAACAAGGCGCAATCTCTCCTAAGTAGCAGATGCGCAAACTCTCCTATTTCGGTAGGAGAGATTGCGCGGCCTTTTATTTAAACATGACTGCAACTAAAACGAACCGCTCATGTTTACATTGTTAGTCAAGATTAGTAGCTTATGAGAAATCGTTTAAGTTAAAAATATTTTGTACAACTGACATTGTATAGAAATTCTGACGAATAGCTATGAAAATTCAAGCACTTACATTGGGAAAACAAAACAAAATAGCAATGCTTTATCTTAGACGCTCAAAACAATCAACGTGTACTTTCAAGTAGACACTCCACTACTGCTGTTGTACAACTACCTGGAGTCGCTGCGCGCTCTCTTTACTCCTTCCCCCCGAACCTCTACGTGCACAATCTCTCCGACTGCGCCATCTCTCCTGACTTTACCTTAATAATTCTTCAACTTTTATAACAACACTTATTAAATTAATGTTGCCACATTTAATTTACAGTTCATGAATTTCGAAAAATATTTTCTAAAATGTTTATCTTTTTCTTTAGTTTATATTTCTTTTGTTATTATTTATTAGTTTAATTTGAGAAAATATATTTTTTATACTATTTCAATGCAGTAAATAAATTTTATCTATCTATTCATTGATTTTGCATATAAAACAGTTCCATTTAAATTTGGAAATATATTTGCAACAACAATATTAATTAAACTCTCAGAAAATAATATATATCAACACAATCAACTTCTGAATTTTTCGATTACTAAAACGTTTCTAGCACTAGCAACATTTCTATAAATGAAATTAGTGTTGTCGGCAACTCTGACAGTCAAGGAAAATTTTATTTTATTTTGTTATTTTCGTTTATTGTTTTATACATAATTATACATAATTGTTTTATACATATTGCTATCCAAAAATTGTTAACGTTTTCTTTTTCTTTCTTTTCTTTTCTTTTTTTTTTTTTTTTCAGTTCCTTCAGATTATTATAAAAGAACTCTCTTATTGTACTTTATATTACCCTGATTTTAAAACGTTATTTAATAATTTAAAATAAAGTTTTTTCTTAGATTTAGCTACTAAACACACTAGCAAGGCCCACGACTTTGCGCGCGTGGAAAAATACCGTAAAAAAAAAAAATGCAAATGCTTCTCAATCTACGAAAATATCATATAGCCACGCACGAAAATATACAATATCCTCTTCTGAGTTACCCACGATTCAGAAAAAATTCTTTATCTTTAGAAAACTCAGAAACCAATATATTTTCGAGATTTCAAGAAGCATTTATAAAAACAGCCACCTTTAAAACCTTTTGCTGCTACTTATTTTCGGAAACGTTTCCGACTAGCTTTTATAATAAGCTTTCTCAAACCGGAATATCGGTTTTTAGGTAATTCTCAAGTAAACATTTTTAGCTGTGTAATTGAATTCATACATGAAAGCGTGACAAAATAATATTAAATTTAATGTTAATGTTAATGCTGTTAATTCAACATGTTTGTCTGTGAAATATGTTGGTTGAACATGAAAATGTTCACTTCAGAATTGACAGTATACAAAAAATCTATATTCCAGGCTGAAAAAATTGATTAATACGCTAGAAAAACTACTCGGAAACGTTTCCAAAAATAAACAGCAGCAAAAGCAACATTGCTTTTATAAATACTTCTTTAAATCTCGAAAATATGTTCGTTTCTGAGGTTTCTAAAGAGAAAGAACGCTTTTCGGAATCGTGGATAACTGGGGAGAGGTTATTGTATATTTTAGTTCGTGGTTATATTATATTTTTGTATATTAAGAAACATTTGTTTTTTCTTTACAGTGTATGATGCGCTTGCTAAAAACACTGTTAAAATGTACACTGTGCGCTCATTCACATGAAGTGAAAATCACATTTCTACTACTAATGAAAATGCTACTACTAAAAAGTAGCACTAATTAAAAGAAAAATCTTGATTACAACTTATTTTCAGCCTCCCCTTGCGAAAAACAGATAAAATGTTGTCTATTTGTGAATTACGTCCACTACCTAGGCTACAGTGACAAATGTTTTGAAATCGGTTCAGTAGTTTGAGAGTAACCGAAATTTTAGAACTTTTTTGCTGATTTCATCCTTTTAAATTTCGATTATTCTAAAAACCGTTCTGCGCAAGTGTTTATGTCTTAAAAGTAACCACGAGGTCAAATTTGAAGTTTCTAGCCCTAATAATTTCTAAAAAATCGCCAAAGGTATTGACACTGTTTGAGGGGAGAAAAAAAGATAGCATATACGAGTTTAATTATACTATAGAATATTTAGTAATAATATACAGTGACCTGATGTCATCTAGCAAATTTTTAAATATAATTATATTGCTTAAAAATAAATGCTGCTGCATTTAATATAAATTAATCTTAAAATATTTGAATTTGCAGTTATTTAAAATTGAGGACCCGACCCGGGCTTTCCGAGTAACAGAACACCCTTCCCGGTATGTAGAACAGAGGCGATAACTATTTTTTTAAATGAAATCTCTAATAGATTTTTTTTTTTTACATTGAATGTATTTTTTTTAATTGAACGCTAACGATATTAAAAAGCATTTTTATATTAAAATTATTAAAATTGATTAAAAGTGACACTTTCGTATTAGCTATGCATGCCAGGGGTTAATCCAGAGCCATGCTAGAGGAAGGGAACTTGCCAAAGATCTTGATGCTTGGCGCAACCTTTTTGATCCTGATTATTTCAATATTAGTTTTTCTCTCTTGCCCCCTTTGGGAAGCAGAGATCTCAAGAAAAATAACTTAATGCTTAAGCAGAGATAGCATGCTTCGGAACGGTCTCTATTAAAAGAGACTAAATCAAAATATTGGCCACCAGTATTTCCTGACGAACATTTTCGTTTTAAATTCGTCTTGCAAATGTCACAAAACTCCACTTCGTGATGAATTTTTTTTTTTTTTTTTCAATTGTTGTGGTAATTTACCGTGAAAATATTTATAAAAAGTTAGCGGTGGATAGAAACAAGACCGGCTCCTAAGCCTGAGATCATCATTATTAAAATACTACTGAAATAATTTCGGAATCGGTACGGTAGTCCTGATGTAATTGTGAATTTGCAACGTTTCCTGCTCATTTGACACTTTTAATTTCCGATTTTTTTTAAAACTTTTTTAATAAGCATGTACCACCAGTAAAAATAACCACTAAGATAATTTTCAAGTTTTAAGCCTGACAATTTCAAAGAAATAATTACTTTAGAAGATTTTTCGCTCTTGCACCGTTTTCGAAGCAGGGGTAACGACATAAAAAAAATAACCTATGTAATATGTTGGAGCAGAGACTGCTTATCACCTGCAGAGAAACAAACGTTTCTTCTTAATAATATTAGTATAGATTTAAATTAAAAAGAATAAAGTGCTGCTCTTTGTATAGTTTTTCAATGCAATATGATGCTATTAAACGCAAAACTCTATATCAAGAGAAGTTTTTTAATTTCATATTAGAAAAATTTTAAAACAAATCAATGAAAAAAAAAAAAACACTTAAAAGTTATATGAATATTATAAATGAGAAACAAGTCCGTGGGTCTTCTTCGTGGGTCCATCTGTCTTCAAATCGATGGTGGCAACAATTTAAGCAATCCATTTTTCGCTTTTTTCAAATTTAATTACTTTTAAACATCACGTTAACTTTAATTTTTACACCATCGTATAGAGAAAAACGTGTATTTCAAATACGATTTGTTTGAAAACTTTACCTTGATTACTGTTTTTTTTTTTTTTTTTTTTTTTTTTATGGTTTTAAAAATAATTTTCAAACATGAATTTTTCAAAATATCTATTTATCACGTACATTGTAATTAAGAAAGATTAACCCGTTTGCACTTAAAACAATATAAATAGTTCGGCGTTTATTTCCCACTATAATTCTATAATGAAATTAATACTTCATATATAAATAAATAAATAATTAAAATAACACAAATTAAACACAAATTGGACAGATATAAAATTGAACTACGTGCGTAACCCTTTGATTATAGATTGGGACACATACGTCCCAGTGGACTATTCTTTATTCTATTCGTACCACTTTTTGAAAAATAATCTATGCTATACTCTTAAACTACGATATTTTCAAGAGAAATTTATCAGGAAGAAAAAAAAATAATTGTGGTATGATTGAATATGAAAATAGTCGCCAGTCCTGATCCGTAATCAAAGGGTTAAACATTGAAATAATGAAAATCAAAAAGGTTACGGCACATAGAAAAATCTTTGGACATTTTTTCGGCTATTAACCTCTGGAAGTATTGGGTTGTCCGGAAAATCGTGCCGGTTTGAAGAATCAATTCGTATCAGCTATTATTTAATTATTAGACATTAATTCCGATATCTAATGCCTAATTTGTCCTTTTTTTTTCTTTTTTTTTTTCTTTTCTTTTTTTTTTTTATATATATATATCTAATGGAAATTTATTTTTATTTTTATTTACTTTTTTTTACTATTTTTGTTATACTCCTATTTCATTATTATATTTTTAAATATTTTTATTTAATTTTTAACTTTCTCACGGCTCCATTTTGCCTTTAACCCTTTCACGCTCAAGGGAAATATTTTTCCCTTCTACAAAAATCGTTATCGATTGTTCAATTATTATTGAATCGATATTTCTTTTACTGAATGTCAAAATAAAACGTATGTCCAAGGCGGCAAATGTGTTTCTGAAAGAATAAAAAAAAAAGAACTGTCAAACTTTATTGCGCCAAAACCAAAACATTCGCGGGCTGAACTAATAATATCTTGAAAGTGTTTTGGACTTGAGAGAATTAGAATACCATAACTAACTATTTATTTTACATTTCAGATAATTTTTATTATGTTTTTTGTATTACAAAGCAATAAATAAAATACCGATATAATAAACCTAACTCTTCGTTTATTTACTTTTATGGTCCATAGGGAAAAATATTTCCCATGAAATTATAGGAAACCTATACACCCTGCTATGTTTTTCTGGTGATATTCTCTTACTTTACACCCACAATAGCTAAAATATTGTGTTGTATTGGCATATTTAGTCTTGGACATCTTATGGTCCTGTAAGGGTTAACCTGGAAGTTCAGTTGGTACACAACTAGGTATTCTATGCTGCTAACTACATTGTTCCATTGTTTGTCTAATAATTAACGGGAAGAATTTTCCGGTACGAATTGATTTTCCCAACCGGTCGAACTTTTCGGACAACCCAATATCATTTTTAATAAGTATCAATTTTAATAATTTTCATATAAAAATGCTTCTTAATTTTGTTAATGGACAATTTAAAAAAATACATTAAGTGTAAAAAATCTATTAGGGTTTTCATTAAAAAGGAGTTTTTACCTATGTTCTATATACCGGACAGGGTGTTTTGTAATCCAGGAAGCCCAGATCGGATCCTCTAGTTTAAATAACTGCAAAGTCAAATATTTTAAGATTATTTTATATTGAATGCAGCAACATATATTTTTAAGCAATATAATTATATTAAAAAAATTTCTAGATGGAATCAAGTCATTGTACTATCTTACTAAATATTGTATCATTTAATTAAACTGGTATATATGTCATCTTTTTTTCTCACTTCAAATACCGTCTATATCTTTGTTAAACAGGTTTCGTACGCTTTTACTACAATTTTTTAATAGAAATTTTCTATTTAATACTTAAATAGCAGAAATTGCAGATGCCTCGTTTAATTACAGAATTTGTAATACTTTTCTGCATTTAAATAACGCGAATAATACTGTTAAAAAATTATGGTAAAAGCGTGGGTACCCTGTTAAATTCTTGATAAAGATACTGGGTCATCTTTGATATACTATAACAAATTTTTATTTTTATTTGTTTCTAAAAGTCATATTTTCTATTACGAATTCAAGTTTTAATTCTTCCGACACTGTTACCATAGTTACGAATAAATACGCCTTCATAGATCACTGAATCAATAAGAATAGCAGTGGAGAATAACGTCATTGCGCAGAAATTTTTCGTTCGAAAAATATGGATAATGTGGGTGGGGCTATGGCAAAGACAATAGGCGATTCGTTCGAGAACTATAAAACCTATCTCATTCCAAAAATCCCGCTTTACGATTTTTTTTATTTTAACGATGTTTTTAGATTTTTAAATATTATAACTGCTCTGAGCGATGGCTAATAATTGCATGTGGCTACAAATTAAGAAATGTGCTTGGTCGAAACAGCGAGAGAGATTTACTCGCCAGTCATGATAAAATAGCTTCATTTAACCCTTTGATTACGGTTTGGGACACATACATCCCATTGGATTATTTTTTTTCTATTCGTACCACTTTTTGAAAAATAATCTCTGCCATACACTTAGGCTAACGATATTTTCAAGAGAAATCTACCACAAAGAAAATTTTTTGTAAATTGTGGTACGATTGAATGCAAAAATAGCCGCCAATCCTGGCCAGGGTTGCCAGTTGGCCTTTTTTTTAATTCCGAAATTTCATATTTATACCAGAAATTCCCTATAATGTTCTTTTCTTTGTTTTTTGACAGACATTTTGTGTTTGCTTAAAGTAAAAATTCTTCTTTCAGAATTTCCGGTAGGAATTCGAAATTTTGAATTTAAAAAAAAAGGCCAAACTGACAACCCTGATCCTGTCCCGTAATCAAAAGGTTAATGAAACTATTTTATCGTGATGAAATATCGTAATATATCGTGATATTCATTTAACAAAGAAATTCGGAATAACAAATTAATTTGCAAATATAGCGACTGTATGTTTGTGGATATAAGATATTTATGCTGTTTGCTCGGAATAATGATTTAAAGAAAACCGAAATTGTCGAACTAATATAAATTGACTAACTTTTGTTTTTAGAAATTGAAAAATAACATTTCATATCACACTGAGTCAGAAAATCTACCTATAATCAATAATGCGAGATTGAAAAAAATAATTAATAGCGATATAAACCGTCAATTGGTTTAAAATTTACTTACATTCCAGAAGATATACTTGCGTTTGTAAGGAAAGATTACTCAATATTATTTTTTTCTTAAACTGAATAATTCTCTCCTATGCAAAGAATACCATGTTGGTGAATAGCAAACATGTGAATCTTTACATTGCTAAACCAAGTGTAAAACCGACAGAGTGTAAAATGTTCAAGCCGGAAATCGAACCCGGGCCTTTGGAATTTCACCCGAAATGAAAATTAATTGAAAAATTAATTGTAATTTACTCATATGTATTGATCTACGCTGGACTTGTGTGGCTTTGTATGTCGTCTTAAATTTACCACAGAGTTTGTGTGCTCAGGATGACATTTCCATCTTGCGCTGCGGTTACAGCCTGTCCGACATATATGAGTGAGAGATGCCATGTTGGATATCGTCCTTGTAGCTCAGTGGTAGACCCTCGAAGCGTTATTCTAAGGGCCAAGGTTCGATTCTCGACTTGGACATTTTTCACTCTGTCGGTTTTAAGCTCAGTTTAGCAATATAAAAATTCACATGATTGTTATTCATTGGTTTCGGGCGAATTTCACTCTTGAAAATTAATTGTAATTTACCATGTGGGTGTATTATTTAATATGTGTTTTGACCGGGATGAAGACATGATGAATATTTTTGTTCGAAACTTATTTTACTGTTTAAATTTTTTTTTGTCTCATCTTTCATAAAGTTTTTCTCATTAATTTTTAAATTTTTAATTCTTGTATCTTTTATTCCCAAGGGTACGAAGTTGCTTTATTTCTAACTCTAAGTACGTACAGTGTTAGCACATTTTTAATAGAATTTTTTGCCTTATTTAATCGCAGAAAAGTGTTACAAATTCTACGATTAAACGAGGTGCTTGGGAATTGTGCGACTGAAATAATATTAAATAGAAGTTTTCTAATCTCAAATACTGACTCCAGATTCCTTGGAAAATCTAAGGAGTGTGCACACTTTATTAACTGTTAAAATTTACAAGTTATTACTAATAATACTAATGGAAAGAAGATAATATTTCTTTTTGCTTGTCTCGACTGTACGATTTGTTTAATTCGTTTTTTTAACCACTGGCAAAATAGTTGTTGTTTTCGGTCGAGAATGGACCTCATGACGTCGTCACTTTATTTTTTTTAAGCGTTTTTAACGAAACTCTGTAACTTTAGAAGATTTTTTCTTTAAATAGGCAATAGAAATGCATAAAATCGTTACAAAATTGTTAAGTTAAAAAAAGGATAGATGAAAACTATCAGATATGAAAAAAAGCCGAATTCAAAAATTGATGTCGGATGAGAAATAGTCTTATAAAGCAAAAAACGTGGTCTTCAACTTTAATTTCCTCAAAATACCTTTAGCTCAGACATCAATCTAAACAAGAGTTAAAGTTATTGTAGGAAGGACCCGACAAAATATTAAGGTATATATTAAGGATAAGGTATAGTAATGGAAAATGCGTTGATTTGTAGATGGTTCCGATGAATATTTTTGAATAATTATTTTTTTTAATTAATTTGAATATATATTTTTTTAAGTTTTCGGAACATTTTCCCAATGGTTGTTGTAATTTGTTAAATTCCATTTTTTTTTTTTCTTTTTGTCGTTACTGCACAAAATTATTCCACAGAAACTGGTTTATTTTTTTATAAACACGGCATGAAAATTTCAAAGTATCCCTAGAAAATCGATGATGACTTAAGTCTAATATTAATCAGATGCATTTTTAAAGCGTTCATCACATAGTAGTCTGCTGATATGAATTTAAATAAAAGTATTTCGATATTTAAATTTTTTTTAAATATATTAAAAATTAAAACTGATTAGAATATAATCAATTACGGGCAAGGAATGGGGACTATTTTTATATCCAACCGTACCACAACTTAAAAGTATTTTCTTTGTGGTAGATTAAAAAAAAATTCCTGGTAAATGAGTATGGCAAAGACTATTTTTCAAAAAGTAGTATGAATTTAATAAAAAAAAAAAAAAATAGTCCACTGGGACATATAAGTCCTGGTACGTATTAAAAGGGTTAAATATAATGAGTTACTACATCGGATTAATACAATAATAAAGCTCAGATCATGAGTACGTGTGATAATAATATTCATGAACGTTGAAAAAATAACCATCTTTAAAGGACTGACTCACTACCCTTCATTTGGCAAAAAATAACGAACATAACATTTTTTCCAAATTGTTTGCTTGAAATGTATGTAGAATTTTCGTATGTATGTTTAATGTATGTTTAATGTACTTTTAAATAGAAAAAGGTATTGAGATTGCTCCAACATACTGGTTTTTGAAGTAAAAACGTGATGTAAATATTGATTACTTTTTACTGCTATTTTATGCATGTTGTGGATTTAGATTTATTTTGGATTAAAATAATTAACTTTGTTGAAGACTGGATTTCACAATTATAGAGCGCGCTTGTAAGAAAAGAATTTTTTTTTTTTTTTTTTTTTTTTTTTTTTAGACCAGTTTGCTTTGGTGTAAAAAAAAATCTTCTGCATAGAGAAATTATTTTTTACATTTAAGATGTTTTTGAAAGTATAAATTTTCGTCTGGCCACTGAAATTTTTGTGTGCATGCTAAATGGCGCAGTTAAGGAACCGATGAATGGAATGCTGTATTTCTGCACTTTCCGAAGAGAATTGTCCGTTTTTGTTTATTAAAAAACGCTATGAAAGGCATGGTTTTCCTATATATCTAAAGCCGCAGTAGGTAATACTGTCAATAAGATTTTTCAAAAAAAGTGAATGTTTGACTTTAAGTGGAATTTTTTTTACAAATATGTACCCAAGTACAAAAAAAAAAATAATCGTCGAATATTGCAAAGGTAAGCTATTTTATGGTAAAAGAAAGTCCTCCAAGTCAAAGACTGTTGCTGAACTGTTAAACTGTGTCAACTGTTAACAACGATTTGAATTTTAAAAGTCTAAAAAACACAATGCTCATCGTTTTTCTCACGACAAATCGCCGAACCTAGAACAACATGCAAAATTCTTTATGAGAAGCATTTATCTAGAGAAAAATGGAAAAGGGTTATTATAATAGATTAAATTTGGTTTTATTTAAATGATTGTAATAAAAAGAGATTCACTTATGATCACAAAAGAAGAGAGAAAAAAAAATCTTCAAACATGGTTCAATGTATCTACAGAAAGTTTTAGCAAAGGATTTATTATTGTTGCTGGCTTTGCGTATATCTGCAAATTAAAAATAAAGAGAGTGGAGAAAAAAGTTAAGATTGACTCCACATACTATCAGAATTTCTCCCCATCTTCAAACATGAAATACCATCTCTTTATTCCCTGTGCTATCAATCTGTTGGACTGAATTAAGATAAAGCAAGCAACCACATATCACAATCCACTGTTAATTTCCGAAAAAAAAAAATGGAACGAGAAACGGATATCAGGACTTATACGCTATACCCGTCACTGATATATTTTCTAAATCTCCTGATGTATCACCCATGGATTTTTGATCTTTAGGAATTTAAAAAAGCGCATTATCCAAACGTCGATCTATTACCCTTCATGGACTTTGGAAAGTTGTCCAAGAGGAATGGGACAAAATACCTCTTCCAAAACTACAAAAGGCATTATTGACATGGAAATTACGGTGTAAAGAGGTTGTTCAGAATTACACTTAAAAAAAAAAAAAAAAAAAAAAAAAAAAAAAAGATTTTACAGTATAATACTGGCATCCCAGCTGCCAGTACTATACCGTAAAATTAACAGTAATAAACAGTAAAATAAGCAGGAATACGCTGCCGCGCATGCACGGTAGCTTATTACTGCTTATTTTACTGTTTATTGCTGTTAATTTTACGGTATAATACTAGCAGCTGGGATGCCAGTATTATACTGTAAATTCCACAATTTTTCTTTTGCAGTGTAGGGTTACCCAATTTCAAGTTTAAAACTCAAATATGTTATGCAAAATAATTCTGTAAATAACATGAAAATCGTCTAAAAAATGAGCGAAGACCCTCTGTGTATTCTCTTAAAAAGCTAGGTTAGTATTTAAAAAATAATTCTTATCACTGTGTAGTATATTAATTTTACTTGTATCGCAGGATTTTCGAAACCAGGTGCACAAGGCAAAAACAAACTTTAGAAAAACAGTTATTTAAAATTAATTCTGCAACACGTCCACTACCATAAAACAACATGGTCATTGCAGAACTTCTGAATGAATGCTCCATGCGACGGCCGGTGTGTTGTAATCAGCATTGCTACTCTATAGCGCGCTTTTTTAATTCAAAATAGCCACCAGAATATTCGAATAGTAATATCTTCTTTATTTAATGGGCAGATATTACCCGATTAACTAAAACAAAAATTACTGTTAGAAAATTCTAGTGGATATTTTGAATAAAAATCCCCGGCTACTCCAGATCGTGTCCAGTGTTACCAGTGTCCTACTACCCTTTTTTTAAATTCAGATTTTTTTTTAATTGCTACCACTTTATTGATGCAATATTATTTGCCTTACTTAATGAAAGATTAACTAAGCCGAAAATAAGGCGAATTATACTGTTTAAAAAAAAATGGTAACCAATCCAGCAATCTGATTTTTTTTCTTTTTCCTAAGTAGCCGACTGAGCAACACTGATCGTGAGTGCTTCAAAATCAACTCTTAAGTAATACAACTACTATTATAAGTAGTAGTATACTACTTTCATAGAAAGTTATGAAAAAGTTCTACGTTTTTGTTAACAAGGTTTAATATATGTCGTAGGTTAATTGAGAAATCCGGCTCTTTGCAAAGAGCGAGGCTAATTGGAGAATCATCTCCTTTTTTCAAATCGGCATGATATTTTTCAGTCTTATTGCAAAGAGCATATGCAACTTTAATTTCCAAATTAGCTTGATATTTTTTAGGCTTATTGCAAAGAGCCTATACAGTGCTAGGCTAAATGTAAAATGACCAGTTGTTTCTCAATCAGCCTGATAATTTTCAGGCTTATTGAAATGCGCCTATATAGTTTTAGACTAATTAGAAAATGACCAGCGGTTTGTCGAAACAGCCATACTTATTGCAATAAGGCCAAGGAAGTGAATGATTATGCATAATTTTAGTACAGAAAAGAGAAAGCGGGAATTTAAATTTTTTATAAAAAATGTATAAGAAAACTGTCTGATTGGCCGATTTCATTAACGCGACTGAGAGTCTAAGGTTAGGGAATATTTCATTTTTATCTTAAGGGTATATTTTTCACAAACACCTCATTCAGAAGTGTCAATATAATCTGCAGATGAGGCAGATTTTTAATGTTATCCCAGCATAACGAAGAGAAGATTAGATGCTGAATGAATTTTTTTTTAAATATATAAATGAAATCTGCAGATGAGGCAGATTTTTAATGTTTTCCTAGCATAACGAAGAGAAAATGAATAGCTGAATGAAAATTCTTACAAGAAATATATATGAAAATTTATATATTATAAAATCTGCAGATGAGGAAGATTTTTAATATTTCCCTAGCATTACGTAGAGAAGATGAGACGCTGAATTAAAATAATTATAAAAAATATATGAGAAAATTTCTGTAATAATGTAATATGCAGATGAGGCATATTTGTAATATTGTCCCAGCATTATGTAGATAAGATGGGTTGCTTAGTGAAAATGATTATTAAAAAGACAAGAATGAAAAATTAAACATAGATTATGAAACACTTTCCAGCACGTTCAGAATATTGTAATAAAACTTCATAGATTAATAAGGTGAAAGAAGATATCTAAGTAAACAAATTGGAAAACGCTTAATTTTTTTAAAAACCCAATTTCAGTAATAATAGGGGGAAAAAAACCTCCGTAAAGATGTACAAAAAATTTGTAGGAAAGACAAAGATTGAGTATCTAAGTGTATCTTATATATATTTTGTAATTTTTTTCATTCGGCAATAAATCATTTCTACATAATGTTGAGAATTATATATATATATATATATATATATATTATTTTCATTTTCAACCCATTTTTTCTGCCTAATGCTGGGAAAACTTTAAAAATCTGCCAAATCTGAAAATTTCATTAATGCAGAAATTTTCATGTATATTTTTATAATAATTTTAATTTTCTCTACGTAATGCTGGGAAAACATTAAATTTCTTATTTAATTGATCTATCATTTTTCTTATATATTTTTATATTTATTTTCATTCAGCGCCCCATCTTCTCTACTTAAAGATGAAAACTTTAAAAATCTGCCTCATCTGCAGATTTCATTACTGCAGAAATTTCCATATGTATTTTGTATATTTTCCATTCAACTATCCACCTCTCAAAATGCTGAGAAAACATTAAAAGGCTGACTCATCTGCCGATTTCATTGATACAGTATTTTTCTTATATATTTTTATATTTATTTTTATTCAGCATTCCATATTCTCTACACAATGCTAGAAAAATATTAAAAAATTGTCTCATGTGCAGATTTAACTGATATAGCACATTTCTTTATAAATTTTTATATTTTTCATTCAGTTATCCATTTTCTATATGCAATGCTGGGAAAACAGGAAAAATCTGCCTCATATGCAGATTTTATTGATATCTCCACACGGATGTCCTTGAACTTAAAAGTTGTTATTTTGTAACTTTTCCTGTGAATTTATAATTATTTTTAATATACTCGAATTATTTTTAAAAAGTTCATTACTATTTATTTCCATTTTTAATGCGTAATATTTACCCTATTAAGGTTATTTGAAAAAGAAATAGTGTATTAAAATCTTTCTCCGTCATTATTTTTTTAAATGAACACCATTGGACAGAATATTCGCACGAATAAAATTTCAATGAATAAACTAATGAAAGAAAAAATAATTAATGAGAAATTATAAATGCTCTTTAGTTAAAATATATTATTTCGAAATAAAGCATTCGCTGATCATAATTTATTATTTCGATAATAATGGATAGTAATAAGGTGTAAATTTGTAAGCGAATGTAGCCATTTGTAGCTCTCACATTTTTATTCCCCAATTTTTTATATATAAATTTCATCATTACTATAGTATTTTTTACTAAATGTAACACATTAATTAAAAATAATAATAATAATAATAATAAATAACAGCTAATCTAATTTTCTCTTTCAAAGAAATTTATATTTGAAAAATCCTACTTTTCTTCTTATATTCTATAATTTCTCAAAACAATGATATTTATATCGTGAGAAATTTCAATCAAAAACTCTTTACTTAAATACTGATGATTTAAATATTTCAATTTCCGTATTTAAAAATTTGAACTTTCACACAAAAAGGAAAACTTAAATTATATAAAGCATTGTTGTGTTCATGCTGTTTTTGTTTGTTTTCTTAATTAGCTGAAAATTATTTAAATAGTGAAATAATTTTTAGTGTATTATTTATTTCGCATTTTTAAATAAACCTGGCAATGGGACGCATTTTCATCTGAATTTTGCAATACAAACTTTTATTTTTACTTATTTTCAATTGAATTAAAATCGAGAACTTCGTATATTACATCAAAAAATTTTCAAAACTTTAACCCGATAATCGCCTCTGAAAACATCTTTGAATGTTTTCATGATCATCTTTGAATATGATTACAAACGCAATTTTTGGAAGATTCATTCTTTAAATTTATTGAAGAATGAAGAAAAGCTGTTCAATTCCCTGCAAACAGAATATATTTATGTATGCACGTTTCGTGCATTTACGGCTAAAAAATGTCTCGTGAATGTGCAACAATTTAACAAATCTACATTTCAGAACAAGCTCAAGTTTTCTGTTAGAATATTCGTTTAACATTTCTCTCTCTTTTTTATATAAATACAACAAAATAGGGATATTATCAATGATTTGAATAATCAAAACAGAAAAAAAAAAGTAATAGTTTTCAACTCTCTACTCTCATTTTGCTGCTCTGGTCGGATGGGTGCAACTGATTTTCATCCCAATTCCAGCTAAGTTGCCGCCAAACCAGAGAAGAGAAAATAATAATATACCACGAATGGGATGCCGTCGCAGCGCCACCTGGGGACAGGTGTTTCGAACAAGGTGGTGGTGAATAACGAAACTCGAATGGAAGTGTTTGTGTGTACGTTTTCTACGGAAGCGAGCGGCAAGGTTCAAGAGCAACACTTGCTTTTCCGAGTTCAGCAACGTAGCATGTTCGATTCGCCGGCGCTAGCTTTGACCGCATGAACTTGAACTCTTTTGCGGCACGGACAACGGTCAGCGGTATTTTTATTCAAGTTCCAATGATTTCTGGAAAACTTTTTCTCTAAATGAATTTAAACTAATTGTGATTTACATTAAAGATTTTATTGGTGTGACATCGAATTTTTTGGTGACAATTTGAAAAGAGGAAGACTGAATATTTTTGTTTGTGCTTGTGCTTTTGTTTGTTTGTTTTGGATTGGTTTTCGATTAGTGTGCTGTTATGGTGCTACTAACTCAAAAAGGAACTATTGGACTTTAATGGAACTTTGGAGTTATTTTAAGGTAAGATATTTTCTTTTATAGCTATTCTGTTATGATTAAAGACAGCTTGGTCTTAACTTCCCACCAAGTTTCAATAATAGAAGTAAAATATTACATCATCTATGTTTCGTATTAAACACTTGTTTATCTGTATAATTATATCTGAAAATGCTATAAAGTTGGAAACACATAAAGGTATACATCTTGAATAGTGTTAGTAACTTTCAAAGAATTGTCATTCCGGTTAATTTGTTTACTATTACCCCTCTCGTAATTAATGGTTGCTGCAAAAAATATTTTCTGGACAATTCATAATTTTTTAATGAGTGTGGATTTTCTACTCTTTTTACTTATTTTCAGTTTAATCAAAATTGAGAAGTTTGTACATTACATCAAGATAATTTCAAAACTTATTAATATTTTTACTTTTAAAACTTACTAAAATATTTTCGTTCATTTTATTTTATTTAAAGTATTTAAAAGCTTATGTAGAGTATATATTATTATTATTATTATTTACCATTGACTTTAACAATTAATACATAAATTACCATGTGAGAGAAAATTGTTTTGTGATTAAGCCATTCTAGAGAATTTTCATTTGTTGACATAAATGTATTAGTTTAATACAAAAACGGTGCCATCTCTGTAACAATTAAAATTTAGATTACAGAAAAAAAGAAAACAAGTTTTATTTTAATCTCTACAAGCTTTCCGTGGCTGCATAAATTACCACGCCTAAGTTTATCTTTTCTTATAATGCAGAATCATATTTATGGAGGAAATAATATTTTTGTTGTTGTTGTTTCTCAACGTACCATTTATGTTACAAACTCACGGCAACATTTTTTATTACATAATGTGTAGTTTTTGAGGGAAAAAAATATTATGTACAATTTACATTCATAGATACACACTTACAGATATAGATATATATACTTTCATCAAAATTAGTTTCCCCAAAAAAACTTTCTTATATTAAAAATTAAATCTTAAATAAAAATATTTGCTAACAGGAATTCCAGAAAAGTTATTTTAATAAAATACTTTTGTACATTTTATTATATTTAAAGTATTTAAAAACTTAGAAAAAGGCAAGTTATATTTTACTAAATTGTTGTAAAGATGTATTAGTTAAAGTAATTAGGATTACTTTCTTTTACATTGCTGTCCTGTAACATCAATGGCCATGTATTCTTAAATGCATTCAAATTATACATAATTATTGGGTTCTAATTTAAAGAAAATTAAAGCCTTTTTTTTTTTTTTTTTTCCACATGCCATTTGCTTCTGTTTTTGTTGACCCAGTGCCCAGTGTAATAATGGCAAACCAAATGAATATACTAAATAGAAAAGGATATTTTTTAAACATTGAAATAGTTGTTTCATTTGTTTTTCAAAATAGCTTTAAAACAGCAAAAATTTTGTAATAAGTGTGCATTTAAAAAATGTTTTCACCAATTTAATTTACATGCTTAAACATATAAAAACTACCTTAAACGAAAAACATCATTTCACCTGATCATTCAAAATTAATTATTTTCTTTCTTATTTTACTTTTTAAAAGACATAAATTAAATTCATTTTAATCTCCGTCATAGATGCAATAAAGAAATGCATTCTGACCAACTAGGAAAAAGGAAACGCATATGTATATCTGATACGAATATCACAATGTATCAAATGTAATAGTTTTTAACGATTTTTTCCCTCGTCATTTTGTTTTACATAATAACGTAAAGTGTTTTATGTGAAATTATAACAGATACTTCAACTTTACATTTTCAAATACGAGACCATTGATGTTTGAAAAGAGTTGTTGCCATTAAAGAGCTAATAAATTAGTCAAATAAATTTCGAATATTTTTAGGAATTGTTTGAATATGCTTTTATAAATTAGTATGATTCTTGGATAAAATAATGTAAAGCTTTTTTATTATTATTATTATTTACTTCATGTCCACAATATTGTGAGGTCATTGACCTGATATTCCTCTGAATGAGGGGCAACACCTTTAAAGCGTTTTTTACAACAATGCACCTCATTCTTTAATTTTTTTTAAAAGGACAGTGGATATATTTTACAACTATAGTAATTTATTTTGTTTAGTAATAAACGTAAATAAATATTAAACTATTTAAAATAATGTTGATTTTAAAACCGTTTGTCATTATTGTAACATTTTTAATATAGAATGAAATGGGAAACATATAGACTTTTCGCAAATTATGCTTATATATTCCAATATCATTTGTCAAGTAATGATCAAACCTTGTCTGTCAAACTTTTTACATGGTATCAAAATTTTTTATATTTAAAGATCTTCAATATACTTAAAGGAAGTCATGAACTTAAATGAATCATATGCATCTCTGCAAAATACAGAATTAGAATTTATATGGATGTTTAAATTTATTTTACAGCTATTTTTCACTTTTTTAAAAGCTAAATGCGTGAATTCAAGATAAGATATTTTTATTTTACTACACATAATAATGTATTCAAACTATAAAATATTTTCAGTTACATTCTTTTCTAGGTTTAATTTTCGTTTCCTATCTCCTATTAGTCTTTTTAGCCTCATTTATATTATACATAATTTTTAATTCTGATTTCAGCCCATTTTTATGTTATGTACCTACATTCTTTAAAAATATATATTAAAATATATAAATTTTTATTAAAACAGTAAAATCTTACAAAGGGTTCTAAACTTTTTTTTTTTTTACTACTTTTTACAAATTACCCATTTACGCTTCTAATATAAACTTGGAATAAATCTTTTATTATTATTATTATTATTATTTCGTTATACTCAACTTATTTTTATTTTATTAAAAGTAAGAAGTGACTTGTGACTTCTTACAAAAGTTTTTATAATATTTTGATAGAATTTATATAATGATGATGCGATAGTAAATTACATAGCATTAAAAGCAATTTATTTTTCTTGCCATTCTCTCTTTTGCAATTTTTTTATATTTTTTAACACAACTTTTATAACTACATCTTGTATAAATATTTTTACGTTATTTATTTATTTTGGCCAAATATATTTTCTTATGAAAATAAGTGATATAAAGAAAACACAATCTTTCAGTTTTACAATATACAAAACAAGCACATATCACATATATTATTTCTGAAATCAACATCCCTTTTTCTATGCACATACAAAATTCCCAACGATGAATGAAAATCATACGAAGTGTTTATAAACAGGAGTTTCACATAATACGATCGCAGTTCGTTAAAACAAGTAGCTTTATTAAAAATTTCAATTAATCAAACATTAATGAAAACACTTATCAGCAAATAATCTCAAAGATTCCAGTGCAAAAGCCTCGCACAAGTTCACTAGTATTTTTTTTTTACTCTCATGAAAAGGCGAGTTAGATATTTTCTTTGAGAAAAACTTACTCAAAACTTTTCTTAATTTTCCCTGAATTCATTTGATAGTTTATTTAATATTAATTTTAGTATTTTTTTTTATCATAAAAGACAATAAAATAATAAGTCTGTCCATACCATATTAAATGCTCCTTAATTTCCTTTATTAATATGCATAGTTTGATACCCCTTATTGTTTTTATATATTTGACTCTTATCTTCACCATAGTGAAGAAATTAAATAAGAAAAACTTTCATAATACTCATAATGTAAACTCGGAAAACCATTTTTCCCCCCTTTTAGACGTAACTATAAAAATACTTTCGAAAAACCAGCAAAAAGTGGGACTAAATGAATATATATTTCTAAAACTAGAATATTTTAGTAAGAGGGAAAATGAAGCTCATTATAGCTTGAACTTTTGTTAGAAACAGCCTTGTTAAAGCATTCTTACTTAAGTCAAACCCTAAATTATATGCAGTGGAAAAATATTAGACGTAATTATTTCTATAAAAGAAAAATTCGTTTTTAAGTATCCCGCAGCAGTTGATTGCAATTAACCAATGCATAAGAGAATGAACTACTTAATTGTAAAATTATATTTAAAATAAAATTTTAGTTTTATTTATTTCCACAACACTAATATATATCATATTTTACTCGAATTTATTTTTATTTGATAAACAGAAAAAAAAAATCCCACGGTAAAACTCTACGTTTTATTTATTTGTACGTAAAGAACCGGTAGAATAACAGAAAAATAATTTTACACCTTGTAGAATTACGTATTGAGGTACCTTATTATGGTTGCCTACTTATGGGTGTCGGAAAAGATGTTTCATTGAATATCGAAAGATTTTTCCCCCTTTTAATCTCTGGGGAAAAAGGTGAATATACACGAACAAAACTTGACACATACTTAAGGCGGTTTTGAAAAAAAAAAATTTTTTCCAGTTCAACAAAGCAAAACTTTTGACATATTCAACGACTCATTCTTAAACGTAGAAGTATAAAATCTGCAGGCTGGACTATTGAAATGATTTGGAATCGAATAGCGTTGTTCATTTATCAAATGCAATATTTGTACCAATATGTTATAATGTTATTTAATTTTGAGTTATAAGCGACTGTCGATCTTTGATGGGCTGTCATGTCCAGAAATTCGGTACCAAACGACAACTCAACATTTAATGAAAGATACTTTGCCTTTTATCGAATATTGGAAAATTCTATTCTATTTCATAGTTTCTGTAAGAACACCTGCAGATTTTATGTTTTTAGGAGTAAAAATGTATTTAGGAATGTGTTATAAAGTAGCTAGTTTGGATGCCTTAAAGTTACCTGTGAATGATACCTCTGGGGGTGCCTAGCCAGGTGAGGGTCTCGTCACCTGATCAAGGTTCTAAATTACGAGACCTATTAAATCTGTCAATTCAACAAAGTTAAACAGAAACTTAGAACCGGCAAACAATGATATCTGTAGCAATTCACAAGAGAGCAAGCACAGCAGCGATGTGAACAAATCTATATTCAGGTGGATCACAGCCACGCTGTGATCAGGCGATTTCCGCCCCGCACCCAGGTAATAACCTGTTAAGCTAGGCATTCATGCCGGGTAGGTAGGGGCCTGGTTTGCGGTATAATAAAAAAAAGAAGAAGAGCCTTAAGGGTGAGGCTATTTTCAAATCCAAACTGTCTATTTTTTTACACGATTTTTTAATTCATTTTTGTTCGCAAACGTATCATACTGGCAGATGCTCTCATTAAAAAACTGTGTAATCGAACTGTTTTTTCCAATTTTAGGTAAAAACAGAAAATTTTTCAGAAAGTACTGTCACAGTTGGCGTGTTGAACGGAATTTCTCGATGCGACAGTTCAGGAAAGGAAAAAAACTGCCACCCTGAGACAATAAACGATTATACCTGAACTCAAAATGCAATTAATTTACCGGAAAATAAAATAACTGCGATTACAAATCACTTCAATATTCTATATATACATATATATATATATATTTAGAACCGCCTTAAAGAAAAAAAAGATCCCGTTCCACTAATCCTTATAACACTTTTTAACAAATTAATTTTCATTTCTGTTAAAAAAAAAAATCATGTGTTCTCATTAAGAAGCCCAAAAAATCAAATAACACTTTTTTTTTATTTTCTTATGAATGTGATATATGTAGGGATGACACTATCTGATGATCCCGTTTCCAAAATTGTTATGTTCTAAAATTTAGTTCAAACCATGAATTTTGACATTATATTTTGAAAAATGCTTTATTTTGACTGAAAACTAACAAAATGTTATTGGATTTTTGGGAACAGGAATGCGGATATCTGCAAATTTTGAGCATGTACGGATAGAAAGTTTCGTAATTGCGTCTGAAAGCATCGAATTCGATTTGATAAAAAAATTAAACTAATTCCAGTGATATTACTCCAAGGTGTTTAAAAGTTCAGAAATGGTATTTTATTAAAATATTATTACAAATAATTTTACTTTATTCGAATTTCAGATGGTGTTATTTTATAATTGAAACTTTCATTAAAGGATATCGGATTTAGTATACGTATATATATATATATTTAAATAGAATGTTTTCTTGTATATATTGTTCGAAAAATTCGACTTGTTCACGCAATAATAATCTTTAATTTTTTTTTTTTTTTAATCTAAGTATTGAAATGTTATAAACAGTTTATTTTTACTTAAGCATTTAAAAAAAAAAAATTCTTCTAAATTTTTCGCAAAATCGAAATTCTAAATTCACACATTCCCTTTCTTTGTTTCGTAGAAATTATGAATAAACTTATAATATACTTCAAACATAAAATGATAATAAATGAACTGTAGATTAAGATATTGATGTTTTTTCAATTTTATTTAAAACTATCCCCTAATTAAAATTTTCTACTTTCTCACACTATTAGAAAAAAAGAATAATAATCCAAACATACATGATAATTTCAGTACAGTTTCTATAGAAATGAATATATTTTTTTTTTTCATACAAAACATCTTTTGGAAAATACCGTAAAAATTAATCCGAAACCAATTTTTGAGACACGAAATTCACGAAAAGGTTGTGAAGAGATAGCATTCGATTTTAAGAAATATACCAATTTCTGGAAAAATAACGAGATCTTTCGTACTTGATTGGGACTTCCTTGAAAGCTTCAAGTAAATATCGAAAGTGATGAGAAATATACCATGATTCAAGAAAGGAAATTCAAAAATGCACTGTGCAGCTGTAAAAATGAAATATGTTGAGAGCATCCAAAAGACGTAAAATAAAGCGATAAAAACATAACTCTGTTTCACATTTACACATTGCTGTACTATATATATAAAAAATAATAATAATAATAATTTTTTTTATAATAAACTGTTAACCGGGATGATAGTTATGAACTTTATTTTATAGAAAAAAGTCAATTTTCGAATTTTCTGTTTTTCCAAAGTCAGATACTGCTTCTGCAGTAATCGTTTTTCTTTTCTTTTCTCTTTTTTTCAGTGTATTCCTCAAAGAAATTGAAAATACATTTAAAGTAAAAATAAATAGATAAAAAAAAAATCCCCAATTTTTTTTTCACATTTTATTTAAATAAAATGATAAAAACATAATCTTACAACACTACAAACACGGCTGATTAACCCGATGACGGCTTTTAGACAACCGATCGCTGGAACATGACGTCACGTTAACAGATATTATGTAAAAGGTTATAGAGTAACCTTCTTAATTTCTTAACTATGTTGTCACTTGTACATTGTGATAGTTTTACGCATATCTGTTCTGTTATATGTAATAGGAGATTTAATATCTTCAGATGGTATTTAGTTTAATGTGACAGTTCTTAAGACAATCTGTTTGACATAAAACTTATTCGATACTTAAGTTAATGCTTGAAAGTGAATTAGGATTATATAACTCAAGATCAGCGCAGCATACAGCTTTAACTTCTTAAAAAGCTTAAATTTTCTTCTTCTTTTTATTTAGTATTTGCTTAGTTTGTTTAAATCTGAGTTTTTATCCACATATTTTCGATGTTTTTAGACGAATATGTTTCATGAGAGGATTTAATAATAAATTACATTTAAAGAAAAAGGGGGGAAATGTTATATTCTTTGGTAATAAAATGAGAATATCTGAAATTTCCAAAGAATGATTTAAAAAAAAAAATTCAATGCAATATATCCTTAATTGTAATCGAATCATATATAATGACCACTTTGCAAAATTTCCATTCCCCTAAAATCGGCTTAAAATGTAGAATTTTTTTAAGTTCCAAAATTTCTTTGACAGCATTGTCAGAAAAATCAATATAGCCGAAATTTTCATGTCTTCAAAGGAGGTAAAATTTTGAAAACACCCCAATAATGCTCATTATCGCCAGTCAAAATCGTAGTCCAGTAATAGATAAATACATTAAGGATGTGTTCAACATACCCCCCACCCCCTGCTCGCTACGCTCTCCAACCCCTCGCGTAATCGTTTCGCGATACCGATTGGTATCACGCAGCAGATACAGCAATCCCTATTTTCTAGAAGAAGAAAAAAGCCGGGAAGATCTACGCAGATTTTCATTGGTCCATTTCCAAATCGTTACTTTTTTTTCAAAATATAGGGAGATTAAATGTAATATATTCTTAACTGTAATCGAATCATATCTAATGACCACTTTTACAAAAGTTTCATGCACCTAAAATCGGTTTAAAATACAGAAATTTCCGAAATACCTTTGACAGCATTTTCAGAAGAATGCTTTTCTTATTGCTGACAGGTAGTTATTTTCGTCTTTTAAGCAGGAAGATGCTGATAGACATCGCATTATTTAATTTTCAAAAAATTGTGTTTGTGTCTATAATACAAATGAATGTATATAATAATGGTTTTTAATCGAAGTATATCAATGATGCACTCTTAAAAAAGATAAATGTTTTTTAATCTACGAAAAAATAATATAACCACGCACGAAAATATACAGTAACCACCCCGAGTTATCCACGATTTCAAAAAGCGTTCATTCTTAAAAACTTAAATAATAATAATAATAATAAGATTTAAAGAAAATTTTATAAAAGAAAAGTTTTTTTTGTTGTTACAAATTTTCGGAAACGTTTCCGAGTAGTTTTTATAAAGGATTAAACAGTTTATCAAACCGGAATACAAGTTTTAAAGATGATAGCAATTCTCAATTAAATACTTTCAGCTGCTTAACATGCAAAAGTAACAAAATAATATTAATTTTAATGTTATTGTTAATGCTCTTAATTTATCATGTTTGTATGTAAAACATATTTGTTAAACATGAAAATGTTACACTAGATTAATTTTTAACACAATTATTCAAATTGATAACTCATGAAAATGTTTACTTGAGAATGGATAACATCTGAAAAATTTATAATCCTGTTTAAGAAAACGAATTAATACACTATAAAAACTACTCGCAAATGTTTCCTAAAATCAGTGGAATAAACTTTTTTTTTTATAAACATTTATTTACATTTCAAAAATTTACTGGATTCTGAGGTTTCAAAAGATAAAGAAAGTTTTTCGAAATCACAGGTAACTCGGAAGATGTTATATTCTATATTTTCGCTTGTGGTTATATAATATTTTCCTGTATTAAAAAACATTTGTATTTTTTTACAGTGTACACTAATTATATGATTACGAATATTATGTATATTTGTGAGAAATAATGTAACATATAAAATACAAAAGTACAGCCCGTGGGTGGAGTTACGAATATTCAAAATACGCAAATTCACAACAACCGTCAGAAATCTGTTAATATAAAAATTGGAAATTAAAAAAATGTTTTACGTTTTATCTTAACCTGACTATGAATATCTCAAAATTGAAAATGGCATGAAAATGATTCTGAGGTTTAATCATAAAGTTGCAAGTTTGAGTTTGAAAATAGCCTAATGGATTCCTTTTAATAAAACAGTTTCATTTAATCATTGTCTTAAGATTTGTAATATCTAAAATTTTATATTTTGTTTTCAAATTTTCTCTGAAAATATCACACAAATACTTTCATGGGAACTACTAATGTTTGAAACGCTGCGTACGCCCACCTTTTTCTGAATTTGATGTTTTTAAATATATATGAATAATCAATAATTATGTTCTCCTTTTTTTAATTAATAAAAATAAACAGATATTTTTAAGTGTGCAGTTTAAAAGTGCATGTGATCATTTTCCTTCTATATTTTTACACGCATAGATTTATACTTTTTTCCAAAACATGCGATATTAAAATTTTTAAATTATGATCATTAATCTGCAAAAAAGTATTTTAATTGCATCACAACTATGTTGTAGGTCAGTTTAGAGAATGTAAATTCCTGTTTACATGAAAAAAAAAAATCCATGTATGTAACTTGTGTTCTTCAATTTTTACCTTATTTTCTAAAGCCGTAATGTTATAATTGGTCAGCCATGCCATGGATTTTGAATTTGAATACAGCGTAAGACGCTGATTAAAATAAAGTATATTTAAATTAGTTATATTTAATTCTTTAAATTACTACTTAAAGAATATTCAAAATCTACAAAAATGCCTTTAATCCATTGACTGGGACAAGATCGTACATATATATTGATAGAACAGAATAATTCCATTCTTTTATATGTACTACATAAAAATATTCCCAATTACAACAAAAAGACATTCCATCTTTATGGCAAAAACTAATTATTAATTTTAAATAGCATTATGATTTTGTTTTATCCGAGTATTCTATATGTGTGCATAATAATTGTTTTAAAATATAAAATACATTTTCCTTTACTGAATTTATATTGTTAAAATGTAAATTAAAAGAACAAAATATTACTTTTATTTTATAGCATTATCATAACAACTGCAAGTTTCAAATCTATGTTTGAAAGTTATCAAGGATAATTTAAGTATTTCTTTACCGTATGCTATACAAAATATATATGCCATGCAAAAATGCTTCTTTATACAATAAAATAGCATTTCATATGTTTTATAAATAAAATCCAATCCTAAACTTTGCAATTAAAAATAGTTCGGTACTGTTTTATTTAAAATCTTTTAAATGCGTACATCAGTAAAAATAGTTGGGTACTGTTTCATTTAAAATCTTTTAAGTATATACATAAGGACTATATTGTAATTTAAAATTTATTTTTCACTTAATAGGTTAATATTTTAAAATCGTAAATCTAAAGTTATATAATATTATGTTGACTTAATCATATTAACATAATAATTAGAAATTGTAAATCTACATTCGAAAATTATACAGACAAATTAAATCACTTCTTATTTATCACTTCGAAAGTTCTTAGAGGTCAACTGTGTACCGCGAGCCATCAACTAGAAATGACTATTTGCGGGAAAAACTGGCCAGATTAGATGTTGACCTCGTCATTCGACCGTGAGCTCAAAACAACCGTGCATTTCATTCGAGGTACAACACCACAGTCGGAAGATGAGATCGTTACTAAATTTTCAACTTCACTTATTAAAGTTTTTAACTGAATGTTATTTTGAAATTCGAAAAAAAAAAAAGTTAAAAGGTAATTAATGTAAATACGTTTTGATAAAAATATAAAGCCAACATTATATAAAAGACATAATATTTTTTTAAGGGAAACCTTTTTTGTTACACATTGACTTTAGCTATATTGCTGCTACAATTAAATAAAAAATCCCAAAGTTCTGCACTTCTCAAATTGATCATTTAATCACGTAAAAAAGTACTGATCCAGGATATAACAATTTATCTTCGCATATTTAAAGAGTATAAGATTTTAAATCGTAATCACAATACAACTAGGAAGTTATTTAAAAAAGGTGGGTTTTTTATTATTATTTTGGTAAGAAGAATAATTCTCAAAAAGTTTTTAAAAGGACATCATAAATATGTGAAGCATCTACTAACTGATAACATGTAAAATTTAAAATCCATACATCTAATTCCCAAAGTAAATTAAAATATTAAAATTGTTTGTCCGTTAACCGTAGATGATTCATTATTCAAAACTTCACAAATATTCGATAAATAAAATAAAAACAAATAAAAAAATAAATAGATGATATTCTAAAACTTCCTTATTAAAGAAATGAAACGGTCTTTAAAAAGAGCTTTCTTTACAAATCTGATAACGCCCATTGTTCTGCATCGAATATCAGCCCTATAACTTTCCACATAACGGTGTTTCTTTTCAACCCGTTGGCTTACCTTTTCTCCGGTGGCAGCAGGTCGAGCGAGCGGGAAGAAAGGGTTACGCAGAGTTGACGGAAGTAAAACTCTAACCAGGGGCACAGGGGAAAAAAAACTGGTCATCCCCTAAACAAAAGTCGTGACCGATTCACCTAGTGCATTGCGTGGCCTGTGTTTTATTTATTTATTCATAGCAATGTGGCAGTTATTTTTCTTTTCATTATTATTATATTAATGTCCGCGCGTTGGCAGCAAAAGGAGATAGTTTGAATAAAGATGGCGGATAGCAGAATGTGAGTGAATTCCGGTGCAAATAAGGCAATTTGATACTTGTGCTTTGTTGTTTAGGGTAGCGCTTTGATATCAGTATGTAGTCTATTAGATTAAAATTTTAGGTTTTGAAAGGGGGGGGGGGGATCTCATTCACGCATTCTTAAATCAGTAGGGTAGGGTAGGAGATATTATAATATCTTTAAAATATTTCGAAATTTACATTCTTCTCTATCATTTTTCTTTTCTTTCTTAATTTTTATTAAAAGTTTCAAATGTGAAATTCTCATTCAATCATTTTTTAATGGCGTGAAAGACTAGAAATTAAAAATCACATAACACTTTTTAAAAATATTTGCAATTTAAATTATTTTTGTCAAATTTTCTTTCTATATTAATATAAAGATTTCTATATAAATATATAAAGATTGGAAGGCTCTTGATGTAATAAAACAGGAAAAGAAGAAAGATGACTCCAATTAAGTTTCTAAAAAATATAAAGGTGATAATTTTGTTGGAAATAACAGAAACAGTGGTAGCTGATCTGAACATTTTATCTTACAGTAACCCACAATGTTTTATTATGAGGATGGATGATACAATTAGATATCATATTAAAAAGTAAAAACAAGCAAAAATAAACAAATGCTTAATTTAAATATATAAGAAATGTAGAAAAACTAACTTACAATATGTAATTCAGAGCTAAGGATGTTTGTCTTCGTAACAACTATTAAAATATGTCAGTCATAGTTGGGTTATCGAATCACAAAACTAAAGTAACTTTTCTTGAAACGATAACAATTAGAAAATTGGATATTGAATGAATTATCATCATGAATTTCATTATGTGTTTAAAATTTAAATAAAATATCATTTATAAGGCTCTATTTCTTATCAACACACACATTCACAAAAAAAAAAAAAAAAAAAAAAAAAAAAAAAAAAAAAAAAAACACTAAGACAATATGCTGTTAGAGCAATAAAGTACATTTCACCATTCTAATTAATCATCATTCTTCAATTGAAATTATTAAAATCTTTTTAATTTTTTTTTTTACTGCTATATAGGGGTCACTTAGTTAATGATAATGACAAACTGATAAAATTTCAAAAATACAAAAATCAAGGTGAGTAACACTCTTTGTAATTTCCAAGGAGTATAGCAACACTAATTTAGATTAGAAATTTTCTCGTAGAATTCGTAATCACATTATTTAATCGCAGAATTTGTAATATTTTCTGCGATTAAATAAGACGAATTTTTTTTTTTTAAAGAAATTGCGGAATAACTGTATACATATCCTGAAAATCACATGTACATTAAGAAACGTAAAAAATATATTTGTTACTCACAAAATACTTTTATGAAAAATCTAAATTAACCGTTCTTTATTTTTGTATTTCTTTTTGCGATCCTAACATCATCACCAAATGATACTTGAGGAAGAGTGGCGTAATAAAAACTAGTATGATTCTTACATCATACATCGAAATGAAACAAAAAAGGTACGGCTCCTTCCCACTCGTATGTTCATGCATAATTTATTAAAAATTTTTGAAATTATTCAAAACTATTTCGAAAACGCACCAACGTACAGTCAATATATATATATATATATATATATAATATATAAAACTTTAAGTAAAATTTAACCATTGAAACATAAGAAACTGACCACATGCACTGAAATCCCGATACCAAAGAGCCCTGTCAATTTACAAATTAAAATTGTAGTCCTAATAAAAGTAACATTATTAATTCAAATTAAGAAGAAGAAAAAAAAAATTAAATAAATAGAAAATAAGGAATGAAATATAAACCACACGAGTATATACACAAATAAAAGCTTATAAAGTAATTTACTTTTTCAAGGGCAAGAAAATCACATTTATAAGCAAAGAACGATTGTTTTCTGTATATGACACCAGCTTTTGCTAAATATAGTGCCATATCTTGCCCGAACAATCGCTGAAACAATATTGAATAACAAGACCTTTACAATGGAATATTATAAATTATACATACAATTTGAAAAGGAGTGTGAAAAAGAATTAAAAAAAATTAAAAAATATATATATTACTTATATTAATAATATCCCAAGATATTTAGTATATTGTGAGCACATGTACAAAGTTGTATCCAAAAGAAGAGGTTAAATTCACAGTTAAATAGAGAATCCTTCAGATCATAAATTGTAACCTACAGTTACAGTTATTTTTATTTAACTAAATAGATTACAACATTTTAAAAAATGTAGAAAAAAAAATTATGATATACATATAAATAAAAACCATTAATTATTTTATTTTAATTTTAATTTAATAAATTAAAATATATAATATTACTTGATAATTTGAAAGTATTTCATAGATATTATTACCTCCATACTAAATTTCCAAGTTTTAATATTTTAAATAAGCTATACTACTGCTATCTATTGTAAAAATATTAGACTATTTTAGCATACTATCAAATACATTGCTGCTGACATCTGGTGTACAGATATTCTACTAAAACTTTAATATTGTATGTATAATTACTTATATGCAGCTGTAATGTAGTGTAAATATATTAATTTTACTAGTTAATATTAATGATATATATAGAGAATAAGAGTTACTAGTATAATATAATTTATATTTTAACTAACCCATTTAAAATATATCTTAATTTAACCCAAACATTAATGTAGAATCCATATGATGCTTTCATTTTATAAATTAGTATTATACTTAGAAATAACATAGATTATTCAATATGGTAATGCACTTATTATAATTTAAATCCAGCTATTTAAATAATATCTACCATGAAAAAAATATATAAAAAACATAAATATTAATTAAATTAAATGATCTAATAATAAAATAAAATAAATAATATAAAACTAAGAGATATGTTTATTAGTGTACTATATTTAATAAATATTTAATATTTACTAAAATTAAATATGTTTAACATATTAATATTATATTGTATTGATTAACCCATTGTAACATCCTTGATAATTTTAACTTTTGTTACAACCCCAATAATATTAACTCCATATAATCATAACAACAATTATAGAATTTGCCATATATAAGTAAATAAATAAATAAAAATCCATACGCCTATCTTTATTTGCACACCGTTTACGATAAAATCACACCAAAAGTATCATTAGTCCAGGAATATTGTCTTCTGTCATAATAGGAATGCAATTTTTGAAATAAGGGTCGTCTACATAATAAAAATTGGACTAACTCCAATTTTTAGAATGGTAACACCCACTTTTGATACTTTATTTAGGTTCCTTGGTTCAAATCAGCACGGTGTTGCTTATTACGGCCAATTATCTACTTGGGGGTTATAGGGCGGGAGGGGATGCCCTCCATGGGGGCCATTCTAAGGGAACCTAACCCATATTTACGCAAGTCAAATCAGCCCGGAAAATTATATTGTTTAGTTAAATCTTCTTGGAATTAGAAGAGGTTAAAATTTGAGGATAATAATGTTGCATTCACATGACAAACTTTAATTTATCAAAAAAATCTTCCGATCAATAATTTTTGTTTTCAACATTCAATAGACCCAAACATATTCTAGTCATTTTTTTTTAACTCAAAAGCTTAATTTAAATTATGAAAACATGAAGATTTAATAAAGTGCATATAAACTATACCTTTTTCCGTGCTGCCTTGATCCAAGGAACTCAAAGATGGTGTCAAAGTGGGTGTTACCATTTGTAAAATCAAAGTGGTGCAATATTTAATATGTAGACGATCTCTATTTTAAAAAAAAAAAAAAAAAAAAAAAAAAAAAAAAAAAAAAAGAAACTTCATTCATATTCTGAAAGAAGACGTTATACCGAGTCTAATGACACATTTAGTCAGTGTTGCCAATGGGTTACTATTTTTTTAAATTTAGTTTTCTTCATTACCACCAGTTGTTTTGAGAAAGTAAAATTCATCTTATTTAATGACAGATTAAATAAGGCGAATTAAATCATTTCGAAAAAGTATAGCCAATCAAGCAATCTGAAATTTAAGAAAAGTAGCCCAGTGGCAATACTGCATTTGGTGTGATTTTATCGCAAAAAGACTGCGATTAAAGACAGGTGTATCATTTTTTTTTTTTTAATTTTTTTTTTTTTTAACTGATTATTCCTTGCATATCTAAATGCTTATTCTTTCTAATTTTCTGGCATAGGAGTTTTAAATATTGTTTTTAATACATACAAGCTGCGTGGCAACCCAATGTGTTCCATTTACATTGTATGAGATCTTTCGATTTCTTGAGGGGAAAATAAATCTAATATTATTGTGCATTTAGAAAAACTTATAACGTTAATTTTATTAAATACTAAATTTCAAATAAGAAATCATATTTACAATATAAGTTAAACAAAAATTGCGAAAAATATACTTTGCAGATTACATGATTTTCGGTGCAAATTTTTTTTGTGAAAAGTATAGTGTTTTATTAAGATTTTGTTTCTAATTTCGGGGCTAAATGATATCACTCTCACAAACTCATAAAAAATATTTTAACTTTTTGAATGAAATTAAATGCTTTACACGAAAAAAAAAATGTAATTTTTACTCGATAAACTATTTTACTTTTAGCGTCTTTGGGAAACAGCCGTCATCTTTAAAAAATAATTAATTGAAAATAGTACAATATACTTGTGTGTATATCCAAAATTGAAAGGAACCTGAGACTCTTGAAGAATTTTAACGATAAAAATACACACCTAACGAATTTTTTCAATAAATTCTCAAATAATTCCTACTTCTAGTTAGAATTTGCTCGAATATTTTCTGATTATATCAAATGTTAGAAAAGGGTTATTGTGATTAAACTCTAACTGCACTAATCATTAATTTAAAGTAACAGTTTTAATTCTTGTGTTTGATATGCTTTTAACTTTTATTATACAATATGATATTTAATTTAAAAGGCATTTTTCCCGCATCTTTTTAAAAATTATGACGGAAAAGCAGCAATTGAACTGAAAATACAGACAACACTGAATTTTTTTTAATAATGATAGAACACAAAATATTTTTATATACTTTTTTTTTAATAGTTCCTTGTTTAGAAGTATGGTTGACATGAGGTTTTATTCTATCAGACTTTCAGAAGTTTCTAATTTTCATATATATGTTGAAAAGCTTTGATAGATATTTAAAAATAAAAATAAACCTCAGTAAATATTATTACTAAGCCACCTTTCCTTAGGCAATTTTAAAAGATTTTACTGTAATATGAAATTCGTAATATGGTTTTTGTTTATCAAACCTTATTATCAGGAACATTACCATAAACAAAGCATTAATTACATATTCATTCACTCCCATAAAGTGAACTCGGTTGGGTGGGAAAAAATGGCGACCAAAAGGGCGTTAGCTAGTATCGTATACCGTACGCAGAGGTTACGCAAGTTCAAGGTTAGGATTGAATTCAATATTTCTTCCGCGTTATTTTCAAGCAAAAAAAATTCCTTTATACACTCTTGCAATAAATGAATCACGCTTTGTATATTTTAAACAGATTGTTCTTAAATTCGTTTAATTTTTTTCGTTAAGGTCGCTTTTAACACATCCGTATAAAATGTGGGAAATTTTAAACAATATGTTCTAAGGTCACAGGATGGATCTAACATTCTGTTTATGCATATTATTCAAAGGATTATTTTAAAAATAAAAATTCAGTTTCATTATTATTATTATTGTTATTATTTTACTTTCTCATCTTACCGTAAAGTATTTCTTCACCTGAGATAATACTAACGTAACACTATTATTATCATCATCATTCTTTCACAGCCGTGTCGCAGTGAAGCTATCGTAAAAAGAAAAATCGCATTGTGCAGATATTAATCTGGTTCGTCGGTTTTTACAACAAGTAATATGTTTCGGTAATTTTGTAATGTTATTCAAAATGATTAGTAACTGTTAAATAAATAAATAAAATTTACGTAGCATTAGTTTTATTAATAAATTATTGTTAGCAAAAATATATATCATGCAAATAGATAAGCTATGCCTGAGTTTTGTGTTATGTTTCTTTTAATACAAAGAACAAAAATGCTCTTTGTATCCTTTGACATTCACATATCCTATGGTGCAATTTAGTACTCCCCCCCTATTCGAACTTATGTATGTTCAGGTCACATTTTCATATAGTAAAGTAATGATGTAACTAATACCCCTATGCTAAACTTATAGGTGATTGTGCACTAAAAATATACTGAGTTGTAGTAAAAATATTTTAAGATTTATTAAAAATTCTTTATCCTGTGATTAGATTTAAAAGTTTCATTCATTTTCTTTCATAGTTTTCTATCTGTAGGTTTATTTTTAAAAAAATTAGAAGACATCTAACTTTATCTTTAAATAAAATTGAATTAAAACATTTTATCTCAATGTTTAAAGAAAGCTTAGAACTTCTATCTATTTTCCTAATAAAAGTAATGTAAGTTTAAATAATTCCCAGAAAAAATATTTTGTGGAATTTGTAATAACTACATTTAATAACTTATTTGCAAAAGGAAAAAAGAGCAATTTAAGCCCTTTCATTAAAAAGGAAAAAAAACCCTGCAGAATAAAAAGTTTACACCACGAAAAAAATACACGCACGTACATATGAAAATAAGTGCTTACTAGTGAACGTACAACAAAAACTTAGTATGTTTACTTTATCCAATGAAAGTGATTATCATTCTTTTGGATGGTGCGGGCATTTCTAACGATAAAAACTTGTACAATTAGAATGTTATTTAGCCGTTTCCGCTTGGGTGATTCTGGCTAGAATCATTTAACTTTCGAAAATTTTTTTTCAATTTAAAATACGTACAAAATCGAGAATATTCTTTTAATATCTAGATCTGTGCTGTGTTCAGCACTGAAATGATTACATCAAATCCAAGTACGCTAATATCTACTCAAAATTTTGCACAATGCATTTCAATGAATGCAAAATGAAAATCTGTAGAGAATATGTTCAGAAAAGTGGTAATTTTAAAAAGCAGATTTATTTATTTATTCCTTCTGATAAAAAAATACATATTATTGACTTTTTTCTCTACAGATGTATATGTTTTTAGAACTAGTATTTGGATGCAATGAAATCGAAAATTCCGTCCGTAAATCGGAAAATGCTAATATCCCTTCACAAAATCGTATTTGTGCAGTAGTATGCAATATATGCAATCAGATAGGAAATTGATACATATCATACATACAAGGAATACATATTATTGATTTTTTTCTCTTTAGATATACATATATTTTGCTCTAATATTTAAATGCAATGGGATCGCAGATTCCACCATACTCCTTGAAATTTAAATTTTAGAAAAATTCTGTATTCCCTTCATAAAATCGTGTTTGTGCAGTGGTATGCAGAATATGCAGTCAGATAGGAAATTGATACATGTAAAGAATACATATTATTGACCTTTTTTCTCTTTAGATGTACATATATAGATTTTGCTCTAATATTTAAACGTAATGAGACCGCAAATTCCACCATACTCCTTGAAATTTAAATTTTAGAAAAATTCTGTATTCCCTTCATGAAATCGTGTTTGTGCAGTGGTATGCAGAATATGCAGTCAGATAGGAAATTGATACATGCAAAGAATACATATTATTGACCTTTTTTTCTCTTTAGATGTACATATATAGATTTTGCTCTAATATTTAAACGTAATGAGATCGCAAATTCCACCATACACCTTGAAATTTAAATTTTAGAAAAATTCTGTATTCCCTTCATAAAATCGTGTTTGTGCAGTGGTATGCACAATATGCAGTCAGATAGGAAATTGATACATTTAAAGAATACATATTATTGACTTTTTTTTCTCTTTAGATGTACATATATATATTTTGCTCTAATATTTAAACGTAATGAGATTGCAAATTCCACCATACTCCTTGAAATTTAAATTTTAGTAAAATATTGTATTCCCTTCATAAAATCGTGTTCGTGCAATGGTATGCAGTATATGCAATCAGATAGGAAATCGAGTGGAAAATGTTGAGTAATTTTGATCTTCCGGCTCCGCCCTCAGGGGTGGAGGGTTAAAGAGATCATAGCACTGCTCGAATAACGGCTGCGGGCACTTGCTGGGAAATTTCGTGTTTTTATTTATTATTTTTATAGGCATCTGCTGAATGCTCAGCAGGGAAAAGCAGATGGTATTGCAGGTCAGACGGTTACTATACTCAAGTTTAAAGAAGAATCGTGCTATCAAAAAATTACTCAGAAAATAACCGCAGTTTCTTGGTAGCCTAGAGTGTGATTCAAAACAAAAATATTTCATTTAATAGTTACATATGCATTCCTCTCGTTTCACTCAGCCTTTTTATTCTTTAACCTTCGAATAAATATGATTATATACTCACGTATGAAGTGTAGTTACATAAACCCAGGGCTCGTAGCGTTCCTAAATTTCTCTACATTTCCTATCACTATTTCAAAAAAAAAAAAAAAAAAAAAAAAAAAAAAAAAAATCTTCGTGGTATTATTTCCTTAATGTGTACAATAGAAATCTACAATAAAGAATATAGTTTTAAAATAGTGGTAGCAAAGTGGGAAAATTTTAGGAACGCTGCGAGCCTTGATAAACTTATGTAAGAAGAACGCTTAAATCGAAATCGAAACAGAAATAAAAATAATCATTTTACCCTTTTTTCTTATCTCCATTTTTGCACTACTAACAAACAGACGGTGGATTATATGCACTTACAATTGTCAAAATATGCAGAAAAAAACCATGCGAAATATTCTGTTAAAACTGCGTTAGTCGCATGTGTATCTCTGTGATAGAAGCCGCCATCTTCCTTTTGTAAGTTTTGAATGCATTAGTCGGTTCGAGAACAACTGCCGAGAGAGAAACATTGATACTAGTGGAAGGAAGATAGAGAGAGCCGCAGGTTCCGAATCTAATTGGTTCAAAACTTAGTGAAAAATGGCGAATTGTGTCACAGAGATACACAGAGGGCCTGCTTACCAACGGGGCAAACTTCCACCAATAAATTGTAATAAAATTTTTCGCCTTTTTTAAACGCTCTATTCATGCAAAATTACCGTCATGAATAAAATAAAAAAATTTATATTATTTTTTACTGGTGGAAGTTTGCCCCGTTGGTAATTGGGCCCTGGATACACATGCGACTAACGCAGGGTTAAATTAAAAAATGTGCACTTATAACTTTTAATGTAAAACCACTTATCTCTAAATGTGGTTTCTGTTTTCATTAAATTTTATTATATCTAAGCATAACTAATACTCAAATCAATATTTACTACTTCAAAACAAATATATAATAATAATAATTTTATCTAGAGACATATTCACTTTGTCACATTTTAAAAAAAATCTCATTTCGAGTAATTTTGCTGCAGCACTTATTTTCTAAATTTTCAACAGTTAGATTTTGTGCTTTATCGTCTAAAATCATTTAAAAACAGAAAATGTTCTTTGAATGTCAAACGATGTTATTGTGCAATATTTGTAATACTTTTCTGCTGTCGTCTTCATATCCCTCACCGTTCAAAATGTCGTTTACTTTTTCATAGCTTTAAAACCCGATTTTTAAAATAAAATACAACTAAACTTCTCTCTGATGATTTTCTCTCATCCAGGAGTCATGAGAAAGACGAAATACACCTTAAAAAATTTATTTTACGGGCAACATCATTTAACAGGCGATTCTTCTATTCCAATTTTGTGATGGCTTTAATTAAAAAAAATAAAAACATATTTCTGTCAGAGATTTTTACATAAAAGCAATTAAAAATTTTAATAGATCAGACTCTTCTTCAATTCCCTCCGTTAAAGGAATGTTGAATGATGGATTTTTACATAACATTGATGTAAAAATAAATTTTTACATATAGACATGTAAAAATACATACAAATAGATGTTTACATAAAATCAACTAATACTTTTGATAGATCAAACTCTTCTTCAATTTTCTCCGCTTAAGGGATGCCGAATGATAGATTTTTACATAAAATCTATCATTCAGCATCTCTTTAGTGGAGGAAATTGAAGAGGAGTCTGATCTATCAAAAATATTACTTGTATATAGTGCTGTAAAGAATTATTGAAGGATTTAAATCAAACTGAACATGCTAGGGCTAAAAAGGTGAAAATATGGATTTAAGCGCAATTTTATGGCATTTTACACATTAACCACAAACCATTGCTTTAACCATAAAAAAGTCATAACATATGCATTTGCATATACATATATGCAAATGTATATAATCCGCTTTCTGCTAACCACAAAGAGCTTTGATCAGAATTTTATATTGCGTTAGAATACGCCAAATTAAAGGCATTAGCAACTTTATTTTCCCAAACAAATGTTATAAATTAAAAATTAATAGAAAGTGATTTAGGGCAAATTTTGATTGAGTATATCAATTTCTAACTCATTGTGCGTGTCTGTGTGTGTGTGATGTGTTTTCTTTTATTTAACAGTATTTCTGTTACAATAAACAATTTAAATTATTATTTTTAGGAGGTTTTTGTTTATTCGTAAAAATCAGTTTTCCGTTATAAATTCACAATATCTTTTAAATTCTGAGTATTTTTGCTCTTAAAAACATTTCTTTGTCATATTGGGTTATCCGGAATATTCGCGCCGTTTGGGAAAATTAATTCGTACCGGAAAATTCTATAATTTAATTATTAAACATTAATTCCGATAGCTAAAGTCTCATAATTAACGGGCAGAATTTTCCGGTACAAATTAATTTTCCCAAACGGCATGAATTTTCCGGACAATACAATATGATTTCAATTCACTATACAGGGTGTCCATAAACTATTGTCGGGGTTTCCTTAGCTCATAACTTTGGATTTAAGAACATGACTAAAAAAGTATTATATATTTGTAAAGTACAACTCAAAAATTTTTAATAACGCAAACAAAGTTACATATACGTAAAGTTACAAACCAAAACGTTATTGATCAACTAACAATTGTAATCAAATATTAAATAATATTGAAATTTCAATCAAATTTATCAATGAATTGTGTAGTATCTATCTAGCTACCTTTGTGCTCATAAAATTCATTAATAACTTTTGATAATTTTAATGTAATTTTAATATTAATTATTATTTGATTATAATCGTTATTCGATTAATAACATTTTGAGTTGCAACTTTATGCATATATAACTTTGTGTTATAAAGAAAACTTTAGTAGTTGTATTTTAAGAACATGTAATAATACTTTTCCTCATGTTTGTAAATCAAAAGTTATAGCGTAAGGAAACCCCGACAATAATTTATAGAAACCCTATATAACTTTTACATAACTTTATATAACTATGTAAAGAAAAGTAATGCATGAAACTTTGACATACACCACATCTGATGTTTTAGAAACAGTTTCGAATTTATAAATTGGCATCATGGAATTAGAATCTTTTTCACATTTGAACAAAGTATTTTCATTCTAGTTTGCTAGGATTGGTAATAAAGACAGAAAATAATTTATTTTAAATTACTTCCGCCTTTTTGTCATTAACTTGTAAATTTTCAATAAATATTATTTGTATTTCTTTTATTTCTTATTTCCCTATATTTGTTTCTTTTATTTCAACCACTAACATTTTGAGAGAGCACTGAACTTTAAAAGGTGTTAAAAAAATAAATTTTATATTAAATATGAACAAGTTAAGTTATAAACATTTTTATAGGAAATGTTTTAATGCTATTTTATTTAAAATGTATCAAACAATGAACGTATATCTATACACTTCCCTTCAAATGAAAAATAATTTGAAAACACTATTATCTCAGAATACTCATTTTGATATTCTGTGCCGAATTTCTGTAAAACCGTTATATTAAAAAAAACGAGTGGAACAAGGTGTTATGAGACATTTTTTTACAAAAAATGTTTCATTTTACGGATAAAGGTGCTATGAGACAATCTTATACTAGTGTAGCTAAAATACTAAGATTCTCATTAGCCTTGAAGGTATTAAACATTGTTTATTTAACGTGTAATAACTTTCTATATTATAAAGCAAACACTTATCCGTGAGTAACGCTGACGTCATGTTGGCGGTGGCAACAACATGATCAATTAATTTTACTTTTAACGCATTTTTTTTAACTTCTAAACATAGCACAATTTCAATTTTTATACCTATTTGGTACATTTTTCTTCTATTTTTTCAGCTGCGTAATTTAATTTATACATGTAAGAGTAACAAGATAATATTAATTTTAATGTTAATGTTAATGATGTTAATTTATCATGTTTGTCTGTAAAACATGTTTAACGTTTCCGAAAATCATTGGCAGCAAAAGAAACTTTGTTTTCATAAATGCTTCCTTAAATCTTGGAATTTACATTAGTTTTCTACAGATAAAGAACGCTTTTCGGGATCATGGGTAAGATTATTGTATCGGGAAAGATTATTGTATATTTTCGTTCGTGGTTATATTATATTTTCCTAAAATTAGAAACATGTCTTTTTTTGATTGTACAATGGTGTTATGAGAGCTTTGTATCGTAAATAAATCAGACTGATATAATAGGAAAATTTATTACAATTTTCTAAATAAACCTATGTTTCCCATCTTTTATAATACATTTAACAATCATCAAACGAAAATAAGTCAGTGAGACAGTGAATATAGATCCAAAATTATATTAAAACAATCTAAACATCTTAGAAAAAGTATTTTTTTAATCCTATCAGAGGAGGGTAGGGGAGGTAAATCTCCTTTTCGCACAAATAGAGACACACAGATAGAGATGAAAATGAAGTTGTCGAGAAAATTCACATTGATGAATGTTGAAAAATAAACATCTTAAAAATAAATTTAATATAAAATAAATATACTAACATGGTTAAGGTATACTGTTCCCCCGTAAATGCCTAAAACATTTCTTCCGTATCATTCATCCGTTTCATCTCCATTCAACTCTTTTTTATTTCACACCTGGCTGAATTGCAGTAAAAATCCAACGCCAAATACTTTCGTACTCACATAAAAAAAAATATACAATAAAGAAATTAAATTGCTTAGTTCCAGCGGCCACCGCAACATGTCGCTGCGTTCGTTCAGTGGGCCACTAGGGCCAACAGAGGACATTCACCTCGAATCTCGACAAGAAGCGGAACAAAACAAAACAAAAATATTCACAATCATCATCATCATCATGGAAATGATGGGTAGGCCTCAGCTCACTAGAGCGTCACCTGGCACAAACCTCAAGGCCACGTGTTAAGTTTTTTTTTTTTTTTTTTGTCCCCTTCTTTGGAATATTTAAATTCCATCAGGAATATTTTGAAAGGAGTAAAGAAGCGGAAAATTTATCCATAAAAATGGGCTCTTAAAATAGGTTAATTATTACATTATATTTGAAAAGTTTAAAATGAAATGTGTTTTTCTGAACTGTTTTTCAATTTTATATTATTAAAAAGACAGTGTGAATAAAGTTTAAAGAAACCGCATAAAACTGGTTATTGAAAAGAGACTTTTAACAGATATATTCGAAAAAAAAAGATTTTTTTTTTTCATTTAATATCGGGTCATTCGGACAAAATTTAATAAAAATATAGTGTTATTAAAAAGGGGAAAAAATGCATAAGAAGATTTTCATTCCAATTAAATTTCTTTATTTTAAATTTGAGTTATTTTATTTTAAGAGTTCAATTCATTTACACTTTTATATTTTTTGACCTAGTAGATTTAGAATGCGTTCTATATTTAATTTAAGATTATACCCGGAAATAAGCATTCGTAGAGTAAAAATGTGTATGTATCTATAATGTGTTTTATTTTTGTTTACGTTTTTGTTTTGTTTAAAGAAAGAAAGGAAAATACAAAATCTGACCTCGATTTCTTTTTGGACGGCTTCCAGTGAGATAATTAAATAAGTTTGCTTTAAGGTTGATTCATTTTATTTTAGCAGTTTGATTTATTAAGTTGATTTAGAATGTTCTCTGTATTTATATTAATATATTGTTAACCGGTGACGAATAAGATGCCAACTTTTATAGAAGGTTTTTGTTACCAGAAATTTAAAAAAATAACCTTATTTAATCGCGTATTTCTGCGATTTGAGAACAGATACAATATTAACAACTGATATTTAAGGGATTTTCTGGATTGAAATTGCTGGTAAACAAAATATTAAGTATCAAGTCCAAAAGTGTTTTGTATGAAAAAGTGTATATAATTAAATTTAAAAAAATTGTAATTGTCTTTTTTTAATGAATTAAATTGGATGACTTTGATTCTTTTATTTCTAAAAAATTGGCCCTTTTGATTTGACAAGGATGTGTTAATTTAGTTGATTTTTATTATTCTAAAAATATGTATATTTATACTGAGGTTCAACCGGAAACTTATATGCGTATGTGTACATAGTGCAAAACTGAAAATGAAAAAAATATGCCCCGAAATTTTCTTTACAATACTTCATAGAATCAAATAATAGGTATTGTCTAATAAATATATTTTGAATTTACTGAAATAAATTGGTAGATTAATAATGAAATAAATATGTGGTCTAATAATAATTTTTAGACTAATAGTTAAGTACTGAAAAAATGATTAACTAAGTTCTCTAAATCGATCTTATATTTTGAAATGTTGGTACTTCAATAAAGGTAATACTTAGGTGCATCCTTTATTAGGTACATTATTTATTAGGAAAAATTACGTAAAAAGACATATTTTAACCAAATGACTATGTAGAAAGTAACTGAAATTAAACTTTAAAAATACAAAAAATATTTATCAAGACAGCATTAATCGAAATTAAATAAAATTTCAAGTTACATTGTTTATTTTATTTTATTTTTTTAATATTTTTTTATGTATTTATTTTTATTTTATGTTTCAAAATTCAAATTATAACTTAAAAATTTTCAAAATAGTTTATTAAATTTTAACATTAAATTGCATAAAACAGTCACAAAAAAAGATTGATTTTTTTTGGTAGAAAAAAAAATAGTACAAGGAAAAATGATTTTTTGGTTTTTCGGATTGAAAAATATCAGAAGAATATTAAATAATTCATAAAAATAAATCAATAATTATTATTGAATTTTTCATGTTTTAAAATTCTTGTTATCAGCAAATTGTTCGAGGGGAAAAACGAAAATAGCCATTTCACTGTCTTTTTTTATATTATTAAAAAACATATTCTTAGGGACTTCTAACAAACTTTGAATTTTTCAATACTAACACGTAATTTCGACATCGTATTTGGTTTTGTTGGGTAAATTTTACTTTATGATGTAAACGAGCAGACATTCTGTCAAATAATTTAGGAATTAAGATAGTTATAATTTTTGAACAAAAAATGCTAAATTTAATTTTTAATCTTTGCAAAACAGATTATTGCAATGCATGTAGTTTTTTAAACATAGCACAAAAAATACTTGCCATAATGAGGTGATATTTTAGATTCGCATATCTGAAGCATCTAGAAATCGATTCCTGTTAAATTGTTTATTGGTTACAATGCATATTTATAGCAAAAACTAACAAAAATATTTTTGAAATAAATTTTCGAAATATATATATATATATATATATATAATTTGTAAACTATGATTTATTTTAACAGTAATCGATTTCTCGAATCTTCAAATATACGAATACAGAATTAAAGCACACTCCGCCAAGTTGTTTTTGAGCTATGCTTGAAAAACTACCCGCATTACAATCTGTTTTGCAACGATTAAAAATGACGTTAACATTAGAAGCTCCAAAATTTAAACCTTTATATTTGCTAAACGGTTTGGCCGAATGAATTCCTAATGTTTAGAATCCTAAGGTAAAATTTACTGAAGAAACCAAACAGGATGTCAAAATTAGGTGTTCGTATTGAAAATTTCAGAGTTTGTTACAATTTCAGCATGAAGACCACTCCTAAGCTCTTTTTTAAACGTAAATCGAAAGAAGACATAATTTCCAGTCGAATGGCTATTTTCTGTTTTGTTTTGTTAAATTTATTTATTTATTTATTTATTTTCGAGACAATTTGATGATTAAAATCCATGACGTAATATCTTTTTGATTTTGGCCAACTGTACAACAACTGTTTTCAATAAAACCAACTTTGTGCATTTTTTCCGCACGCATCTAACATCCATATCCGTCAAACTCCGTTGCAGAAAAGGATTCTTTTAACCTGTAAAACAACTTTTACCGCAGCAAGACTGTTGATTAGGGAAAACAAGGTAGTAAGCATTTCGCCATTCTGATAGGGTGTCTACTGTGAAACAACAGCTTGATAAGATCAATGCAGCAAAATGCCTTAAGGATGAATAAAAAAAAGAAATGGATTCTTAGCATTAAACCAATACTTTATCATTTTTTTTTATTATGTTTATCAGTTTTACACTTAAAATAATTACAACGTTTATCGCGATTACACTAACTTATTACACTGCAATATATTTACAATAGTATAAATGAAATGCGATATTTTATCGAAAAAATGTATAATGTAATATTACGGATTTGTTGGCATTTAATTGGAAATATTTACAACATAGCTAGAGCATCTATACTGCAGAAATATTGATATTTTATTGGAAATATTTATAATATAAAACTGACGTTGGAGATATATCCGCAATTTCTTGGAATTATTTTCAATTTAATGCTAATATTGTAGAAACTAGCCGCCACTGGCGACCAGTTTGGTCTCCCTTAAACGTATGGTAAGCACTGTAACACGTTATTTTTATTCATAATTTATTTTTTTTCCGTAATCCTTCGCCAAACTGAAGGATTCTAATAGACAAATCAAAAACTTTTTCGATCATGGTAGCATTTCGCATATTTTTTGTTGTTATGTATTTCATCTTTCTTGACAAAAACCGCTTAACCAAGTTAAGCATTTATGCTTCATATCCGTTTGCTTATCAGTTGCAATATGCTTGCTAATGAGGAGATTCTTAAACATATTAAGTAGTTTTCCGTAATTGGATCCATTGCCAAATATCGTTTTTTAGTTAATACGATTTGGTGCAATGAAATCTATTTTGTGAAAGTCTTTAATGATATCCACCATTTACACTGAACCATATTGTTGCCAATATTTTTTTGTTTGTTTGTTTGTTTCTCGCTAACTTTGGCTGTAGACTTGATTACGGGAGAATCAAGAAGAAAATCTATCATTATTCTCATTTAAAACGTCTTGAATAATGTGACATAATCGGAGTGCATATTATAACACGTAATTTTCGAGTATGGTTTGGTGAAACATTGAACTTTTGGAAGTCAGTTTTGATAATCACGTAAATATGTCACACCAACATTACCGCCTATAATTCTAATTACAGCAACCCGTTTTTTCTCTCTATATTGCAACTCTATAGTTAATATAGTGCCCCGGTGCGTCTACGACAGTCAGATTTGATTTCAAAATAAAAGTATCGTTTCTAATTTGCACACGCGATAAATAAAAGCTGTTATTGGCGATTTTAAAAATTCTATTGGCGAGATTTGCGCCCAAATAACACAAAAGTACTTAATGATGTTATGTATTTTGTAAATGCATATTAAATTACTGTTTTGAAAGCGATTGGTCATTAATAATGGTAAATATGATTGGTGATTAACAATCATTTTCGCTGGTCTCTCTTCCTTTCGCGTATAATACATAAATACCAAATTAACTGACAATTTGTTTTGAAATTTGATTCATTAAATATCATTACATGAGTTGTATTTGTTTACATTCAGCTTACATCAAGAAAAGATAAAGAATGAAGTTGAGTTGTATAGCACATAATTATGGTAAACTTTGATTGTGTCACTGGTACGAATTATTTTTTTGACACCAGGCAGCGCTCCAAAAAATCTTTCATGGAAAACTAACTTTACGAACGATTATCTCCATGGTTTAATGGTTTAATATTTTAAACCTTCACGACGAATGAATCTTTTTTTTTTTTTTTTTTTTTTTTTTTTTGTTTACTTTCATGGATAGAGAATTTGAACTGCGAAGCTAATTTCAACTGAAGTTATTGGAGAATATATACATAATTGAACGTAAGTCATCTCTCAAATATTAATTTATTTTGAACGATCTTTCTAAAAATGTCACATTTATGAAGTTTTATTCGAAAAAATAATTTTTAATAAAAATGGCTGCCTGGCATATGAAAAAGTGAAACGGACATTCCGGAACTGTTGATGACAGTCACATGACTTACGGTTTTATTATAGAGATATGTAAAAAAATTGTAAGATAATCTTAAAAGTAATTTAAATTTAATTTCCGGGAATCCGTTATATTAAGGAGCAAACCATGTAAATATTTACAATATATAAAAAATAATAGCATTTTATCGGAAATGTTCACAATGTAAAATGAATATTGAGTATTTATTCGAATTTTATTTGAAACTTTTATAATACAGCCCCAGTATCTGTATTTCGAACATATTGGTCTTTATTAGAAATAATTAATATGATACTGATGTCGGAGAAATATCCGCATTCTATTGAAAGTAATGCTGATATTGCGGAAATATTCGCATAATGTATTAAATATTGCATGGCGCGTAAAATCATTCTAATTTCCCAGGAATCTAACACTGTTACTTAAGATAAGAAATTTTCTATTCAATATTTAAATTACAAAATTTGTAACCGCCTCGTTTAGTCACAGAATTTACAATATTTTCTAAAGTTAAATAAGGCAAAAAATTCCATTAAAAATTTGCGGTAAAAATGTACGCATCCTGATATTAACAATATAACAATTTACATTCAGATCAAATTATTGAAATTTCATTGGGAAAATTAATTTAATATTAAATATACCAATATAATATTTTTACTTGAAACAGTTCGAATGTTACATCAGCATTTCAATAGTATTGACTATGATTGCTAAGCAATGTTGATTGTATGTTAAAAAAAACACACACAATAATATTGGTCGCAATATCCTAAATATCTGGCCTAATACCACGTTAATATTTGTCAAAATTATAAATTTATTTCTGAAAAATGAATTCTACTAATATTAGAAATATTTCTTCAACAATGTTGGCTGTATGTTTTCAAAATTTTAATACAAAATATTGGCGCAATATTTTCAAGAACTGGAATTATTATTCTGCTAAAAATAATACATAATTATTCATATTGAACACTGAATATTTCAAACATATTAAATTTCTTTTGTTGCCTAGTATCTTTATAAATTTATATCCTACAACACTTGAAACTTTAAATATGAATTTCAGAAAGATTGAATCAAATAAAGCTGGTTTATGCATTAAAATAGGACGAGTTCTCTCACATATTATACATCATGCTATTTATATTTCAAAAATGTAACTGACATAATGATGGTATATTACTGTTTATAACTTTCCCAATATTGCATTAGCAGTAATTTGTTTTAAAGGTTGAACTTTTGATCGGATGAATTTTCTACAAGTTTGAAACATACATCATATAAAGCCAAGAAAAAAAATTCAATACAATTTTTAAGTATTCAAGGAAAAGTATGTTTTGCGTTTATTAAGGGTATTTTTTTAAAACATACTTATTCATTTGATGTAGAGAGTTTTAATAAGAGAGTCTTAAAAGTACTTTAAATTTAATTTCCAGGAATCGATTTTATTAAGTGGCAAACATTAAATGAAGAAAGTCATGAAGTTATTAATTAATTTTAATTATCGAAAGATGCAATTAGTGTCATTAATTAAAAATTCGGTTTTTCTTGGATCATTGAATCATTTTTTTAGACTCTTCCTCAAATATTAAAAAAAGGAATAAAAAAAAGTCAAAAGTTTGAATCTTTTTTTAGCAGACATAATGTTTATAAGAAAATTCAATAACTAGAACATAGCAAAGCTATAATACAACGACAAATTGCATTCATCCATGTCTTTTTTATATTATGTTTACATTAAGAATGCTTTTACGATTTTTTTTACAGCATATATACTTGTATTATCATTTATTAATCATCGAAGTTACTTATAATTATGAAGAGAACAGTGTAAAATACATACATCGTCTCCGGCATCCAAAGAGAGGTAAAATTTTGGAATAGTCTGCGAACTGACTAAAATTCTTTATTTTTCTCTTAGTGTTTAATTATAAGTCACTTATTAAAAATACTTTTTTTTTCTGAATCATCAGGTTAAAGAAAATGCAGTTAATTAAATTTCCAAATCCAGGGAGGGGCAATAGCCCTCTCCTGCGTCTTTACACTCTGTCGGTGCCCATGAATACATAAACTGCTGTTAAACTGAACCAACAGACAAAAATTTCATCCAATAAAGCGGCGGATTCCAAAACACGGAAAATTTCACACAAGATATTCGATTTTTCTTTTCAACAGATTCGTTCGTAAAAGAAACCAGTCGCTGAAAAAACAACAGCTGTATTACAGCGAATGTATTCCACTGATATTGAAATTTGTCTCTTTTTAGATTACACTACAGAATAGAGGCCAAGCTCCCGATTTTTGAATATCGCTATTTTTATATAGAAATATTCGTTTTGTATAATCGCATAATTTCTATGATTAAATAAAGCGAACGATTCTATATAAAAATAAGGATATTCAGATATCGGGAGGTTGACAACTATGTTACAGTTAAATCTCTCCGCAACTTTTTCTATTTAGAAATTAGTATAGCAGATGTTTAAGCTAATTCCATTATTACAAATGCTGGAGCTTCTTAGATAAATGATTTAGTTGATTATGCGTAATTATTCGATAGGACTCAATTTGCTAGATAATTACGTAGCTAGTATTGCTGAAACAACTTCAAATGTTACTTGTATGAAGCAACATCAGAATGCTTCAAAATAAATTAACCCTCTGTGTTATGAGCGTGACATTAGTGCTTTACTTTATATTTATGATATTTTAAATAGTTTCAAATGAAAATGGAAATTTTCTTGAAAAAAATTTTAATCAGCAAAACATATATATCTTTAATTTTAGCGTAAATGTGCTGTTTTATTCAATTAGCGAAAAATCGTTGTTACTAAAAAAGAAAGCTATCTCTTTGAGTAGTGTTAACTGAAAATTCGTATTGTTTGTTTTTAAATATCTCTGTGATTAACTCAAAAGCGTGACCATTAACATATTGTTGACTGGTCACAAATATACTCATGTTTGCATAGCTACCAACTTCTATGCTTTTTTTTTTTACCACTATTTTTTTAATAATAATCTTTGTCTTATTTATTGGCAGATTTCTTTAGATTTATCTAATATATAAAATATGTTGATTTTATCAAGAATAACTGTTTGCAATGATGCTAGTAAAAATCCATATATTCTAAAGAAAATTATTTTTCGACCCATTTAACGTTTTTAAATAGTCAAATACTGCAACTGACTGATAAAAATCTATTATTTTTCACAATGTGGTGCATTTTCTTGTTTTATTTAGATACTGTTGTAGAGGTTCTGCTATTATAAAATCTTATTCATAAATGGAGAATTTTTTTTTTAAACGGATAAAAATTCTGAAGTGTTCATAGATAATGTTTCAATTTCTATGCTAATTATCTCATTCTAAAATAGCGCATAGAACTAGAATAATTATATAGACTATATTTAGAATATTCATTCACACTGCAAATGCGTAGCATCAAGTTATATGAAACATTTAATTCGCATCAGCGGACAATTTTAGACTTAATGTTAGTCTTTTATTTTCTTATACATAGCTGCCTACCTTCCGTTTTTTTTTTTTTTTTCCCGAGTGAAATAAGTATATTTTGAACCAGAAAATTCATTTAATAAAATATGTCTTTTTCTCGTCTTAGTATTTATTCGATTTCATTTATTATGTAAATTTCCGGGTTCGAAATATGTTTGTTTGATTTTTTAAAAAAACGAAAGGTTGGCAGCTATGCCTTATTTTACAGTATTACTAAAATATTTTCATATAAATTCACATGTTTTGAAAAATGATAAGCAAATCAGTCAAATGACAAAGTATAAAATTGCTTTAAAAATATGCTGGGAAAATTGAATGTGAAACATACGTGTGCTTCATAGAATATTCCTATTTTAATATGTAGTCATAAGTAAGTTCGGCTTGGAATTAAAGAAGATGGTTTTATTCCTTTGAAACATGTTTTTAGCATTTTTTTTTATGATTAAACTTAGTTCAATAATCTATAATATTAATTAAACATAGTACAAAAAGATCAATTTTATTTGTGAAACATTTTATTTTGTTAAATTTAGCATACATGGCTTTCAGAAATATGATCTATAATAATTTTCTCGAAATTAACTGATTGTTGTGTTAAAACTTGAGTATATCTCTTTTCTATAAAACCTTCTTTTTTCATAAATTTTTTGATTACATAATTCCTTTTTTTTTTTTTTTTTTTCTGTTCAATACACCTTTTAAATTTTCATTTATTTCACTTTTTTTGGTTCATTGATTTACTACAAATTCTAAGACAAATAAAATGTTTAATATATTACTGAACGTAATCAATGCTTGCTGAGTATGTGTAAATATATCGATTTGTTTAACCATATATCGAAAAACTTCAAAATTATCAATAGCAATAATTTGTACATTGCTATAAAACACAAAATTAACCAATAACATATCGGCTGCTATATGACTGGATTAAAACAAGGTGATGTCACAGGTAAGCTTTTACCTGTAACACTTTAATCAAAATTGCGTAGATATAGTTGTTTGATTAAAATTTTGATTTTTTTTAAAGAAAATATATGTTTAAAACAGCATAATTTTGAGTGGGATAAAACGAACTTGTTTCAATATTAAAATATATATATATATGCGAGATTTTTTTTCTAAAGTACACTCAAACACCAAAGAAAATCCCTCGTTAAGATAAATTAAAACATTCATAAAAATCTTAAGACACAAAATTTTGTTTCAAAGCTTTAACAGGCCTTCAAAAGAAACTCCAGAAATTTTTACCAGAAAAAAAAAAGGATTTTTTTGCTAAAAGAAATGTAAACAAGCTCATTATTAATTTACCGCGTATCAAAAGATGGCGCTTGTGATCTCCAAAAGAATATGTCAGTCACTTCAAGTCTAATTATTCTAGGAGCCTCTTGGAATGTTTCAAGCTCATTATTCGACCAATTAATTCAAAAATGAGGCTCAAAATAACCACAAAAAAGGCTTCTTTTGAAACAAAATTTGAAGTGTGTTCTCGGCCTTTGTGAGACCTGGCCTTTGAACCCCCGGGACCCGTTAGAGACTTTCTAACGGTGCGTTTTGGGAGGCAGGCGAGTGAAACAAAATTAATGAAATGGAAGTAAATAAATAACAAGCTTTTCCGATTGGAAAGTGAAGTGCTCTCCACAAGAATCTGGGATATTCCTCTCTTTCTCAAAAGGGGCGCTTTTACCGAGGGGACGTTCACTTATTTAAATTAGGCTCGGAAGCCAGAGAGTCTTGTTTGGTTTAGTGGCGAGTGATATGAGCAGGGAAATGATTAATTAAAAATTAATAATTATTGTGAATGGTTTTTGAATAGCTAAATAAATAACGGAGCTAGTAAAAGTCAATTATTCAATAGATTAATTATTTATTACTGAGGTAAATACAAAGATTGTTTAAAATTATACAACTGGCACAAATCACGTAATAGAAGAGCGTTATAAGTAATTTTATTGTATTAGTAGCTGATAATAGCAATAAAGACACGATTAATAGGAATAATCAATATTTTAATTAATGCTGAAAATTTAGAGAAAGAATATGGGAATGTATAATATTTAATGTATGAAAAACAAATCTGTTGAATAATTAACAATAATTAATATTATTAATAAGAATATATATTATTAATTAAATTATATATTTTTTAAATAATAATTATTATTAAGAATTATTGGCATTAAGATTTATATAATACAATAAGTATTTTTTTCGAATAATTTTTTAAAAAATTTAAATGTATAAATACGATTTAAAATTTATTGCATTTAAAATTTAAAAATTAATCACTTACTCAAAATATTTAAAAAGGATATTTAAAATCTATGCTTTAGAGTATTTAAATATATTTTTATAAAATGTATCGAAGACAATACAAGAATGTGGATTACTTTAGTCCACTGTTGAATCATACCAAAGATGAGTGTTCACTATTTTATATATATATATATATATATATATAATATGAAATAGTAGAAAAAACAATAGGTTTCGAAGGAGTGAAAGTTCTCTTTTTAATCTAAAATGCATTCAAGCAATATAATAGCAAAAGTAGAGCCCTGTTTTGATTATGTTATTGTATACGTTATATATACTGACATTAGTTTGAAGAAAGATTCACACACTTAAATTGTGTTACTTTTCTATATATTTATGATGTTTTTTAAGAAGTTTTGTACTTTAAATATTATATTTTTAGCATTGTTTGTTTTTTAATTTTTACGAAAATTTACGACGTTATGATGATAATAAAGAGCGATCACGCAGTCATAAAAAGGGATATAAGATTATTTAGAGTGTCCCCAATATAAGCATATTCTAATATTGAGGGTATATATATTAAACAATATTAGTCTAGCATTATTATAACGTTATGCAAACATCAGGAAATCTTCCTTTGCTATGTATAAATCTTTAGTCAAAGGGCTTTGTAAGGTTGCATCCAATAGGATCCCCTTTTAAATTTGAAATATTTAACGATGTAAATTTAATTTCACTATAAAGTTACAATGCATCAGGACAATCTCATTTTGGTATCTAAAAATCTTCGTTCTTTAATAAGGAAGTTTTGTTTGGGTTGAAGGTTTATTTGCTTGCATCCAATGTGAGTGAGTCTATTCTAATTTTGGATATGTTCCTAATTTAGCATTACTATAACATTATATTTGTATCAGCACAATGTTACTTTGTAGTTTAAATCTTTAACACCTTCGTGACTAGCATCGCGTATGCTTGATGTATATTATGCGTACAATTCTTAATTTTTCTTACCAGTATTTTTTAACAGTAATTTCTTCTTATTCAATCACACAATTTTTGAGATTAAATTAGGTTATTCAGAAATGTGATAAAAGGTGGAAAATTGTCTACAGGAGGCTTGTATTGAAGGGGTTAAGTAAGAAGGTTTCATACTTCTGCGTAATGAATCTTCGTTCTGATGCATTTCCCGTAAAAATTACGAGCAGTCATACTTTAAAAAACCGGTTAAACACTTAATTTTATGCAAGAAACTTTGCTACAAAAAAATATTTTCTTAAATAATTAGCTAGAATTAATTTTTGGACTTATTTTATCAATAAATATAGACTGTATCTTCTTTTGATTTCATAAACACGATTCCACTTTCAGGTGGAAATTTTTTAAATGTTCTAAAAATTTCTGAAACATTCTGAAAGTTTATGAAACACTGGTATATCTTTCTGGCATAAAAAATGACAGTGTTAAATATCAATAAATAAATTTGAGAGCAGTAGATTTTGTTATTTATAACATTTACTGATTGAATACTTTGTTTACAAGAACAACTTTTTCAGAGTCTAAAACAATGTTTAATCCTTTCTAGATAAGGAAATACAATTAATTTCAGAATGTGTCATTGTAATATAGCACTTCCTTGTAACATAGTTTCGTAAAGTTTTATTTATTACTTTTTAATGTAAGAATGTTTATATTAATACACCTATGTTTTGAACATTTACAAAATACTTTTACGCGATATTCATATACTGTCATAACTAAATTGTTTAAGTGAAAGGAAATATTTAGCAGAGACTTTTAAACGTATATCTGTTTGATATAATAAATATATAAAGTGAAAGAAGAAATTTTCTTGATGGATAGTTTCATTTTAAATTGAATTTCTATTACATTTTACGATATCCGTATGATATGTAACCAACTGAAAGTAAGTGATACAAAATATATAATTTGTTTAGTATCGTACTTGTTCTCAATTTGTTTAGACATCACACAAAATCTTTTACGAGTTAAAATTACTAAAATGAAATAATACTTTGAGAATAAATTGCATCCATTTATTATATACAAATTCGTAAATTTATCATGTGTAAACTTATGTCGGCAAATTTATTTAAAGTTTCAGGTTCCTCAAAAATGCTAACGATTTATAATTTTGTAGTGAGGGAAAAAATGTTTTTAAATTAGATCTTTTACATAACATATTTTAATTTTTATACTAAAAACATTTAAACTCTTGGTAAGTCATACTTGTTATAAATGCTTGTCATTTTATATAGCAATTTAAATGTACATGATCAGGTAAAGCTTCAATATTACAAACCGTGCAGCAGATTAAAGTAAAAATACATTAAATTTAACGTAAAGACTTTAGTATGGTACAAAACCATAGTTGACTTAAATCAGTTCCAAGTACCAGTGATATGTTGTGTAAGCTACTATGAGTTATTGCAAATTCATACACATTTACAATTTTATCATTCTTAAAAGTGGTTATGTTACAAAATATTGTATTTTAAAAATTTGTAGATACTTGTGTTTAGTATATTTTTTTCTTGCTTCTATTGCTTGTAGATAGCTTGTGCTCAGTTTATCGGATTCGAACAGTCTTTGGAAAAATATAATAAAAGTAAAAAATAATATAAATTAATACATAGAAGCTGATTTTATTACACTGATTTATTACAGTAATATAAAGTTATGACGATCATTTCTATCTCATGAATACTTATTATCAACTGAACAATTTAAGTTTAAAGTTAGATCATTGCGGATGTGAAACTATCTGTGAGTTATTTTCATTTTTTTTTAAATATTTTTTACGTTTGATAACTCAAATCTTTTTGACACAGTTATAAAAGTATTTTCATTTTCAACTGACATAAGACAATCAGACATTTTTATTCAGATGCCAAAGAGTTCAAAAGACCACGTGGTCATGTATTTATATATGTATTCCTAACTATGCAACAAATCAAAGGATAAAACATCTTATACTCGTAGTTCGCTAACTATCCAATACATCAAAGTAAAAAAACATATTATAGTTGATACAAAGCTTAGTCCTTTAGGACTCCTTTTTCGTGAGTGTTAAATTCCAAAAATTGGTCTAAAACACTATTTAGACATTATTTTTAGAATTTCTAAAACAGTAAACTAAAAATGAAAAATAAAAACGCCGTTGTACTCTTGAAAACCATGATAAGAATATCTGAATAGTTTATGCATATATAGATGAAAATGGTTTTGCAGATATGTCATCGAGCGACAAATTCGATTTAAGAACAGGCGTGTATTTTTCTGAATTACACATGGAGAATTTTATTACACAAATTTACCTAAACAAATAACGAAGTATCAATAACTTCAACCGTGTTTGCTAAAAACTATTGAACCTTAAAATGAAAAATTTTAAATTTATTCAACAACCCCTTCCGTCGGACCACTTTCCTATTCGACCGAATACCTCTTTTCACAAACCGGGACCCTCGAAAATAGGAAAATTAGCCTCTCGAAAATCACAAGGCATACGATTCGGTTAACCTCAAACGAACGGAACAGAAAACGATGTAACGAAGAGAGGAGTGTGCCGTGTTGGGGCACCCCCGGCTTTGTGGCACTCTTTGATCGTCGTTCGTTAGTGAGGGTTTCATTGACGGAGTACAGAAAAGGTAGCTAATTAAATAAGGCCTTTTATGCCTTGTTTAATAAAGAGAGAGAGAGAGAGAGAGAGAGAGAGAGAGATTTCAACGAGACAAATATTTTTGTGTTTCTAAGCATTCATAGAAAAGCCGAACTTCATTTTCTGAAATTTACAAAGATTTTGCATCACACGCGCATGCTCGGGGGAACAGAGAATGTTTGTACAGGTAGGGAGATAATGAATAAGGGCATTAAAGGTATTAAGACAAAGATTTTTTTTTTAAGTGAATGATTGTTCATTAAACAAAAATGTTTAAAAAATTATGTAGTTTAATGGCAATATAATAGTGTTATGCTTTTATTAGCAAGACAAATTCGCCATATCCTTACAGAAAAATCACTATTAATTTCTAAATCTTCACGTAATATTGCACTTTTGTTATACAGTTTTTTACACTATAATTCCTGTATTGAGATGGAGTATCTACATATGTTTGATCAGATATGTGGATTATAAAGCAAATACTGCCTAAAAATTCTTACATAGCAGTATTGATGAAAAATCGGCTGAATTTTATACAATATTGGATCAATTTTACACAAAAAAGGAACCAATAATAACATAGTCTGTTTACTTTTGGGAAATATAAAACTAATATTGACTAACAATATTTACATAATATTAATGAAGTATCAACAATACCTTAGATCAATATAGGGCCGATTTTATTCAATGATGTATAAATACTGCAGTAACGTACTTTTCAGAAATATATAGCCAATACTGCTTACTAATAAATAGTTATAAATACGTTAAAAAATTAGTTATAAATACGTTAAAAAATTAGTTATAAATACGCAATATTGGTAAAATGATATTTTAAAATTGGAAATGTAAAACATTCTTATTGATAAATATCGAAAGCCTGTTATCGGTAAAATTTTTGGATTAAATTAAAAATATTAAAAATAAAAATGTCAACGTGTCCACAATTTTGATGTTAAATTCTAAAATATTTCTAACGTAAGTATAATATGCCATTCTATTGCATAACTGACAAATTCATCGGATACATATATTACGTTTAATGATAAATTTAGAAAAGTTTGTCATTTCAGAGTGATGACAAATTTCAAATATATTTGTCTTAATCAATAAGTGTTTCCAAGCAAAAACAAAAAAAATAATATATACGCCGCATTGAGCCAATGTTCTACAAAACCAATAAGCAATTATATCAGTTGAATCAATTGCCTTATAAAAGGTATCCTGAATTACCGAAACCACGCATTTCAGAAAAATAAAGATATTGAAAAAATCTTCCCTCGGGAAAAAAAAAAGTATCGGTAATTTATTAATTGGCCTCTTATAGAAACTAAATACTATTTGACAAGTGGGAATTTCCAATAAAAAGAAATTGGATATAGAAAAGTCTAATTTTACTCAATTAATCATTAAATCTTCAGAAATCGAATTCTAAGTGGATTTTTTTTTTTTTTTTGTCATTCGTTGCTTTAAATGCTTTTTATTAATTTAGTTATAATTTACTTTATATTTTTTTATGATGGAAAAGTCAGAAAAAGCAATTAAAGATATTTTTAATCGATGAAATTTTATCTTTCCTAAATATGATTGGAAAGAGTCTAAGAGCTTGTGGAAATTATAGCTTAAAAATATTTTAATTTATTCAATCAATTTATAATGACTGTAAAGTACAAATAAATCTGATAAGGCTATAGAATATATGCAGCATGTATATTAATGCATCATAACTGCAACTAATTTTGAATCTAAGTGCAAATTTTGACACAGTATCACAATACCAAAATTCTGTTTACTTATATACAGATGTTGTATTAAAATATTTCAACGTTACTTTAAATACTTTTTATTATTTTAGTTATAAATTACTATATATTTGGTATAATAGAAAAGTCAGAAAAAACAAAGATTTTTTTTAATCGGTGAAATTTTATCTTTCCAAAATATGATTGGCACGAGTCTAAGAGTTTGTTGAAATTATAGTTTGAAAAATATTTCAATTTATTCAATCAATTTATAATAACTGTAAAGTACAGATAAGTCTGATAAGGAAATAGAAAATACGCAGTCTGTATATTATTGCATCGTAACTGTTATATATTTTGAATATAAGTGCAAATTTCAAAACAGTATGATAACATCAAAATTCTGTTTACCTTTACAAATGTTGTATTAAGATATTTCTAATCAATTAAAATTTGACCAATAACGAGCTTTTCAATTTACCTTCTATAAGATATATAACATATAAAACAGATATTAATTTTTTAAAGCTTCATGAAAATATATTTTCCTTTAAATTTCACAGAATTTAGTCGCAGGTTGGACTAATTAATTATCCATATCAGCTTTAAAATGCATCATATGTTAGCGTTGAACATTTGTCGCGGAAAAAATGGTCCAAATTTCGCAGGAAATTCGTGCAAAAGTTTCAATATGTGTCGAAATTTTCATTTGTTACACTTAATTTTATCTGTTCTAAAGCTTGCACACAGTAAAATTATCACCAATATAAATAAGTAAATATGAATTGTTTTCATTAATTCTATTTATTTCGCCTTTTCTTCATGTTTTTTAATTAGTAAACAGAATTTTGATTTCAAATGAACTACTTTGTTAATTTTTTCTATTTTAACTATTTATTTCACCCCTCATCGCATTGTTTATTACTTGAAATTAATCTCTCAGTGTTGAGATGATAGATTGCTGACTTGGATAGCTTAGTATAGCATTCCATTTTAAACATTGAAATGTTATTAAAAACCGTAAAATTACTTTTGTAATTAATTCTGCTTTTGTAACATAAAAAAGGCAAAATTTATCTTATTTTTCTTAATATTATAAAGGTTATTTTAATGCAAATCTAAATTTTGTTTCTAAATCTTTCAGTGTCGACATGATAGATTGATTATTTGGATAGCTTAAGATAGCATTCCATTTTAAACATTTAAATGTTGTTCAAAACTGCAAAATTATTTTTTTAATTAATTCTACTTTTGTAAGATAAAAAAGGAGCATTTTCTTAGATCATCTTATTTCTCTAATTATTAAACAGATTATTTTAATTCAAATTTAAATTAATTTTTAAAATTAATTCTAATTTTGTAAGATAAAAAAGGGAGCATTTTCTTATATCATCTTATCTCTCTAATTATTAAACAGATTATTTCAATTCAAATTTAAATTCTAAAACTGTTTACTTTCGATCTTCATTTGCCATAAAAATACTAAAAACTAAGCAAAAATAAATAAATGAATGAATATATTGAATTTAAAACAATTTTCGCTATAATCATCCAGAAAATCGTGCAATTCAAACAAAATTCAATTCTATTCATATGTGATTCATACCTATGATTATTTTTACTCAAAAAGTAGATTATTTGTTAGCTCTAAGCAATTTGCTTGTGAAAAGAAAATAAATAAAGTTAAGAAAAACATCTACTGAACTTATAAATCTTTCTAATCAGTGTATTTGTTTTTATCATTGTTTTTCTTACATATATTATAATAAGTATGGATACATATTTATATTTAGAGAAAGAAACAGAGAGACTTTTTATCATAGGCTAATTCCATGCGTGAATGTAGTGTAAGTCACACAGCAGGAAAAGTTTACAGTTCTTGGCCACCGGTATTTTTTTTTTTTTTTAATTCTTCACTGTATTTAATTGTAGATATATGGAATTGAATAAGTCAAACTTTCCTTTACTATAATACTGGTAGTCAAACACCGTAGCCATTTACATCTGTGACTGACACTACATCCACGCATAGAATTAGCCCATATTAAACAGGCTGAGAGCAATATTTTCTCTAATATTTTTAATTCCTGATTGCATGAATATTACTAACTGATATCTATGACAATAAAGATAACAGCACGGCTTTAAAATTATCATCTACACCGTATAAAAAGACAGATATTTCTTAATCTAGGAAAACATAAAAATATAACCACGAACGATAATATACAGTAACCTCTTCTGCATTACTAACGAATCGAAAAAAGCGTTCTTTATCTTTAGAAACTTCAGAAACCAATATGTTTTCGAGATTTAGAGAAGAATTTATAAAAACAAAGTTTATTTTGCTTCCACTGATTTTCAGAAACGTTTCCGGGTAGTTTTTATAGTATATTAATCAATTTTCTCAACCCGGAATACGGGTTTTTCGGATGCTTTCATGCTCAAGTAAATATTTTCATGTTCAAGAAACATTTTTACAGACAAACATGATGAATTAACACCATTAACATTAACATTAAAATTAATATTATTTTGTTACTCTTGCATGCATGAATTTAATTGTGCAGCTGAAAATATTTAATTGAGAAATAACAGTATCCAAAAAATCGATATTCCGGTTTGAGAAAACTAATTAATACACTATAAAAATTACTCCGAAACATTCCCGACAGTCAGTTAGCAATAGCAGAAGCTTTGCTTTTATAAATTATTCTTTAAATCTCGAAAATGTATTGGTTCCTGAGGTTTCTAATGCTAAAGAATGCTTTTCGGAATCATGGGTAACGTGGAAGAGGTTATTGTATATTTTCGTTCGTCGTTATGTTATATTTTTGTATATTAAGAAACATTTGTTTTTCTTTTACGGTGTACTGACAATTGTAATTACTTTCTTTATACTTTGGGCAATAAAACGCATTGCTTTTATATGTGTGTGTACACCAATCAAAACATTTGGGAACACATCAGTGATATTTGTGGTAAAGCTATTGTTAAATATATTAATTTAGGACAATAGCTTCATTTAAGACTATCTTTATGTCATTCGTTAACATTTCTTATTAAATAAGTACCATGTCTGTTTTTGTTCATTTTATCTAGAATAAAATCTGAAGAAGCTCAAAACATTTTGCACAATTTTATCAAAATCACCGGGATCAAGTTTCAATGCAAAATTCAAGTAGTAGTCATCAACTACATATTCAATTGATTTTTTTTTTTTTTTTTTTTTTTTTTTACAAATTTGTACTCTTAAAATAATAATAATGATAATTTATGTTTTCAGTAATATGACCTCTAAAAACAGGGCATTATTACATTTTAACAGCATGTCTAGTTTTAGGTAGCTTTCAATACAAAAAAGTATAAAGCTACTGCAGCCGTTCGGAGAAAGCAGTTCCGGAAAATTTCGATATATTCTCACCGATCATGACCCCCAGACCCCAAAACCACCACCCTCCATTCAAATGTTGATTTATATATATATATATCATCTCTTTGTAGATTATAGTAGAATGATATTAGAACTTGATATGTTTTTTGAAATTCATAGATATTATAATTATATATATATATATATATGACCTGTGTCATACGATAACGCTCGTATTTATAAATCGATTTTGATGAAACTAATTGTGTGTATTAAGCTCACCAATGTCTCGACCGAGTTCGTTGGCCAGCTTGGTCCGCATTTTGTTTCAAGATGGCGGCCATTTGAAAATTTAAAACTAAAATAAATATAAAAAAAAGTTAAAAATTCAAATTTATTTTAATTACGTATTAGGCCTTGATACAAGAATTCCAGAGCATTTTTTGGTTTACCTCTATCTTAAAAAATGGCTGAGATAGAGCAGTTTGAAAATCTAGGATGGCTGACATTTTGAAACAAAACAGCACATTAACGCGATTACTCGCAACTTATTTTCTTTCATTGTTGTAATAATTTCCCAATCATACGCATAAAACTATATATTCATATCCGTTAGCGCCAAAATTGGCGACATTGGCGACAAAATTGGCAAAATTGGCGAAATATCTCCAAATTTGGCGACCAAAATAAGTCTTCATAAATGAAGCCAATTTGGCTATTGCTCAATAATTTGGCGAATTTCTTATTCAAATTCAGTATTAACGAATCTTTTGTAAACGTTTCTTTGCATTTTAGCTTGCTGTTACGAGTAACATTAGCTAAAATTTTAAAACGAAGATATAGGAAAGCTACCTTTTCCTCCCGGTACAGGCCGGAAGGACTTTTTTAATGTGAAATTGCAAAATTTTACTAGATGCAATGAAAATACACTTGTTTTACTGTTATTATTATTATCATAATTTTCATTTAGGAGTACTTTTACCATGATTTATTATTCCTTTCTCTTAATAACAGTTTCACATTATTTGATTTTACAGAAATTACTTATATTTTATTTTTTATGACGCCAATGCAACTACATGTGATGTACTTTTGAGGACCCAACATACAGATTTGTAGATTTCATTTGCTTTAAGCTACATACTAAAATCTATTTTGTTTTCATTTTTAGCCACTTTACACAGTTAAAAATTTTTATTTGAAGCTTTATTTTGTTTTATTTTAATATTTCTTCACCAGTTTACGTTTAAGGAGTGAATGGACAATCCTTTAACATAAGATCATTTGATATATAGACGCGGAGAGTAAAATTTAAATGCAACATTTCATAACCTATCCCCAATTTTTTTTTTTTTTTTTTTTTTTTTTTTTTTATGTCATTAAACAATCTATCATAAGAAGTTATAGCACCTATACTTCTGATCAGTCTGACAGACTGTTGGAATTGAACGTGTCCTTTTGAACTTTTTTTCACGGTCATGCATTTTCTCCCCGTATTTTTCCTGTGCTGATTCACGATTTTCCTTTTTGAGGGGAAAGTCTTATACGAAGGGGGAGTTACATCTTACATAACGGTAAACTTTTTTTCTTCCGGATTTTTTTTTCCTTCTTTAGCGATAGTAGTACCCTCGTATTTTTTATATAGTAGGCCATACCTGTATTTTTTATGCCTGTTTTTTTGTAATGCACCCAGAAACAGCTGGTGTTCAGTAGAGTATACAGGTGCATACCAAGTTATAAACAACCTGGCTAAAAATAGAAATTGTGTTTTTTTAGAAACCATACAACTAACGGTGAATTCTGCAGTTGTTGTTTTTTTTGTTTTGCTTTGTTGAACTCTGCTCCGTTGGTATTAGAGCTATCAGCGAAAATTTTAATTATCATTTATCTTTACAGAGGGTGAGTCGTGATGAATACTAAATATGATTTTTTAATTAACTATGAAGTCTTAATTAAGCCGAAATAAATAATGTAGTTAATAATTGTGCAGCTGCGGATTGAATATAAAGCAGTTAGTTTCTTGATAGTAATAGGATATTTTCAAAATTAATTGATCTATAACTAAAAAATAAATAAAAATAAAAAAACAACAGCTGTCTTATATGGTATATTTTTATGTGTTACACTCTTTAAAAAAAGGCAAATGTTTCTTAATCTGCGAAAATATAATATACCCATGACAGAAAATATACAACAACCTCTTCCGAAATACCCACGATTACGAAAAAAGTTCGATATATTTAAAAACACCAGAAACTAATATATTTTTGAGATCTAAAGAAGCATTTACAAAAACAAAGTTTCTTTTGCTGCCACTTATTTTCGGAAATATATCTGAGTAGTTTTGGTAATGCACAATTAGTTTTCTCGAACCAGAATATCGGTTTTTAGGATACTATCAATTCTCAATTCAACATTTTCAGTTGCGTAACTTAATTTATACATAGCAAAATGATAAATGATAGTAGCAAAATGATATTAATTTTAATGTTAATCTTAATGATGATGATTTATCATGTTTGTGTGTAAAACATGCTTGTTAAACATGAAAATGTTTACTTCAGAATTGATAGCATCCGAAAAACCTGTAATTCGGGTTGAGAAAACTGATTAAGTTATTGTATATTTTCGTTCGTGATTTTATTATATTTTCCTAAATTATGTTTCCTTTATTATATTTTCCTAAATTAGTAACAATTCTTAAATTATAGAAAGGTCTCAAGAAGCATTTTCAAAAAAAAAAAAAAAAAAAAGAAAAAAATCGAAGAGTTAAGTTTATCAATGTTAAACGAAATATTCATGACAAAAATTAATTGTTCAAATTAATTATTAATGTCATTATCACGAAATCAACATTTTAATTATTTAAGGTAGAAGATTTAAGATATCGAAAATTGTAGATGGTTACGATTATGAAATTACTGAGACAACTGGGAGTTGTGGGGGTCTTGCGCCTCCTCATATAACAAAAAGTTTTCACAGAAAATAAACTGTTTTGTAGTATCAGTGCATTTAATCGTATTTCGCGTTGCAATTTGTTAGAGGTTAAACTTCGGAAATTAGTTGAAATCGTGCTTGGAGTAATACCGGCATGAAATAAATTAAACTGTTTGTAGAAAGTTTCAAATATTAAATAAAATGGATTTTAAATAAAGATGTAACTTGCAGAGCTGACTTTCAGGTGCCTGATCTATGTATTCACTAGTTATTAATGTAATCAATATTTATATTGCTTCCTTATGAATAGGCATTACTTTCTTTTTTTTTCTCCACAAATGATATTTCAAACATTAAATATAGAAAATAGCCTTTAAAAGAGATCACATGATTTGCTTTAACTTGATGGGGACGGCTTGCGTCCCTGGACCCCGTCCGTTTCCTATTCAATGTGTTCCTATTCATTGTTCTGTATAAACTTCCTTGGAGATCTTTAAAATATTGTAATTCAACGATCATTATTGAATACATTATTTTTTAATACTTGAATGAAAAGCCACAGCATGCAATCTCAAAATGGTACATTGTATGAATGTATGTGTGTGTGTGCGAATATCGAAATTAAATAAACATGAAAAAAAAAATCTAATCAAACATATTTCTATAAACTGTTACAATAATAAATTAACTTCTAAATTACAATAAAAATAAATCAAACTATCTTTCGTAAATATATTATTAAAAATATTATTCTGCCTATGATTGAAGTCTACTAATACTGAGTTTTTAAAAGATTAGTAGCATCGAATAATATTAATCCCTTTCAATGGACGGCATCATCGAATTCCTCTGCCTTTCTTGTGAAAATTCTATAAACAAATATGCATGTTTTTCTTGGAGTTCATTTTATGTTTTATAATAAATTCATTTTAAAAATTTAATTTCTATTAAATAAAATACTATAAATGCAATTTTACATGTTCTATATAAAGAAGTTCTTTGAATATTAGCCACCGATATATATATATATATAATTTTCTTCTTTAAAAAATTACAAAGAAAATTATTCATATAGGTGAAATTGTAGAATAAAATTCTTTTAATTTCTCCTCCGTGTGAATAAACTGTACTATTTTCGAGACTAATGTAAATTATTGAGGAACTGTTACACATGATATTGTTTAGCGGATTTGTAATCAAAACGAATAAATTTGCAAGATAATTTATCAGAATGCAAGCACTTTAAAAATTTAAGAAGTTGAATCCTAGTAATAAATTAATGATTTCCCTATTAAACATTAATTTTTGTAGTTAAGTTAAAAAGAGAAATAAATATACAAAACTTTTGTGAAAGTCGAACAGCTGCATTATATCCTCTAATAGATCTAAATTTCCTCTTTAAAATTCGCTTTGAATTTTGCTTTCTATGTCCTTTATAAAGATTGTGCCAATAAATAAAAATAAAATATAAAAATTACACTGGATCCACTTTCTAAACAAATATGGGACATCTGCATTTTTCCGTTAGTACAGGTGTACCACTAAGGCCGCAAACAACTTAGCTAAATATAGTAACTGGATTTCAAGGGCAATACCAGTATAACGGAAGCTTTCGCCGCTATAAGGGGGGGAAAAAAGCTTTCTTGGCTTCCCGGCTGACAATGAAAGAAGTTTTTTTTTTTTTTTTTCTGCTGGGCACTGGTGCGGGATGTGAGTAAATAACTCGAGAAATTTAAATATAATAATAAAAAGAATGGCTGATCTTGTTTCACCAAAAAGTATAACACCTGTTAGAGCTTAAAAATGCATTTGATGAGTCTAGAAGGAGGTTTTACGTTATCCTTAGTAGCAATCCTATATTCGGTACACTGCATCTTGATAGTCTTCGGATATTCTTCCAGTGAAATACCAATATTGGATAAATATTGTTTTTCCATTAGAAATATCTGCAATGAAATGACAGATATTTTGGTACTGAAATGGCGAACTATTTCTTGTCAATATTGCAACACTATTGGTAAAAGGTAAACACAACAATGTTGGAGCAATATTTCTTGTCAATATTGCCAATATGACCAATATTGGATAAATATTGTTTTTTACTTTGGAAATATTTGCAATGAAATGCAGAACAATGTTGCAGAAATTACCAAAATTACAGATACTTTGGTACTGAAATGGCGAACTATTTTTTGCAAATGTTGCACCCATATTTGCGAAAGTTAAACACAGCAATAACGGAGAAATATTTCTTGTCAATATTGGCCCAGATATAGCAAGTAAAACAATATTAGCATATTTTTCTTCAAATAAAGGTATTTTTAATTATTTTTAAAAAATATTTAGAAACTAAATGAAACAGTTTAAAATATTTAATAAAAAGTTACTTTTACAGTTTTAACATATAATGTCGGTGAACATATCGAACACTGTTATACAGATCAATTAAACTGATCTAAGGCGCGCGCGCAGACACACACACACACACAAAAAAAATACAAGTATATCACTTATAAAATAAATCAGTAAAACAGATTTCTTCAAAATTAAAATAAGATCGAATGTACGTTTCGGACTGAACAATTTTCCGAACAATTCCCTGGAAGACCACACACGTGTGGACAGAATGCACTCAATGAATGACAAGGGAAATATGCCCTCGCGCGTGATGTGCATGAATTTTTGAAAATTTATTTCTACGTGATTAAGCAATAAATATTTGTGTTATAATACAAAGTAATATTTGCAGCAATATAAAAATGTTTTTTCCTTTCATATTGCCATATCTGAAAAAGAAACAACAAAAATTTAAATTGTTTGTTAATAATTAATTAATCTTGAATGTTTAATAAAAAAAAATTTACAAGGGAATGCGACGTCATATGAAGAAAGTTAATTTTCATTCATAAAATATGAATTTTAAATTCGGCGTATATTTCTACTTTTAAATGTACTAATAAAAACATATTCATATATATGTTATACATATATATATATAATAAAACTTTTGTAAATAATAACCATTAAACCACATAAATAATCGACAAAAGATAAACGGATAATTACTATATAATACATAAATATATCCAAAAATTTAAGAAACTCTCTTTCTCTCTCTCTCTCTCTCTTTCTCTCTCTTTATATACATAACAACTTTTATTAACTATTAGCTGACCCCCGGCCGGCGTTGCCCGGGCCCGTGATAATAAATAAATAAATAAATAAAGTTTTTATTATTTTATATCTTTAACCCTATTTTGTATAAAAATATATTTTAAAATGAAAAAATCGCGAAAAACGATTGATACTTAGTGATAAAAGCGCTCATTTTCTTGTTTTTTTACGTAAGGTCGTTTCATAATTTTAAAATAAAAAGTTATTTTTGTTTGAACTCTTTGAAATCTTTATTGGTGATAAATAAAACGGTTTTACAGCTCGTGTAAAAATTTCGTGAAAAAATATTGTTATCTAGTTGTAAAAGATATGTTTTCTTCTCGCTTTTTTGTTTGTTTGGTTGTTTTCGTGACGGCTCCTTTAACATAGCAATAAAAAAATAGTTCTCATCTTCCGAAATCTCTGACATTTCAATCAGTTATAGATATAACTGTATCCAAGCTCTCTTTAAAATTTTGAGAAAAAATATGCTTATTTAGTAGTGAAAACATGAGTTCTTAAAAAAAAAAAAAAAAAAGCTTTTAACCTCAGAGCAAAAATATATTAGAAAGTCTATGCTTTCAATACGCCTCCATCCGTTTTCAATCAACCCTTTTTAATCCCCCTAGGCTAAACAGGTGAGGGATAATCATTCAGGTTTCCCGTTTCTGAGGTGAGAAGCCTTCGAAAAAAGAACGTTGAAGCATGTGCAAAGAGACCCTTTTCGTGCGGAAAAATAATGTTGGAAATTGACAGATTGCGCTTTTCGTTTTAAATATATAGATTAAGGAACATTTTCTTCAAATCATTTAAGGAAAATAAAATTGGCTATATAATGTGTTTTATCCAAAGTTTATGACTATAGAGCTGTAAAAAGCCTTAATTTTTTTTTATGTATAACATTTAGTTATTACATCTTGTGTAATCTTTTTATTTCTTTCTCCAGGATATAGAAAATTTGGAAAATCTCTATTCCTGTAATAAATCATTTAAACTGTCAGAATGGCATAGTACCAAGATTATTCTTTTACCATGTGCTAATACAAGGTAATTATTATTTTTTTCCCTCCATTTGCTAAAGTATAAGATAATTTCTGAACAACTATGCATATTATTTTGAAATAAGTGGACCTTCTTTTTATTGAAAAATATTCCAAAGTTAAAAGATTGGAACTAGAATAATATATTTCATTAAACTTAATAACACATTTATAACACAAAACACAAATTTAAACTTCGTAGGCAATGGTTTCCAAACCCTATTTACTCACCAAATTAACTCTCTTACATTTTGAGAAATCAGCATAGGTCGAAATTCTACTAACGTTAACTTTGGTTACCTCGAATATTCCTGATACATCACTTCCTTAACTCACATTGTTGAATTTCTTCAAATAATTCACTTTCGAAACTAACGTTACCCCCCCCCCTCCCCCTAGAAAAAACTCCAACCAAAATTAGTAAAAAAGTACCCGGTAAGACATCGACTTCAAATATCCTATGCAAGGAAAAATAATAAAAAATTAAAATAAAAATAAAAATTCATTTAAATGAACATAATCGTCATTATACTAATATTCAATAATCATTTAAATCATTCATAGCTTGCCAGTGTTTTCGAGTCACTAACGTAAGCTCTTAATGTTGTAAATAGTAAAATTTTTGAACAAAGATTTATTTCCAGAAATCACACATTGTCTTTTGATAGCTGTAAATCTACTTTTTCAGCAATAGTCATCTTGAAGCAGGAAAACACTTTATGGCATTTCGTAACAATATGTAATCATTCATATTCAAATTCATTCACATTCATACTCACAACGGTCATATGACACATAAAATCATAATGTGTCATAAAGTCCTATGACACATAAGGTCATAATGTGTCATAAAGTCATGTGACACATTATAAGAAATGAGATAATATGATTTCAGAGGAAAAAATGTGTGGCGCACTTACAAAAGCCCTAAAATACTCAAAAAATTCAATTAACTATAACGTTTTTGTTTATACATATCAGTACAAATTTCATACGGGACTTTTTTAGATCTAGGTAGCACTTTCAAACCACCAAAGTATGAAAAAATCAGAGTGTGGCACTAATCTGTCTCACCTTATCAGTACATACATATATATATATATATATATATATATATATATATATATATATATATATATATATATTGAAATAGATATAGCAGTGATATTTAAATTTCTTGCAGTGATATTTAAATTTTTCTTTTTTATTTGTCATTTAAATGTATTATATTCTTTTGTAAAGGACATATTAGCATAAAGTTTTAATTTTTGCATAAAATCTCCATCGTTGATGATAATAACATGAAAAATATTTATATGTATTTCTTTAGATTAATATATTTAAGGAACATTCAGAAAATATGTATTTAACCAAAATAATATTTATTTAAGTTTCACATGAATGAAAAAAGTAGATTTTATTAATATGTTTTGAATTGAATAAAATCTACAATTTTATTTTAAAAAAAGATCCAACTAGTGATTCAGTAAAATGATATAGGTATCATGCTATGCTTTCCCTTGATTTTTAAAATCGATATCACTTGAAAAAATAGGGAAATTTTTCAAGCGGCTGGTTTTTCTAGAAATATATACAAGAGTGGACTGTAATAGCAGTGTTATTCTGATATATATATGTAATATACCTGGATAATACTGCATCTAATTTCTATATAAGACGTGATGTAACCAAGGAAACCAATGAAAAACGTTTGGATAAAAAGATAATCATATATACTTATAGCAAAAGAAATATTTTCTACTTTCTTCTTCCAATATTTCAGTTACTCTAATTTTGATCGAGCTTTTGATGTATTTCAGCATTTCAAATACAGACAGCTATTACTTTTACATTTTTCTCCTCAATAAGTATAATTTTTTCCGTTCCCACAACGTCATTTACCTATATATGTATCTCATATGAGTGTATTTTATATATTGGGTAAATGCAAAAAGTAAAATTTTGAAGTTGCCAATAGTTTTCATTAGAAATACATCATTTATTGATAATTTCATATATAAAAAATAGGCTGAGATCTTCCAGATATATATAACAATTTTTCTGTACGGTATATGTTTTTAGAAGAAGTTTTATTTTTGGTTTAGGAACACATTAAGTTTATCACAATTTCGTTGCTTTTTTTTTTTTCAATTTATACAGTAATTGAAATCGCTATTGCTGCAGAAATAATCGGGTTACACATTTTAAAGATATGAAAATCTTCGTATAATTATCGTCACACTTAAATTTAATTTAACGTAATTTAATTGAAATTTCATTTTTGACTCAAGTTATTAATTTATTTGTATATTACTCTATTGTATATAAATTTCTATAACTTACTTGTATATATATTACTTTTCTCTACATATAAAATAATACAAAGAAAGTTTTTGAGTATAATAAAGCCACTAATTTTTTACGTAAGATTTTTTTTTTTATTATTATTAAATTCATTTTTCCATCGATTATGTATTTTACATTTAAAAAAAAAAATGGGTTGTGATTTTCTTAATATATATATTAAGGCAACATATATATATATATATATATATATATATATATATATATATATAATGTTGCAGTTGCATTTTAATTTTTCGTTTATGAACATATAAGTTTATCATTGTTCTGTCATTTTTCTTTTGTTTCACGCGTTTTACGTCATTTTGATAAATTATTATGAAATCAGAAAATATACAGTTATTTATTATTAGAATAGAAATTTATTACTTACTAAAATAAACATTGCATGTAAACGTGAAATAATTACTTTATTTTAAACTCATAATATGACTTTATATTTTTTCCCTATTCTCATAAAAATTACTAAAGTTAATCCTCTTAGTTACATTAAATATCATTTTTGAAGAATGTCTTTTTCTCTTATTAAATAAAAATAAGTTCAGTCTTATAACATTACAAATTTATTAAAAGAATTGTTTCATTATTTAAAATTAGTATTAAGAGACCTTTGATGGCTGGATGATTTTTCGTTATATGTATATCGTTTCTTAAAATTTTATTTAATCAATCCAATCCCTAATAAAAACTTTGGTTTATTTGAATGACAAATGAATCACATACATATCTCACTATTCTTTAAAAAAGTTACAAACGCTGCTGCTGTTGCTGCTGCCGTAATTGAATCTATTGTGACCTTTTCACATTTTCGTCTTATCTTGTAAAACTATTCCACATAAAAACATGAAAACTGGTAGTTTTAAGGAGAAATGTATGATAAACACGCTGAAGTGACTGTTTTTAATTCGACGATCTATTTTAAGCGCTATTTAATGTTGAAATCGGACAAGATATTCAGTTACATAAGTTTTACAGGATCATAGCAATTTAACCCTCTTTTGAAGGCATATATTTGATTAAATTATGGTGTGCAGTGTTCAACTTTTTTTTTTTTAATTCAAAATTTGATTATCTGAAAAGTGATTTAATTCATATTTTGAAATAGCCGATATGCTGTTGCCAGAATTTAAAACCCCCAAATAATAATATTTCCAAAGGTCTTTACAATTGAAATGTATATTTACACGTGAATATTGAAAAAGAAAGAAAACTTTAAAATAATTAAATTATTACGTGAAAGAAGCATTTAATTATGTAAATTACGTCATATTTAAAACGATATATTTAAAAGATTTTCTTATAGCATCTAAAAGAAAACTTTTATTCTCGATGTTATATGTCAAGAACGCAGCGACGTTTTTTACTTATCAATTTTATACAAGCTGATTTTTAAATATGTATTTGATTTTACATAATCAATCACTTAAACAGCCGTCAGCTGTCACAGCAGCGGTCGATGAGGCTTTGAGAATTCAAAAATAGCTCGGTGTGGTAACCCAATTACTGAAGATCAACATTGATCACGGTAATATCTTTCAATCTACCATAATCGGGTAATTATTTTAAAACAGAGAAAATTAGCGTGTTTTCAGAGCCTGTGGCGTCTGGATGGGAGTTGGCGAGCGTAGCTCATAGGAGGCAGAGCTAAACATAGGGGCAGAGCTTTAGCAAAATAACAGATGTTTAAATGAATTGTATTTGAGGTGCAAATTTTTATTCTATTAAGCAAGTGTTTCTAATTGAATTAAAAAAAAAATAGAATTTCCATTTTTTTTTTCAATTATTCAATGCATAAAAATTGCTGATCCGAATAATCAGTGATTCACATTACTTACAGTTAATGAATCTATATATTTTAACTGCATATTTATGTTTGTTTATGTTTTTGCTGTTACTTTTTATGCGAATAATTGGTCAATAGTTCACTGCTTTTATGAATAAAACTGTAAGAACAAAATGAAAATCATAATTATTGTTATATTTTCTTTTTTTGGTGTACCATGCATTAGCCATTTAATTCAATTACATTTTGAAATACAAATACGATTCATTTCAACGGAAATTATTATATACAGATAGCTATCTGCTTTTTTAAAAATTCGTATGAGGAATAAAGCACAATTATAATCTCGGAAGCGGTTAGTAGCTCTCTTCATCATGTGTATAGTTGCACAGAGGAGTTATCTCACACCATACATCTGACGCAGGGAGACACTAATTAAATGTTCTCGAAACACTAATAATAATTCATCATCTGAAAAAAGAAAAAAAAAAATCTCCATCTATATATTTATTTTTTCATCTGCAATTATTTTACTATCACTGGTAGTTATTGTAGTTTTAAAAACATAATCTATACATCCTTCCAATAAGGTTTTTTAAAGAAAGAAAAAAGAAAACTTCCTTTGAGTATATTCATTTTAGATTTGAATCCATCTATCCATCGGAGAACAAAAAAAGTATGATGCGGAATTTTATCTGCATTTTAATGCCGAATAGAATGTCGATCGACCTTCCCCCAAGGCGTCGGTCCACCCTGACGGCCTTGGCGAGTTGCAGACAAGTCGACAAATTGGCTCCGCACGGCATCCGAAGATTATAAACGGATGGCCGCAGGTAGTTGTGGAAGATGCTGTTGATAAATCGGCAGGGAGTTTGACACGTGGGGTTTTATTAAATAACGGATCCAGTCTGATAGATTTTCTAATTTGCATTGGCCAGTTGCAACCTGTTAGAAGTGTGATGTAATTGGGGAAATCTTTTCGGAAGATATTTTCAACAGGATCATTTTTTAAGAGATTAGAGATTCTAAAAATCTCAGACATAACTAATTGAGGGATTGCGGTAAAATTGTTCAGTGAAGATGAAAATAATTCGATATAAATAATATTAATAGTAATAATAATAATCATTACTATTATCATTATCATATAAATTAGACAACTGGACTCAACACGACATTGGAAAATGTTGTTGATAAAGAGGTGGGGAGTTTGACATTGAAGGCTTTATTAAATAACGAATCCAGTCTGATTGATTTTCTAATTTGCATTCGCCAGTTGCAACCTGTTGTAATTGTGATGTAACTGAAAAGGAGCTGGAATATCTTATCGAAAGATATTTTCAAAAATATTTTCAAAGGGATTATTTTACCTAGCATTAGGGAATTTAAGAATATAGGGCGTAACTATTTTGGGAGTCTCTAGGAATTTGTTCAATGTGGGTGAAAATATTTTTGTTATATCATTATTATTATTATTATTATTATTATTAAAGCTGGTGATAGGGATAGAGTCAATCTAATGAACACTATAATATGCGCTATAATACGCACCGAAATGTACAAACAGTACGCTTACACTCTCTTTGTACGCAAGGGTTCTTTCTATTCATAAATATTTGTCGGATAGTTATAATCAAGAGGTGAATTTTTTTTAATACCGACGCTTTTAGGTGTAATACAAAACTGATATTTATGAAAAGGATGGATTTATCAAAATAATAATAATAATAATAATAATAGTAATAATCAGAGTTCGACGATATATGTCAATGGATATATACCGTGATATATATCCTGATATATATCCAATATTTATTTTCAAAATATCATTATGTTTGATATTTTCGATATTTTCATATATTTGATATTTATTTTCAAAATATCATTCTATGCGATATTTTTGATATTTTCAGTCAAAACAAGTGTAAATGAATTTTTCAACTTTTATTGACTATGTCCCCGAAAAAAATTATTTTCTAAGCTTTATGTTAAAAGCTGAATTTTTAAATGTAGAACCAATAATTATATGTGACAACATCAACTTAAAACATTCATTGAAAGATAAACTGTCTAATTTAAGTAACTGTCTATTTACAGGTTTATTAGACAAAAAAGTTTGGGGGGAAGGGGGGGGGGGTTGGTTTAACTCAATTTAAACCACACAAAAGGATAGGGAATAAAAAAAGCACACGAACATGCATTTATGTTCAAATTTTGAATTACAAAAAATATTTTGTATTTATAATTTTGTTGTATAAAACATAAAATTTTCACGGTACTTGATACTAAATCCTATATTTTGATTTTCGATAAGTGTAGAAAGCAAATTGTTTTTGCTTTCAATTAGTTCAGTTATGCTTTCAATTGCTTCAGTTATGTTGTAAGTGGGAAGAAAAAAAAAGAACAAAAAACAGACTATTTTAGAATATTGTTTTATTAAGTTTTGATGTTAAATGCAATGTATTGCAATTTCTAATTTATATTAAGTCTGAAAATATTTATAATCAGCAGTAAGTTGACTATTTCGGAAATATCGGATATATCAAAAATATCGGATACATAAAAAATGTCGGATATATATCAAAATATCGGATATTTTTTATATATTCGAAAATATCATGATATATACAAACCCTGATAATTATAATAAAACTGTAGGAAAAGAAAGAAATAGAAAATCCTGATCTCAACCTAAGAAAAAATTAAAAAGTAAACATGTTTATAAAACAAAATATTAGTGTGCAGTCATCTTTTGAAAAATGATGTTGTTATTTTTCCTTCTTTCCAAAATTACATAACATTATTGATAGGTAATATATTGTTTTCTATCTTCAGGATACTATTTTTCTGCAATCGATAGGAATAAATATTATTTGAAAAAATTAATATTGAATATTATGTTTAAATGCACGCCCAATAGGAATAATTCATTTTAATAATACTTCCCTTTAAAAAAATGCTTCATTAAAATTGGATTAAAATTTATTAAAAATAAAATGAATGTTTTTCTTAAAATAATAATAATAATAATAATAATAATAATAATAATAATATGAATTTGTCGACATTATAAACAATTAATGAAAGAGATAGGAAGCCTATACTATAATTATGAATCATAAAATTACATCTGCTGAGAAGAATAGAGTCTAAATAAATGTTTCATATTAAAAAATAACTAAAGTTGATTTTTGTGTAGAAAATTAATACCATAATTTGGCAGTATTTCATTCATGTCTAATTACGATTTTGTGATAACGTGAATTATAATAACATTTTTTTCTCATATCGAATATTATACAAACAAAACTAACATATAGAGTATCGGGGGGATTAAAGAACAAATTTTACAAATACTAAGGCATATTTTAGGAGAAGAAGGGGGTACCTCTCATGCGTACGTGGACCCATTTTTAGGTCCGTTCGTAATTGTATAAATACGTAGCGATTACAGTTGTCGTCTAGTCCGCCCCTTTGTTCGCATATAATAGAGTAAAAACTACCCAACCGAATGGATTGAAATTTAATACATATAATCGTCGTAGAATTTTGTCGAGTCATTTCAAATTTTATGAAAATCGAATACAAACTTAAAAATTTATTTAATAAAAGTTTTCTTTATTCTATTAAATCCTATCATACGTAATTAATTCTGTGATATACCATGATAGGTAATGAGTCATTTTATTTCCGTATTACTGAATTTAAAAACCGAATTTGTATAGTAAAATTATTTAATTATAGCAATCATATAACTTACCGACAGTTTTTTGGATAGATGTTTCCGGAGAAATAGATGTTAAATGGAAAAAGAGTCTAAATATGGATTTCAAGCTCTGAAATTTTCCAAGCTATGCTTAAGTGTAGCATTGGAATTTTCAGTAAATGTCAACAAAAGATAAAATGTTGCCAACTTAAAATGTATTTATTTTATTACGGAAATTAATCATGTCATAATAACTGACGATATAATTCATTTTTTTAGTGAAATAATAACGATGATTTTTTTGTTGTTGTTTTTACACTGTCTTGTATGGGATATTTGCGCATAGTATAATTTTAATGTAACAGAAGCGTAATTAATTGTTTGTAAAAGTGTATTGAAACTTAATTTCATAAAATAAAATTAATATCTATAATATGAAAATCTGCTCATAAAATAAATTTTGTATTCATGCATAAGACTGCAACAGCTATTGCACCGAGATCTGAATATTTATAAACTAGTTATAATACGAAAGCACCTCATTTGTCACGTTTGACGTACAATTTCCAATTTTTTTTCAATATATATTATATCGGTAATATATTTGAAAATAATTCAATAAATTTAACAGTTCTATAAATATGCGCGCAGATGTGTTTTCATCGACTACATTATGAAATATAGTAATGATAATGACTAACAAATATAAGAAATTTGAAACAGACGAAAATCCTCAGAGCATCCCTGTACAAATTTCGTTTTAAGACGGTTCTCAAAAAAATATTCTTTTTTCTCACTCAATAACACGTAACTTTAGACACATTAAAATAAATGATAGAACAAATATAAATATATAAAAATAGCAAATAGCTGTTTCGGAACCTTTGGTGGCGTGCGGAGATGCAAGCATATTTACATGGCTTAAACTTTTAAATCAGTTTTTAATCTTTTTAAATTTGGCACTGATGATGGAGCTTTAGAGGCTTCTAAACAGCTGTTTGCTATTTTTATATTTTTTTATTTGTGCTATTTTTACGTTGATCATTTATTTTAATATAACAGCATAAAGTTCAATCCACCAATTTTAAATATTTCGACACATTGTCTGACTCATTTTTAAACGTAAAATCGTGATACTTGCGAGCATGATTATTGTAGTGATTTTACGTCGAAATTTCTTTTCCCCATTTTTCGCTAAATTAGTTATGTTTTGAGTAATATGAGATTGTTATATCCTGACAGCAGTTTTTTTCCTCTGTTGTGGCGCTGGAAAATTCTGTTCAAAACGCCATCTTTGATAGCCTTTGCTGAAAGAAATTTTGCCGTTACCAAAAAATGAAAAAAAAAACTGTTCGATTACATACTTTCTGAATAAAAGTACTTGCCAATTTCAAGCGTTTGCGAACAAAATTGGATTACAAAATGTGTCAGAAAGTAGGCAGTTTGATTTTAAGAACTATCTTAAATAAAAGGAAAATTTTTCAACTTAATTTTTAAAATTGGCTACTGATACCCATTTAGAGATTCTTTAATAATAATAATAATAATAATAATAATAATAATAATAACCTATATGAAGATCTAAATATTATTTCTCACTTATTTTCCTTAGCCGAAAAGTACATTTGCGTGATTTTTAGCAGCATGTTTAAGCTGGAATTCATATAACAAAGCCAATCGAATTTAAAAATTAGAAATTCTTCTAAGTTAAATTCTCACTGTCTCATTTATTAATAAATGTGTTTGGAAATATTACGCTTACCTTAAAATTAAAAGTAAAATACGTTTTTTTGCCACTAGATATTTCACTCCCCTGAGAAAGTAAAACTGCTCATCGGCTACCGAACTTTCTAAAATATTCCTTAATTTTTATGTATTTTTTAAATCAGCTATATACTTATGCAATAAAAAATTGAACACGGCAGAAGAGCGTTTTAAGTAGAGAATTCACTCTTTCCCAAATATTTCTGGAGAAATTTAGAAATTTAATAACATTTTTTTAGGTTATCTGCTGTGAAACTAAATATTTTATTTGCTAATTCTTAAATACGATTACTAAAAAAAAATACATAAAACTATCCTGATATTAAACAAGTGAACAAACAGATGTGTGAATTTTAATTAAAAGAAGTATTGAGATTATAAAAAATCACTATCAATACATGCTTATTGTATATAGATAGACATAAATATCCATACATCTATCTATATATCTATCTATCTAATCTGTTTCTAAATCATCTATCTACCTTGATAGACAGATAGATAGATATGTGGGTCATTTTACGGAAAATGTTACTTTTGGAGCATAAAAATTTTAATAAATAGTATAACCTAAAATATTTTATCCATAGATCATCTTTTACTTCTTTTAAAATTTATGTAGATGTTCGGATAGTCTTTTTATTATTTGGTGCTTAATTTATTTTATAAGAATTACAGGATAATTTTCTTAATAATATTGCAATGGAGACCACAGACATGCAATGTTTTGTTTCATAATGCAAGGTTTATTTAGGGTAGGATATGAAGGTATAGGAGATAGAAGAAGGAGAAGGTATAGGTATTTCTAAAAAAGATTTACATGTATGAATTAAAAACGTGTTTTTACTAAATAAATTATGCTTACCTTTTAAATCAAGAACAGATCATACATAAAGTTCACAACCATTTCCTGTTCAGTGAGAATACTTCAATATTAACGACAAACAGCAATGTGCCCATCCACAGATATAACAACTGAAATTAAAACAAGAACGAAAAATCATGCGTCAAGCATAGATTATGTAGCACTTTCCAACGCTTCCAAAATAATTTTACAAAACATACCGTTTAATAAGCTAAAAGATAACATCTAAGTAAACAATTTGGAAAACGCATAACATATTTAAAAACATAATTTCAGGAATTTCCAACAGATACAATATTCGGAAAAATATCCGAATACTTTTATTCAGCCCTGTATATGATCTATAGATTTGTATATGCTAGGATGCTAAATTTTAGTTTAGTTAGGAAACGCGTAGCACAGTTTAAAATTATCTTTCTGGAGTTTCTGTCAATAAACGGAAATGTGTTCGCGAACTTTTGTGCTGCCCTGTATAGGATCTACAGAATTTATACACACCACGTAATAGACAAAAAGCGAGTTAAAATTAAAATCGCGTTTAGTAACTTAAAACGCACTTCCAGGAATTAGTGTTAACAGACAGTAGAGAATTCTTTTGTGTGTCCCTGTAAATGAACGATGACTGCTGTACACACACTATTCTGTAGTAATCCTCTTGTAATGCACCTTAGATATATATATATAAATTTCAATGCGTTTAAAATAGTGAAACATTATTTAAATAAACCGCAGACGATTTTTCTCCATAGACGTCATGCAACGGAATTCTTTTGACTGTCCCTGTAAAGTAACTATAAGTGCTATGCACACCCTATTCCATATTAAGCTTCTTCTAATGCACCTTAGTGATATATATAAATTTCAATGCGTTTAAAATAGTGAAACATTATTTAAATAAACCGCAAATGATTTTTCCCCATAGACCGCAATGTAACGGAATTCTTTTGAGTGTCCCTGTAATAAAACTATAAGTGCTACACACTTCCGTTGAAATAGGGAACATGCTATAGATAACGACAATAACATATAAAAATTGCAGAGCAATCCGAGCATATTTACGGGAGTTAGAGCACGGACAGACGGCCATACGGCCAGACAAACCGAAGTCATAAGCACTTTTCAACTAGGTTGGAAAGTGCTAAAAAGGATACCTTCTGCCTTATAAATATTTTTATTAAGTGACAAATGCTACTCTATTTTTTAAATTATTGCACATAATTTTATTGCAGCGGAGGATACACGAAAGATTTGTAACACTAATTCACATATAATTTTTTAAAAATATTTTAATTTCAAATTAAAATTTAATTTACTTATAAGAAAATTTTCAATGAAAAAAAATACACTATTTAATGAATAATATATTTATCACGTTCACAAAATAAACGAAAATGTTAACAGAGAAAATTAAGTGTATCACGCAACTGAGGTATACAAGTAAACCTCCGTTCATTAATAATAATAATAAAATAATTCATAAATCATCAATTTTCATCAAATATATATTTTAAATGTTGTACATTAAGTGATATATTCTGACGAACTTAATGCCATTAAAATCGTTGGAAGCAATTTTGTTTACTCTAAATTAATCCTGCTTGAAAAGGAACAAACACGAATATTGCATCCCGTACAGTACAATAAAACACGTATGTTAATTTTTTTTTAAATGCTATAAGAAACATACCATTCGTATACTAATTCTGCAGTTTTATAACATACATAAACTGAAATTTTACAAGTTTAAAGACCAAAAATGATAAATTACGTTAAGAAAAAGTACATTGTTAAAAATAATTCTAATAATAATAATTCAGAAATATTTTACTGTGAATTGCTGCAGTGATTTTACGTGAAAAGCCACTTTTTCTAGCTAAATGAACAAATACCATAAATTTCATGGTTTCACGGGCCAAACCCATTTATATAGGCACAAAGTCTGTTTTTGATGGTGATTTAAGAGGAATCTCTGTTGCACTAATTTTATTGCAGCAATTTTTTACAGAATATCCTCCTAGCTTTTGGATACCATTAAAGTAAGTTTAAAACAACTTTGTTTCTGTATATAACAGCACTAAACTACCCCTGTTCTAAAATAAAAATTCTTGAATATAACTTTCCTTAAAATTATGTAAAAAATGTATTACAAATGAATTAATACGGTCAGATAAACACAAGTATACTACACATACTACAAATTTCGTCGGTAATGATAAACCACTGGATATGTAATTAAACAGTTAAAAGCAACGTTATTTGGATATTAAATCACAAAAATATTCCTGCTTTAAAAAAAATTAACATTCGCGAATATCACTTTCCTTAAAATGCCATAAAAAAGTATTAGCTGTGAATTTATAACATGCATAAAGCGCACAGCTTACAAATTTCACGATAAGCGGTAAATTGAAATAAGACGCTGTGTTCTACCAGCTTCAATATAATTAAAATAGTTACAGTTACATATTACGTCACTAAATTATACATACTTGTGTCACAGTCACACAAGGAACTGAAATGTGATATCTTTCATTCCTCTTATTCTTACTCTCATTGGGCCACTCCACTGAAAAGTCATCATGACTGCTGCTTTGTGACGAACCACCAGTTGACTTTACAATGAAGTCATATTGTGACTCTCATGTGAACGTCATTTGGAGACTCTATTGTAAAGTTACCATGACAGTTGCTTTGTGACGAATCCCCAAGTGATAGAAAAACGAAATCATCTACTGATTTTTCACAGAGTAGTAGTGACTTCAGAATAGAGTTTCAGTCACCTGAAAGTCACCATGTGACTTATTGTGACGTTATTTGGTGACTCAGTAGAATACAGTGCTCACGATGACTTCAAAATTGAGTTTTCAAATGACGGTCACATAAGAATCACAAGGTAACTTCATCGTAACGTCACCTGGTGATTCGTCACAAAGCAACAAACACAGAGACTTCTCAGTGAAGTCACCAAATGACGATCATTTGAGAGTAATAATGAGACAAATGAAATATAGCACATTTTGCTTCACCGTAGTGACTATGACGCTTGTGATCATTTGTGACGTGAAGGAGATGAAGGAGTACCTATTTTCAATAACTTCTGTTTATTTTCTTCTGAGTACTCACATGTTCGAAAATTAGCATTTTAAGTTTCGCATACCAGTGTATGTCTACGTTATTCAATGTAATTAAAGTAGCTAAAGTAAATTCTATTTACATATTACATCACTAAACAATACCTGATTCAAAAAAATCAGCAAACACAGATTACATACTATACCGTAAACACGTTATAAGGAGTGTGAACTAATACGGTTAATTTTATGACACACATACAATGCACAGCTTACAAATTTCGTAGTTAACGGTAAATTTAACTAAAACGCCGTGCTCTACTGGTTTGAATATAATTAAAATAGTTAAAAGCAACTTTATTTACATATTACATCACTAAACTATTCTTGCTTAAAGAAAATCAACAAATACGAATATCACTTTCCTTAAATGCTGTAAGAAAGGAAAAATAAAAAGTCCTTAAGACCAACAACAAACCACAAGGTCAACGAAAGCGTTGACTAGCATTCTGCATCATAGTCATTGAAGACGTTAAGTGAAAAAAACGATTCTCATTGGCCTATTTAGAACTGGATTTTAGAAAAACCGATAAGAAAAAAAAAGAATAAAATAACCAAGATATGTGCACCGGTTTTCTCCCAATATCCTTGGGTGCGAAAAATTTGAAAGGGGGAAAAATTGAAAATTTCTCTTGCAGTGTAGGTTAAGGCCAACAACATTTGAAAAAGTGGTCTACAAATCATTTTTAGATCCCCCGCTAAGTGTTTTTCATCCTTTTTACCCCCCCCCCCCTTTTTTTTTTAGAATAATTGTTCATGAAGATGGACTTTATGGATTGTATGATTCAAACTGGATAGTTTAATTTCACTTTCTATTTTCCTATGTTGTGTTTGGGTTATTATTTACAATTGTTAACTGGCTGGAAACTTCGAATTTATCTGTAACGAAAGATTTATGTTTTATGGATTATTACACAGAATTGGTAACTGGATAGTATCGTCAAATCTTAAAGGTAACATTTATTAATAGCATTTATACTATATTCTTGTCAAATTTTTATTGAAAAAATATGTTTGTTCTTCTTAAGTGGCATTGATTTCTTATAGCTAATAAGCATAAAATAAAGAAAAATATTATCAACTAAACTGTGTGATTAGTTCGCAAAATAGAATTATTTTAAAAATAACTTCAAAAAGCATTCTCGACGTTTATGACCTTCATGAATTATTTTCCAAATAATTTTTTTAAGCAAAAATTATTTATTTACCTTTTTATATATCAAAGGAGCACTTAAGTGGTATTTTAAAGGTAAAAGTTTTAATATTCGTTAAACAATAAGGATTAAAAATCCCTAGTATACAATTCAAAGTAATCCATAATAGGCAGTAAAAAAACTAGTCTACCCATGTTTGGTAGAAATCTAGTTCATAAACAACAAAAATGCCCAAGTTTTAAAGAAACAACCTAAAAGTCCTCCACTCAATCCCCTGGGCAACCCACTAGATATTCCAGCCATGTCCTTAAGCGAAAAAACAATGTAATTAAATTAAAAAAAATCTTCTATGAACATAAGAAAAATGCATGCACGGTATGAAAACTTGCATGCCCGATATCAACAAAAGGCAAAAATGTATTTGCCAAGTTACTGTTTAACCATTGGCTGTAAGATATTTTGTATTTTGTTAGCTACATCATCATCATTGAAAAAAAAAAACTCAAATCTGAATAAATACATTGTTTAAGCAGTTGCTTGATGTTATTCAATCACTTCGGTTTCATTAACTTTGTGTTAATTTAATTCTTTAATTCATGGTGTTTAACAGCAAACCCATACACTAAAAATTCCTTAAGTGAATGTCAGAAAAGTGCATATGAAAAGATAATCTGCAAAAAGTTTATTATTAAATCTTCCTTTTTTTTTTATCCCTGAAGGCAATCTATTTTTCGACTATAATTTAAACATTGACTGTAAGGTGTTATGTTACCCCTTCATCATCATTGAAAAGAAAAAAAAACATACATGAAATAACATTATTTTAAATGCCCAAAATTCCAACACCTAACACAACAACTTCATTTTCTCAATGTATTCACATTTGGCGCTTATCAAATAGCATTTGAATTTTTTTAGCAATATGAGAATCACTCGTTTTATTTTCCAATCTAAATCATCTCAAATTAACAAATAAAATATTATTTTCTGTGAAAAATAAATATCTACAAAGCATTAAATAAAATTTAGATTAATACTTCCAGTTTATGTACTAATAACAAATTTTAATTACAAAAATAAATTTAAAAGTTTTATATTTAAATAAATGTAGACATTTTTTAAAACTCCCCATTCGATTTGTCTCAAAAATTAAAATTTAACCTTGAATGTAAACGTAAATTTTTTTCCCAGACTTTTTATCCATATCTTGCTTCTATCAGTGTACAAATATCAGTACATGAGATAGATTATTTTTCTATTTATCAATAATTCCTTCATGAGTTCATCTTTACGATCGAACATTTTGCAGAAAACCCTCTTTTACTTAGAAGCAATTGCTTCATTTCTTCATTAAATCATATATTATTAAAAAATATATATCTGTTCTTTTACATTTTAAAAAACATTATTGGAAACATTTTAAATGAAAAATTTTAAGAATGACACTCAAATTCAGAAAAGAATAAAGGTAGCAAGCATAAGAATAACAAACATAAGAAATCATTAACGAAAAGAATAAAAATAGCAATTATTATTCTTCTTCATCTAACAAGTGATAATTGTGATATTTGCGGAAATTTTAAATCTGACATATTTCAAGTATTGGGCCTTATTACCTATTGAAATTTTTATGAATGTTTAGAAAAAACAGTAGTATGTAAACTATATTGGTATACTATGTATATTTTTTTCTCAGACGTTTTTATCCATATCTTGCTTCTATCAGTGTACAAAAATCAGTACATAAGAGACATTATTTTTCTATTTATCAATAATTCCTTCATCAGTTCATCATTATGATTGGACATTTTGCAGAAAACCTTCTTTTATTTAGAAGCAATTGCTTCACTTCTTCATTAAATCATATTATCAAAAAAAAAAAAATACCTGTTCTTTTACATTTTAAAAAACATTATTGGAAACATTTTAAAGGAAAAAATTTAAGAATGACACTAAAATTCAGGAAAGAAAAAGGAACAGGATAACTGAAAAAGGAAATCATTAACGAAAAGAATAAAAATAGCAATTATTGTTATTATTCACCTAACAAGTGATAATTGTGATATTTGCGGAAAATTTTAAAATCTGACATATTTTAAGTATTGAGCCTTATTGAAATCTTTGTGAATGTTTAGAAAAAACAGTAGTATCTAAACTATATTGGTATACGATGTAGATTTTTTCCCAGACGTTTTTATCCATATCTTGCTTCTATAAGCGTACAAATATCAGTACATAAGAGACATTATTTTTCTATTTATGAATAATTCTTTCATAAGTTCATCTTTACGATCGGACATTTGACAGAAAACCCTCTTTTATTTAGAAGCAATTGCTTTACTTCTTCATTAAATCATATTATCAAATATAATTTTACCTGTTTTTTTACATTTTAAATGAAAAATTTTAAGAATGACACTAAAATTTGGAAAAGAATAAAGGTAGCAAACATAAGAATAACTGAAACAGGAAATTATTAACGAAAATAATAAAAATAGCAATTATTATTCTTCTTCATCTAACAAGTGATAATTGTGATATTTGCGGAAATTTTTAAAAGCTGACATATTTTAAGTATTGAGCCTTATTACCCTATCGAAATATTTATTAATGTTTAGAAGAAACAGTAGTATGTAAACTATATTGGTATACTATGCTACTTCCTTTAAAAAGTACTTACTTTTGACTAGAATTATTTTTTCTGTGGTGTAAAAAGTGTAAAGTTTCAGTTATCTAAAACAGTTTATACTGTTTTATTTAAACTTCGTAATAAACATCTTGCAGTATACTTCATTTTCTGAATGTTTACTTGCAAGCAGGGTCTGACTACGACTTTTGGGGACCGTGGATACAGACTTGAAGCACAGCTGTGTCAAGTAATAACATAAATATAGTCTTTATAGTAGAAATACTTTTCATTCATGTACGTCTTATTTAGCTTTTAAATGTAATCACAATTAAATATTTTCAATCTCATAAACCAGACACTTTAAAAAGAAAAATAATAACAGAATGCCAGATTTGTGTATAATAGTACAAATACGCAGCGACAGGCTACATTAATGAAAACATTGAAACTAGAATTAGTTCGTTCTGAATCTCACACTTTGCGTGGTTTTAAAAATGGTAAGATTAGACCGTAATGTTGCCTGAATCGGATTAATGGTTTCCTTAAACTGTAAAAAAATACAAATGTTTTTTTTCTACGAAAGTATAATACAACCACGAGCGAAAATATACAATATAACGATTTCCCTACACTATAAAAAAATACAAATGTTTCTTAAACTACGAAAGTATAATGTAACAACAAGTGAAAGTATACAATGATCTCTTCCGACTTACTCATGACTCCGAAAAAGCGTTCTTTATCTTTAGAAATCTCAGAAACCAACAAGTTTTTGAGATTTAAAGAAATATTTATAAAAATTAAGTTTATTTTGCTGCCACTGATTTTTGGAAATGTTTCTATTGTGAGTCGTTTCTATTGTGTATTAAGGAGTTTTTCTCAAACCAGAATATTGGTTTTTAGGATTACTATCAATTCTCCACTAAATATTTTCACAACTGTATAACTGAATTTATACATATGCAAGAGTAACAAAATAATATTAATTTTAATGTCAATGTCAATACTGTCAATTTATCATGTTTTTCTAAAAAAAAAACATGTTTGTTGATGTTGAACATGAAAATGTTTACTTCAGAGTGGATAGCATCCGAAAATCTAATATTCCGGGTTGCAAAAATCAATTAATATGCAATAAAAACTACTCAGAAACGTTTCTGAAAATGAGTTACAGCAAAAAAAACTTTGTTTTTATACATTTTTCTTCAAATCGTGAAAATATATTGGTTTCTGAAGCTTATAAAGAAAAGGGACGCTTTTCGGGTTCATGGATAACTCCGAAGAGGTTATTGTATATTTTCGTTCGTGGTGTAGTATTCATATCTTGCTGTAGTACAAAGTAAAACTTTGTGAACAATGAAACTCCACTGCATTTTTTAAACCCTTATCCACAGATTTAAAACTCCGTACAAGTGGGAACCTTAGTCCCATACTCTATTTTTCATGCCTTAATCTGTTCCTGCTTACAAATTGATGCAAATAACTACATAGAAATTACGTTTATTATAATTAAGTGCACATTTATTTGTTGTACGCACTCGTCTTCCTGTATATGTATTTAGTGTGATGAAGAAGCTCGTAGCATCAAGTTAATAAAATTACATTTTATCAAAGCTTTTTTTTTTTTTTTTGGCTAAATGTTTCAAATTTATTTTCAGACCAACAGAAGATCCAAGCTCATTCAACACTAGTGATTGATTGTAGCGCATTATGCTGAGAATTAAGAAATACAGTTCATTTAAACAACCCTTTCTTTCATTCAGTAATTTAGAGCAATTGTAAAGTATTCCTCTATACTCGATGAATATATACATTTTCAATAGTTTAAAAATATTTCCGTAATACATACTTTCTCTATGCTGTCATTAACGGAATTCTGAGATAGAACTTGGTTATTGTTGTTGTTGTTGTTATTTAAATTTCTTAGAAAATTTTGCAAATCCTGCTGTATATTTGATATGCTGTATGTTTATTTACTAGTTGATAGAAATAAATGTACAGAAATCGCAATTGTATGTATATTTGTTTGTTGCATACGCTCGTCCTCCGATATATTTTAGTGGTATCAACACGGCCATAGCAACCAGTCAGTAAAATTACATTTTGCCGAAAAAGTTGATAAAAATAAATGTACAGCAATCACAATTGTATGTATTTTTGTTTGTTGCACACACTCGTCTTTCTATGTATTTTAGCGGTATCAACACGGCCATAGCAACGAGTCAGTGAAATTACATTTTATCGAAAATCTGCTGGCTTAAGTCTTTCAGACCAATAGAAGATCCGAGTTCATTAAACTTCCCCCAAGCGTCTTAAGTGACTGATTGTATACCAAGAATTAAGAAACACACAGGTTCATTTAAACAGTCTCCTCCTCCTTTCATTCACTATCTTCGAGCAATTCTCCAATATTTCTCCACACTCGATGAATATATACATTTTCAAAAGTTTAAAAAGATTTCTGTAATACTACTTTCTCTATGAGGTCGTTAACGATATTCTGCGATAGAGCACGCTTTCCGTATCGAATAGCGGTTTTAATTGACTCGAAAATTTTCTCAATTAACCTTTCACCGGGTCAAGAACAACCGTGTAGCCAATAGGACTGAGTAAGAGCACGTTTGCTTGCATGACCGGAAGATCCTCGCGGTTAAAAATAAATTAAAGTGCTTGATTCTGAAGTTAAATTAATTTATCCCTCAGTGAAAATCCTTTTCAGACGCAACTTTTCATTTACTGAAGTTCCATTTAATCCCGCATAAATTTAAATTTGGAGAGAATTCTACCATCCTCAAACTTTAAAAGCAGCGTGTGGTACTTGGAGAAATGGTGTACTTTACGAAGAAATTCGATATATATTGTTTTATCTCCTAAAGTATTTTGAATGTAAAATCAAGAATTTGTAGTTCATTACGTAGACTCTCCCTCTCTATCTCCCTATCTATCTTTTTTTTCATTATCTTTTATGACTGTTTTCATTGTCATATAAACTTTGTGTCAAAACTAATGTTACCGAAAAGAAAAATTGTTTCATTTAATGTTCTCATATTATTTTGCAAAATTTCTAGGTTGTATTGTACTTGAAAACTTTCTTCCTCCTCCTCCTTGCTCTTTCTGATGTGTGTATGTGTGCCTGTCTGTCTGCCAGTCTGTCTTTTCATCATCATATAAATTTTATCCTGGAAAATAATAATGTTAAAAATTATTATTACTATTATTATTATTTAAGGTTTTCATGTTATTTCGTAAATTTGTTTTAACGTACCTGTTACTATCATATCTAGAAACACGCATATGTATTTTTAAAAACTGATTCATAAATAAATAAATTAAAGAAAAAAAGAGAGAGAAATATGTTCATTACTCTTTTTCTTTTTGTACTTCATCATATAAATTTTGTGTCTAAACTTAATTGTAGTAAATGTAAAATAAATGGTGATGAAACTTTTTTTATTTTAATGTTTCTTGTTATATGGTATACACAGATGCAATTGTATATATATATGTTATATACTGTATATACAATTGCATCTATTATACACTCTTCCACTTTGAATTTCTTTCCCTCTTTCTCACTCTTTTAAATTCACTGTTTTCATAATAATTGGTAAATTGGCTATAAGTACATGTTACTTAGAAACACGTAAAATAACTTAAATAGTTGTGGCGAAGATATTTAAATTTCTCTTTCCCTTTTTTTTATTTATTACATCAATTTTATGTATAAACTTAATGTCAATAAAATTTTATTTTTAACTTAAAGTTTGCGTTATTCGATAAATTTACTACAATGCGTCTTTTTACCTAGAAACTTAGCAAATTATATTAAAGTTGCAACTCAGACATAAAATAAATAGATAAATAAAAACATTGAAAAGTAAAAAAGAAAAAGAATTCAAAGAGGGGAAAAAAAGAACATTAACATATTTTAAATATGTTTAACTTCTTTTAAAATAATAATAATTTACATCAAAAAGTAACGCCTAAAAATATGCGACATTGAAATTGGAAATATGGATGATTTAATTTAAGATTAAGCATTTAAAGATTTTCCATAAGTACTACTTCTTCTGTTATTATTCTTGTTAATAAAAATTATTGTTATAATAATGTTACTACCAATACGCCTACTGCCATTACTATGTCTATTATTAATGACATTATTATAGCTAATATAGTAATAACTTTACGCTTTTGTAATCTATTATTTTTGTTGTATTTATTATAATAATAAACAGGTGAAGAATAAATAGAAACAATTTAAAAGTTTTTATATTAAATAAAGTTAATAAATGATTAAAAGCTTAGCATCATACTTCATGCAGTTAAAATACAAAGTTGAATAAGGATTTCTATTTTATTTTTTATAGATATATTTATGTGTTTTATTTATTTATTTATTTTGTACCATTTCGATAAAATGAATTATTTTCATGAATTTTTAGAAAGCTTTTTTTATTTGGTCTTTTTATAATGCAATGATTTTTCATCTTTCGACTTAAATCACGCAATCAATTGTTGAACAAGTAAGAAAATGTTTAAGAAGAAAAAATAATAATAATCAAACATTTTATATGTATTTTGCATTCTTATATATTAACATTAATTGTTTTACTTTTGTAACATCGTAAGACAATAGTGAAGAATATTTTTTGCTGTGTATTTTTTTTCTTTTATTAATTGTTAGACTATTAGAGCACAGAATATAGAAAATTATAACTTAAGACGTTTTGCCATAAAAAAAAAGATGCATTTTTCCTGGCGGCATGTATATCAACATAGATGCCAACCCTTCCTATCTTTGAGCACCACTATTTCCGAATAGAAATATTTGGCTTATTTAATGACAATTTTCTGTCATTAAGTAAAACTAATATTTCTATTAAAAAATAATGGCGCTTAAAAATAGGAAGGTTTGACACGTATCACATCAATAAGCCACGGAATTTTATACACATGTTATTTTTCATATAATAAATCTACTTATAATTAATAACAGCCGGCTAATATTAATAATAACCACCAGCCAATGTTAATAATAACCGTCAATTTTAGTAATAATCAGTTATTAGTAATATACATAGATCAATCACTTGCGCTGTAACATACTACACTTAAATTTATTTATTGATTTATTTTTAAAGATTTAACCTCTAAAAAGTGCTAATTATATGTGCGATAATATTTCCTTCTAATTACGATTATATTACCGATTAGTTACATAATCGTTTTAGATTACAATTTTCTTTTCTTTTCTCTTTTTCTCCGTGTTTTAATTAATAAAGATTAGCCTAAAATTTTTATTTTATTTTTTTGATTTTATGAAGGAATTAAAAAAAAATAGTTGATGATGATATTTTATTGACATTTATTACAACGAAATGAAAGTATTGTAAAATATGTATTTCAAAATATAATTTTCTTTTCTATCTTTCTTTCTTTGAGTTGTAAAAAAAAAAAAAAAAAAAAAAAAAAAAAAGATTTTAAGTAATATACAAGGTGTCCCCCGTTCTCACCTCCCAATAGATAATTCCTAAACGGTTAGTATGGCGATATATTACAGGTTTAGAGATATAGTACTTCTAACTGAAAACAAAAATAATCAAACGTTGTTCTACATAATATCCAAAGCGACTTGCTTCAAAAGAGTCATTTCTATAAGAGTTACGAAATTAAAAAGTGTTATGCGGCCTCGGGATTCTAGAAGTTATATTAAAAAAAAAAAAAAAAAAAAAAAAAAACATACTACATGCTTTAACAAATTAGAAACAAAAAATCATTTTCTTTTACGACCAAAACTTAATGAGTTAAGATACTTTGTATCTTATGAATGTTCAGCGTTTTCTGGCATTGAAAACTGAAAAGCACATTTTTAGCACCGGAAAATTCCAAAACTTCATCAAAGTAATCATAACTCGCTAAGTTTTGGCCGTACAAAAAAGATTCTTTTTTTTATCTTCCGTATTGACAGAAAAACCAACTCAAACTGGAGATCCCAGTTTGGTTAGATTTCGTGACCATAGTGCCGTAAACGAATCATCTTTCATTATGTTACTTTTTGTCTATTGTTTGGATTAATCGTTTAGTAAACACTTAATGTAGGAGTATTCAAAATGTCACTTTTTTGAAATGAGAATAATGCGTTTTGTCCCCTACTGTTTTGGTAAACTTTCACCTGTTCACCCTTGAAACACTGGTACTACCGCATTTACACTTCATTTGCGTACATCCCTTCTCCCCTACCTTACCAAGGCCGTCCCGTTTCCATGCGGACGGCCCAGAACAAAAGACATACCCGAACTCGATCTAATAAAAAAGAAAAGAAAGTGCTGCCGAAAAGTTTCGAATTCAACACATCGAGCCGATTGTGGATCAAGGTCCAACCACGCCTTTCTTGGATTTCCTTGTTTCTCTTTACACTTTAGGTAATTTCTTCTTCATTTCTGTTTGGTTGCATCTTGGTTGGCAGAAGTATATTTCACTCTTCTTGCATCAGCGTAGGATGAGCATCGCGAAAGAGAGCTACTGAATGATAACGGGATAATTAGGCTGTCAGTGGGTGTCGAACACCGTTATGCATCACTAATTATGCGTAGGGTGCATGATTACCCATTTATCTTTCTGATCAGGTTTTATACGTTGCCGGCTTGAATTTTACTACCTGGTTCGGGGTCAGCAAAAATATGAATCAGTTCACACAAATTAAAAACAAAAAGTTTACGTATCTTTATTGCTTAAATCATTATTATTTTTCATCAGATATTATCTTTAAATTGTATATAATATTAAACATTATCCTCTAGGACACCAGCCAGTATCTTCTGATTACGGTTAATTATTTCATTATGAAAGCATCTAGAAAGTTGGCTAACTTTCAGAAACGGCTTTAGCACGCTTGGCAACCTGGACAATTATTTTAAGAAACTCTCCGATCACGAAACCCCATATTAACCTATGGGAAAACTTAAATACGTTATTACCCATTACCTAATATAGTTATCAAAATACAGTTTTCCCCATCAATAAGTAGACCTCAGATGCCGACGAGGTGCGTTTTTAAAGAATGTCTCTTTATATTTTGAGTATCTTAAAAAGATCTATAAATTTTGAAATTTCAGCTTGACGATTTCAACTTCTTAAAAATACTTAAAATTTAAAGAGACAACTTTTAAAACCTCAACTGGTCGGCATCTGACGTCTATTTTCTGATGGTGAAATCTGTATTCGATAATTAAATTAGGTAATGAGTAATCACGTATTTAAGTTTTTACATAGGTTAACGGATTTCACAAGCCGAGAATTCCACTGAAGCGCCCCTTAAGCATTCCCAAGTAGCATAAAACGGTCGGGCCAACGTTGGCTAATTGTTGGCTAATTGTCATTCCACGTTGACCCACAGTAAGAAATGTCCACCTTGCTGTACCATTAGCCAACTAACCATCTGCCAACTTAAGGCCAAACAGTGGTCCAACTGTTTGCTGCTCAGAATCCTGCTCAGATACGATCCAAATTAGAGAAATCTCAGCATCTACCATTTGCCAACCATATCATTCCCAATCTCACCATTTCCCAATAGTTTCCACAAACTGCCAACAATGGGCCAACAAACTGTGTTATTTAGGTTGTTTCAATTTTTAACTGGATATTTTATGTGTTGTCCATAACTAGATTTTGATGCCACGGACGATCTGTTGTTCTCTTAAACCGTCATGTCAACATTGCTTACAATGGTAGCAAAACCCATAAAATAAACTTAGCGCAAGTATTCGGTACGTTGTTGTTGTTAAATGGATCTAAAGGTCAGACTCCTAGATTATTTATTTTTAAGTTATTGGAAGGAATCCAAAATGATAAATTTAGGCTAAATTTTTTGTGCTATCGTCGTAACCGAAATTAAGCGCGCATAAATCGAATGGTAAACACAACTTAACTAAAAATTAACACCAAAGAGTCACGTTTAAAAGTCCAATATTTCAGCTGTAAAAGTTTGTTTTATCTATTGTCGACTCCCAATTTAATTTGCCATGGAGAAAGTTAAATTGTGAGCGGACAACAATGATAAATTCACCATCTTATAGTTGCAGCTACTGCAACAACAAAATTTGATTCAACCTAACCTCAAAATTTTTAACAATGTACAGTAGTTACAATGAAATGTGATTTTCAATCGTTTAATTTTTCTAGATAATTGACATTGCTCAAAATTTGTGACAATTGTACAAACATAACTAATTATAGACTAAAATTATTAGTTATACATCTAAAAACAATTCGTTACCATTAGTATTAATATTCTGATGGATGCGCCAAGGAGAAGCTGAGGCATTTCTACACGGTTTTTCATCTTATTTACGAAAGCGAAAGGCAATGCTTGTTAATGGGCAGTATATAAATGGAATGAATAGTGTAGCAATGTTTTGTGACAGTTATGACCGAACAGATCATATGGCTACAAAACTTTAATAATGGCGGAGGCTATATTTGTAAGAAGCATTCACCTTAAAAGCGACTCTTGGTCTCATACTAAACTTATTGTGTGACATTTTATAATTGTGAAAGCCAATGTATGAGAGAATCCATGAATTCTGATATTCATATATATATATAAATCAATATTGCTTAATAAAAACAGAAGTTCTGCTCATCTAGAATAGTCTTTAGAAGCTACTCTTTTTTGGCCAGCAAATGGGGTCGGCTCATTTTCTTGCAGTTGTTCTACAGCAGTTATTTTTTTCCCCTTTGATCCATTATTCAGTGTGCCTGCTGAAAAGAAACACGTGTTCTCTAATTTCTTATTTGATATATGTCTTTGGTATGTTGTCTTCTTGGTATAGTGGCAATATTTGTCTTAGACGCTATGCACCTTGGTGCACTTCCAAATGTACCAAGAATCCAAAGCGATAGTTACTTAGCGCTTCATATAAATTGATGGTGTATAAAATCAGCAGGGACAAGTAACAGGCAATTAGATATTATGTAAATCTCCCAGAAAATCTCTTTAAACACATGTTGCTCAGAAGCAACATTGTGTTTAAAAGATAACTTGTGTATTAGATAACATTATCTAGCTTTCATAAATACTTAAAACAGAAAATGACGTGGCCCACACGAATTTTGTGACGGGTTCTTAACCTGCAATAGGTTTGACCACACCTGGTGATATCATTCAGATATCTTCATTTTTTTATAGAATATTTTCTAAGAAGTGTGGGTTGAAACTTAATCTACAGCAAAGTGAGAAATCGATTATGTATGCTGACAAACACGCGTGGCTTCTTTTCCCATTCGGCGCTCGCAAAGGCCATCGTCGAAGGTCAAAAATCCCTGTCTTGAAAAGTGAACGCTTCAAGACCTGGTGATTAAAATCGGAAACACAAAACAACAAAACGAAATTCTTCGTTCAACGAGGAAGTTATTCACTTTTTTATTTTTTATCAGCGCGTCAGATCGCAGCAAAAGTGATCTTGAAAAAACCCGTTCGCTTTCGTTGCCGTATGAAAGTGGGTCAGCGATGGACAGTTTACCATTTTATTCTTTTGTGAGAATGCATATTAGTATTACATACACTGCAAATGGAATATAAACGGTTATTTCTCCTCAAGGAACGTTTCTGACAATGTTTCTATTTTTTTTTTTTTCGAGGTCTTAATGATAACTACAGAAAACTGCGTCGTAAAGACCAACCTACTCTTTCTAAACGTTTCTAATGTTTTCCCCATCTTCTTTTTCTCCTTCATCTAACGGATAACTATTTGTTTTCTATTAGTTTCAACATTGAAAAGTTTCTTGGGTTCACTTTAACCCCTTGAAGGGAGATGAGATATATCTTATACCGCTTAATTTTAAGCAAGATTTGTACCAGAATTTTCTAACAAAATTTTACTTTTGTAATTTTAGTGGAAAAAAAAAAGCTGTAAAATTGCATTTTTTTTTTAAATTTTAAAGAAAAATTAAAAAAAAAAAAAAAAATCTGTTTTGAACTCAACAATACAGAAGCACAATTACTTGCCCCTGAAAAAGTTAATTTGTTTTTTCTTTGGCGTGCACATGGCTGCAGCACGAGAGCTGTTATATTTTTTATTGTTTTGGTTGCTGATTTTAATGATAACGTTTGACTTAGTAAACATTTTTTTTTTTCTTTTGCATTTCAAATCTGTGTGACTTTGAAGCTTTATCCATGCAATAATACACGGTTGGACAAAAAGTTATTTTCAAAATTATTGCTCCATTATTGCGACTTAAAGAGCATATTGCAGATGTATTAATGAAAAAAATCCTCCCGCAGAGATGGCAATACTTAATTTATTTAAATGTTTCCAACAATTATTTGCTCTGTTGTTTCTTTACCTTTTACAAGTAGACCGCGTTTTACTTTTTTACCACAAAATATTGAGCAGTCAATAAGTGAACGTTGGTTTTAAAAATAAAGTTCTGGAACTGTTAGTTTCTCTTCAACCTATATGATAAACGGTCAAGTCTAAAAGCAAAAGAAAAAAAATATTAGCCAAAAACTATTAACTTTTAAAATCACCTAATGATTTTTAAGTCACATTGAATAACATCGTGTTTGATATCAGGCAAATTTCATTTGCGGTATAATGGTATTCGATATTAGTCCACGAAACTTCTTAAGGCTGTTCTCAAATCCAAACTGGCTACTTTCTGATTCATTTTTGTTCTCAAACGCATGAACGTGCCACGTGCTCTTATTCAGAAACTATGTAATCGAACTTTTTTTTTTATTTTTCTGTAAAGGCAGATCCCGCAAGAAGCGTTGTCAAAGACGACGTTTTAAACAGAATTTCCGAACGCGACAGAGCGCGAAAGACAAAAAAGTAAAAAACCTCAACAATCGCTTAATGATACAACAATCTTTTTATTTTAAAGTGTAATTCATTTATCGAAAAATAAGAAAATCTGTTTGATTACAAAGTACTTCAATAATCATGCTTTCAAGTTTCGGGCTTTTGCGTTTAAAAGTGGGTCAGAAAATGTGTCAGAAAGTTGCGCGTTATTGAACAAAAAAAAATAAAACTTTTTTTTTTTTTTTTTTTTTTTTTTTAAACCGTTTTAACGGTTAAGAATTCGCACCTTCTTAATGGTGCACAATTTATACGTGGGTTTCCCAAATCTGGTGTTTTATGTTTTGCTTGTTTGAAAAGGTGCAAAGAAGATTTATTTTATAGTTATATAGCTATTCTAGATGCCACTTTACAGTTTTGACTAATTAATTAATAGTTCTGATCATCTAATCTCATCTTAAACACAATAAGTCACATCATGTATATTTTATTCAGATTTATTGATAATATTTAAAGTTATGTTTTAAACCACGAAACTCCTTAATGGCCAAGAATTCATATACAATGATTGATACATGGATTATGCACGAGCTTGCCAATTCTTATATACTTCTTTATTTATTTATTGTATTACTGTTTTTAAAGATATTTTTCAAACAGTTTCATTGAATCATATCAGATGTTTTAATAAATTTAATGATGAGAGCGTGTAACTCATTAATGTCTGCTGCTTAAGGGTACATATGTATGTAATTTTCGAAATTATATTTTATTAATTTAAACTTATGTTTAAAAAATGACACTGCAAGTCAAATTAAGAAGTTGTTAATCGTAGCTTCTGTAATTCAATTCGAAATTTATGTATATTACATTGGTAAAATTACTATCTGAATTGCTGGACATTATTTATATTTTTTGAATAAATGAATGAATAAAATTTAAGTCCCTAAATGACAGGAATTAAAATTATTTGAATAAGAAAGAACATCCAATTTATCGAAATTTCAGCTTTCATTTTCTATTATTTTTATATTATTTTTTTTAACAAACACTAAAATTTCTCGAGATATTTTCGCACCAAGAAACTGTGTTTTTAAATGAGCTGTTTTACGCTGCAAAGAAAACAGGGATAAAAACCTATGCATTAATATTCATTTCGGTTCACGTAAATCATTCTGAATTTTAAGTCCAAACACTGGCACTTTATACTACGATCTAAGATAAAGCAAGCGCCTTCGGGGATGAAAAGAAAATCTCCATGCCTTTTCAGAAAGAAATCCAACAGGCTAAGCTCTGTTGTTGGATGATGTATGCAAAGTTTTTCACTTCCCATTGAAATCAGAAGACTCTAAAGCCCTTGAACATATAAAATTTTCTTGTGAGGATTTGCGTTCTGGTCTAAATCCGGTGCATCCAGGATTAGACGAGAAAGTTGTGTATTTGGTCCCTTTTCCATCTTCTCTTACCAGAAGAAAAATGGGCTCTTATTTCATTGTTTGCCATATGACTGATATAAAGAAGAAAACTCTTATGAAAAGAATACATTCTCGGCGTATTATAGAAAAATGTATAGACAGAGACCATCTTTGAAACCGGATGTGATAATATAAAATTCCTTGTACGAAAATGAAATAAAATTAGCAAGCTCTGCAGTCTGCATACTTGCTTCTAGTTTAATGAAGATATATTTTTTTAAAAACTACACCATTGTTTGCATAAGGCTGATACGAAAAAGAAAAATGTCCAAAAGAGTACAATCTCAGTGTATTATAATAAAATTTATAGACAGAGGCAATCTGATGTAAATAATCCTGATAACATAAAATAGCTTGTACGAAAATGAAATATATTTAAAATAGTGTCTTATTTTGCTGATTATTAAATTGTTGCTTCCAGGTTAATGTGTTGAGAATTCTAACTTATGCTGTATAAACCAACAATAATTTTGCATTATTTACAAATTAACATTAAACCTGCTATACATATTCTATAATATTACTTTTTTATGTAAGTTCTTATTATGTTCGGTTTAAATGTGCACTGAGCCGCTCAACGTTCTGCAGTGAAAATTGATATAAACATCAAGTGTGTTAATAATTTATGTTTTCTTGTTGTTAACTTTTCTCAGTGTTATTCCAATAACATTGAGAAAAGTATTTGCGAAAAACTAGTTATAAGCATTAGATTTTGAAGTAATAAGGACATAAAGTATTGGCGAACCTTTTTTTAAACAAGTATTTAACATTACAACGAATCAAACTTATTATATAATAAGTGCGAGTCTTTTAATTAGAGAGTAAAACTTGAAACAAGCTCTTTTAATATTTCGTCGATTATTTTGTCTCAATATCCCTTGTATACTGTACCTATTGCATACGTATGTTAATAAGTGCAGGCTGATTTATTTTATTTTATTTTATTATTATTTTATTTTTTCAAATATTACTGCATTTTATATTATCGATATATTTAGTAAACTCAATGTTGCGTGTATGTTAAATCGTTCCTCATTTCAGAAGCATGATATGTGGATCGATATATCATCTTTGTCAAGTGAAATCAACTTTATATTTTCTTTCAATTACGCTTAAAATGTTATCACAATTTGTTAATTAAAATAATAGATTTACCACCGGAAAAAAAGGTAAGACGTTTATTTTATTAGTATTATTTAATAACAGTAGTTGTAATATCATAAAGGTTTAAAATATGTTAACAGAAAGAAAAATCTTCTGTATTGTGACATTATTTGGTCTCAAATGTAAAAATGTATCTCATCAGTTACTTAAATTTATATTAAACATATTACGTAAATTTAATTTTTATATAAGACAGGTAAAAAAGTCTTGTTTGATAACCTTAACACACCCACTCTGTATGCCTCTATATAATGTACATATCTGTCAAATTAACCGAGTATGAAAAATTTATCTCGACAGTTCTTTTATAGTTTTCCCTTTATATGTGATGGAAATTCAAACGCCAAATATCTTTCTCCAAGTTTACAATAAAAGCTTGAAAGAAAATCTGTAAATTTCAATGTCACTTTAACAAGATAACTATACAAAATAAACTTTTAAGAAAAACAGCTTGATACCTTGTCTGTTACCAGAAGAGTATTTTATAAGAGGTGCTTGAATAATTCAACTATATAAATAGCAAAACAAACAAAAATAAAATGTTACAAGACTTAAAATTTGAAACATGAAAATAAATAAATAATTGCAAAAATTTTCTAATCACCTCAACGTTATCTTTAAAATATCTTAATAAATAAATGCTTGATTTTTATTTTATTTATTTTTTTTTTTTCATTCTGTCCTTAGTCGAAAATTTGTCAAAATCAATGTCTAACATTAAGCTCTGAATTACTTGCCATTTGATGATTTTAAAGCATTATTTATTTCATTTTATTTTACTTGTGCTGCTTTCAAGTTTAATAAAAATTCCTTTCAATCAAATTATTGAGAGTGATCGCGGATTACAAGACCACCTAAGCTGCAACACCTTTTATGTGACCCTGATTAAATTCCCGTTTTCTACTTTTCTGCTTTTACTTTTATATCCCCCTTCTTTTGATATAACACTAATCCGCGATATTACGAAGTTATACACTTGTCGAAAAATCAGCAGGATAAGTCACTTACCTCACCCCTTTTCACGCCTCCGAGAGAATAAAACTGGAAAAGGGGGCGGGGGATGTTGTAATACAGGGATTTCCTATTGCAATATCAAAGTCCCCAAATCCCCAAAAGAAAAAGAAAAAAAATACAAGGAATTATATAGAAAAGGGATATCGTTTTGTGTTCATTTGACTTTCCCCTGGTGGTTCGCCTACTCTTTATATTGTGTTCGATTCAAACAGAAAATACCTCCGAACACCCACCCCCGTATAGTATTAAGATATACGGTAACAGATGAGAATAAAAGAAAGGATCAAGGTACTTTGCTAGAAAGAGATTTGGTACAAGTGCCATAAAAGATTAAGAAGTTTTTATACTTTTTTTTTTTTTTGGCTTAATCTACTTTTTCCTAAAAAAAAAAAAAAAAAAAAAAAGTGTAAGGGCAGTAAATCTGTTTCAGTAACTCTGATATTTTATTTATCTTTCTCGTATCTTCTTGGTGTTACTAAATTTGTTTTTTTCAGATTTGGAAAGAACTCTTCAAGTGATCAATATAGATGATTTTTTTTTTCTATTTTATTCAGACTATATAAAGATATCTCTTTTTCTTTTCGGGATTCTTGAGGATTTCTTTTCCGAACTATTTATTTCACTCGAAGTGAATTAGTTTCACTGCTGACGGTGTGGCTTGAGTAGACAAGTGGCTTTTATGAGTGACTTAAAATTGCTGGCAGACTTTGTAAATCGGGGAAATACACGAATTTTTCCTTTCAACAAAAAAAGTAACTATAAAAATAATCTCATGCTTAGGTGCATTCAGACCAGTTTTCGTCTATCCGTCACCAACTTTGCAGACCTCAATACGCAATAGATTAGTAGAGGTCAACAACAGACCAACTACTAACTAACGCCAACAGACAGACACACGCACACACAAACAAACATGTTTCTTTTATTAATATAGATTTCAAGACATTAATAAACCAATGTTCCAAAATGGATGCACAGATTGCTGTGAGTAGGTATCAAGATCGTCTTTTTACACGCATTGAATATTTTGAACTGAAATTAAAATGCGATGAGCACTTAAAAGATGTATAAACTGCAAAATTTAGTTCATACATTCCACATTTATTGCGGTACGTTTGTCTTCTCTGTCTAAGAAAGTGTAGCATCTGATATATAAATGAAAAAGGCACTTTTCAATAACCTAAAAGGCCACTTTTTGTGTTTTAAGGGAAGAGAAGTAATTAAACAGAAAAATAATATATCAAATGCATAACTGCCAATTATTACGATTTTTGGTCACAATTATCTCGGACTAGAAATCTTCACCTTACTTGATAACAGAATTTATGTTCTTTAAATTTACCATGTTATATTTCCACTTAAATTAACATTTATTACGCTAAACAATCTACGTAAGCGCGATTCTATGATCGGAAACATAATTTGAAGATACAATAAAGAAATATAAGTAAGTGAGACAATACAGCAAGGCCCTTAGCCAGAGACGTGATCACTGAGGTTTGATCCTCTTCCGAAATTTCAGTCACATGGACTAAGCTATGCCAATATCAGTCAAAATAGTCAAGATTCAAAACCAAATTTCTACACTATCATCCTATTTAGTATTTGATTCTATCAGCGTGTTGCAAAAATGAAAGCGTGGGACTCTGTAAAAGTGGAATTTTAGTATTGTTAAACATAATAGTATGACAGCAACTTGATATAGATTGTCCAATTTGTTTTCAGAAACCTTTGCAGAATTCAGTGAGAGTTTTATTTCCGAATATCTATAGATTCTTTCGAATGTTGACAAACTTAGCTGCTCTACCATATGTTCCTCTGAAGACATTTTTGACAGCAAAAGATTTGAAAAAAAAAAAAAAAAAAAAAGCCGCACACCTCCGTTATCCGCTATCTTTTACAATAAAATCACACCAAAAGAGTCATTAGACCCGGAATTTTGTTGTCTTTCAGAATATGAATGTAATAATTTGAAATAGTAACCAATAATCTACCAAGGCAGTCTGGAAAAGGTGTGGTTTATACATTTTTTATTAAATCTTCATATCATAAAAGAAAATTTATTAAGGGTAAATCCACATATTTAACATAATTAAATTAATATCTTAAAGAAAAAAATTCCAGAATCTATTTTCAAACACCAATGTAATATAAAACAAACAAAACGGTGAAAAAATTCCTAATTTTGAAACTTTTTAAAAAACTTTTCAGATGCATTTTCTGGTTGTTATTTTTGATTTCCTTATATGTGGATGAATAATAGCAGATATAGCCCCTTTAGACCATAGAATTTCTCTTTATCTCGAAAAATAGCGATTGAAATGAACTGTAAACTTACAGACCCATCTTTTCGATGATGCAAATTTGGTTTATGTAAAAATTGTTGTAGGTCATAATTCATAATTTTCTTAATATGAATTTCTTAATATCTTTCATAGTTAAAAGTATACTTTTGAATTAAAAGAAAAATGTTTGACATATGTTTGGGTCCATTCAATATATTTCAATGAAAACAAAAATTATAAATCTGATGATTTTTTGGAACATATATAAATTAAAGTTTACCACGTGAGTTTAACATTAGCATCCTTAAATTTTAACCTCATGTAACTGCGTGAAGATTTTAAAAAAATCTATAAACTATATATTTTGATTTGATTTAAGGAACTCAAATAAAGTGCCAAAAATGGTTGTTACCATTTGAAAAATCGAAGTTAGCGCAATTTTTAATATGTAGACGACTCCTGTTTTAAAAATTGCATTCATATTCTGAAAGACCGAAACTAATAACACCGAATATTCCGAGACTAATAACACCTAATATTCCGAGACTAATAACACCTTCGCGAGATTTTATTGTAAACGGTGTGCGAATAAATACAGGCGTATCTATTTATATATATATGTATATACCGACTGTAGAAAACTCCCGAAAACATTGATTTGGTTGACACTAATATCAAAACACCGGCGAAGTTCCATTAATACAAATGAGGTTATAAATTTACTTACAATTAAGAGAGTTTAAAGCTTAAATTTTCTTTTATATTATTTAATTGTTTGCATTTGCAATGGGACTAGATAAGTCTTTAACACTCGTCCCCATTCAGAGAGCCTATATCCCCCATGTAGATAATTGGCCGTCATAAAATCAACCAATTAACCAACCGAAATATTTTTCTGGATACGGCCTTGCAATGCAGTAACTAAGACAATCACAGTAAGTAAGACGTACTCAATTACAACAATTATGCGGTTAAAATGGGACGATTATTATTGCTCGGATATAGTGGTATATTCAAAATACAAAAGACTTTGCAGACATGTTAAGAGTATGCGTTTCCCACTGCTTATTTCTTCGGGATTTTTGTTTGTTTTAATTGTTAATAGATTATTGAATGAGATTTTTATGTACACGAATTAATCCGTGTAAGAGCACATTTGAATTGTTTGATAAAAAATTGTAGGGAAAATATGAATATGTAATCAAACAAGCTTTAAAGTTTTTATGTAAAAACTAAATACTAAAATAATAATAATAATAATAATAATAATAAATAAATCTAACATTATTTGATGATTACGTAATTTCTGGAATATAAGTAAAGATTTTAACAAAAATAAGAGCTCACTAACTTTTGTTAAATTAACACGAAATGTCAGTAGATAATTCGTAAACTAAATATCACTCCAAATCAAAGACTAAAAAAAAAAAAAAGAAAAAAAATCAAATTATTAAGTTATAATAATAATAATAATAATAATAATTATTATTATTATTATTATTATTATTATTATTATTATTAAATTAGATTCATTACTCCAAAGTTTTTCCTTTTTAAATTAAATATGATAAATAATTCGCCACAGATTTAATTTAATAACGACAAATAAAGCTGCGTTTGGTTTTATTTAATGAAATCAAGTCCTGATTGAGGTTGACTCAATTAAAATTTTTATTAATGATTTTCATGCGTATTCCCCCCCCTCACCGTTTGTTTTTAGTAAAAGACTAAAATCAAATAATTAATTACCTAAAGCTTTTGCCCTAAAAGCAAGTTAATAAACAAAATATATAAAACATAAATAGTTAAATTAAAAAAATTAAGATATACAATATAATTGAATCCATGCATCACATATCACAAATAATTGAAAAAGAAAAAAAGAAAAAAAAAGCGAGCATTTTAAATAGCAAATCGTCGCGATTCTTAAATCACAAACATGTTTATTTTCTACTACTTTACGTTTATTTATTTACTATTTCTCACTTTCATAAACAAAATATTAGTTTTTGTTATTTCACAATCGCAGCATCATTTCTCTCTGCATCTTGAAGTCAACGGCTTCGCGGTCTTTCACTCCGCCTTCTACTCTTCCCGCCAAAAAAAATGACGCAACACCGCCTCGGATTGGGCGTCCTTGATCCACTTTTTCCGCGCAGACCGCGCCCACCACTTTTGTTTTCTTCCATCAGTTGTCTGTTACATCATGACCTCCAGAATTAAATATTTTCGAAGACAAAACAATTTCGTATCAAGAAGAGAAGAAATTTGCATTCAAAAAACGAGCAAATCATATCCTTTTTCTTTTCCCCGTATCTTTTCTTTCATTTTTCTCACTGAATCTTTTTTTTTTCTTTTTTTTTGCCTTTAAAATGGTTCCATATTGAATTTTCAATGTCGCATCTCTACTGCAAAGGGTCCAAAAATTTTACCATTTAGTCTCGATAGCGAGTGGCTGCAGGGCCGGTGCAACATTGTCGTTACGTTTGCTAACTTTTATGTTTCAATAATTTTAGTTTATCTAATCTTAATAGTGTAATTTTAGAATTATTAAGTTTGAAAAAAGATATTTCACGGGATGTATTTATTCGATTGCCTCAAAACCAGTTTAAGGTCAAGGGATACAATTGTATTTATCGCAGTTATTTTAAATATTGGCCCTGGGTTCCAATCGAATATATTTTGCTGAACCTATTATTGAAACATACTTTTTAATTATTTTCTTTTTTTTCCAAGCAACAATGCTATGGCGTTGCTCATATATTCTTAAGATTATTTTATTCAAAATTTAATTTTTCCCTTCTTAAATATTAAAATATTATGTGCTAAATTATTTTCTAAATTAATTCTTCGTATGCGCATTAAATACTATATTCGAAAAGCTTTCTTATCATCATAATGTTAATTTCATAACCGTTAAAGATATCTTACTCTATTATTCAGTTTATATGCTTCCAATCTTCTCTTTGTGGTTTTTACATCTGGAAGCAAATACTTCAACTATCCTTTACCCTTTGTTCAGAATATAACAAATGCATTTCTATCTAAATTTCCATCTGCTGTTTTCGGACTTAATAATAATTGTATATACAGTTCGCTCCTATCAAAACCGCATTTCCCATGCATTTTTCAGATGGTCACTGCGTTGCCGTCCCATTTTACTTATTTTGACTACCCTGCCAATTATGGAATCCCTTGGTATATCTACTGTTCGAAATTAGCATTGCGCTCTCCCAAACGGTTGTGAATAACTCCGCGCCATTGGCTTGATTCAGCATTTTTATGTTGGCATTGTAACTTAATGAAAAACGGCAGATCATCTCTGACTTCCAAGCTAGAAGCATCTAACCTTTAAGTTAAGCTACGGAGGCCACCCCTTGTTTTTCATCGTTATGTGTTTGCAATAAAATAATTTCCATGGATACCGTTTACTTCCCTTCAATGCATTGCCTTTAACATCTACAGGATGAGAATGCTGTGTTCTTGCTTTAGCCACAACGCAACTTTTTGTACTTCCACCGTTTTCACCGCCCTTCATGTTTCTGTTTATCAGAAATCTAACAATTAATGGATTAATGGATTAATGGATTGTTATTACAACTACTACAATACAAAAAACTACTCCATAAATGCCTTTATATTTGAGTAACCAAAATTTTAGTGGTATAAGTAATAAATAAAAGTGGTATAAGGAAGGGGGAGGGGGAGGGGGGGTATTTTTCTGTTCCGATCATCGTGTCGGTTCGAAACCCACTCCAGACAGAATGACTTTTCTAATATTTTTGGCAATAATATTTTTAATAATGCCATATTTAATTCAGGAGAAAAAGTTATATAATTTGTATTTTCTTTTATTCGAATGCTTTATAATTAAGTAAAAATTAACACCCAAGACTATATTTTTTAAATTACTAAATTTATATTAAAGTATTTAAATTAAAAGATCGTGCATGTAATTATCGATTAAATAAATTGAACTGGTCTACAATTTTTATTATATTTGGTATGGCCATTATCAAGATGTCATATATATAATAAGATAAGTATGTGATTATTTTTCGTAAAAAAGGAAAAATAAAAGGAGAGAAAACAAAAAGAAGGAAAAATATTCCTACAGGAACTCTCCTACAACATTTTAGTACTAAAATTACTTTGCCCCTGAAAGGTTTAAAGGATGAAAATCGAGAAAATGCGTCTGGAAATGGACTGGCACCAGAATTTACAAAAAAAAAATTGTTTTTAAATAAGAAAAAGGCTATATTTCACGTACATATTAAATGGAAAAGATTTTAGCATAATTCTGGTGCCATTGTGGCGTTTTGGAATTAAAATTATGTGGTTTCATAAACATACCACTGCCCCTAAAAGGGTTAAACGTCATTTGCGACCCCATGTTCCATTGCATTTTTTGTTCGTCTTCATGAGTACTATCATCCCTCTAAGTTTGTTGAAGCATTTCAGATACACTCTGTATATATATATATATATATATATATATATATATATATAAATAAAAATAAATAAAAATAAAAATAAATAAATAAAATAAAATAAATATTTAATTTCAAAGTTGTTTTAAAAAAGTAATTAATTTTTTATTTTATTTTATTTTTTTTATTTATTTTTTTGAAAAAAAAAATGGAATTGTAATTTATTAGATTTTTTAAGAAAAATCTATTTCTAGAAGCTTTAAACATGCGAATCCAAAATTACGGCTTATTCTGCCAAGTAGTTTGTGAGTTATGCTTAAAAAACTAGTCGCATTGCAAACTGTTTTGAAGAATTTAAAAATGCTTCTAACATTAGACATTCCAAGCTTTAAAGCTTCATAATTCCTAAATTACTTGACCGAATGACTTTGATATCCATTTTGATATCCTAAGGTGAAATTTATAGAAAAAGCCAAATACGATGTCGAAATTAGGTGTTCGTGTTAAAAATTTTAGAATCTGGTGCAATTTCAGTATTAAGACACAAACATGTTTTCTTAAGCCTTTTTTTTTCTTTTTTTCCTTTAAAGAAGACATAATTTCCAATCAAATGGCTATTTCCGTTTTTATTTTTATTTATTTATTTATTTATTTTCTAAGGACAATTTGGTGATAAAAATGTATGTAGTGTTTCTTTGGCCGACTGTGCACGTAATACGGATTAATAGTTCAATAAAAGTGTTTCGCGCGCATAAATTTAATTTTAATACTAACTAAAACTATTGTATTCAAGTTTGGTGCTTTTGATGATCTGAAGAGTTCGGAATTGTGTTTTAAGAAAGGAAAATGATAATCTGCTTCCAAAGTTTTTTTTTTAATCTCTTGCTATAAAATGACGACTGTAGCTCGTCTTGAGTTTTTCGTGCCAAACGGCAAAATGGCTAAATACACCAACATTTGCCATGAAACTAAAGTGACTTACTTAACTTGTTTATACTACCACAAAAAATGTGTACAGTTTTTATTTTAAAACAATAAAATTTAACTATATAGTTTCGTTTAACTTAATATACATTTAATTAACATTATGATTAATAAACTGAAACATGTTGTTTTCTAATAATAATAATAATAATGTCTTTTATGGCCAAATTCTTCACGATTGAATATTACTGGAAAGGATTAATCTAGAATTAGTAGAATTTATTAGTAATGGAAGAAAAAAACAAGAACGATAAATCATACATAGATTAGGATACACTTTCCAACACTATCCGAATATTGTAACAAAACTTCATTTTCCATATAACGAAAGGAGATATTTAAACAAGCAATTTAGAAAACACATAATACATTCAAAAATCCATTTTCAGCAATGACTGCTCATAGGCGAATTTTTTTTTTTGTGCAGCCTTCTATATGCGACATAGATTTTTATACACATAGTCAAAAGAAAATTTATTTGAGCTAGAAAACTCATAAAACAACTAAAAACTTTTTTCTGTCAAGTACCTCTCTTAAATGGCAAAGTATCCATATCCTGTTGTGCAACCCTGGCGTATGAATTTATACTCTGATACCACGTGGTATAATAAAAAAAATTAGTTTAGTTGAAAAACGATTAACTCATTTGAAAACGCATTTTTAGCAAATCCGTCCATACAAGCTAATTAATGCGAATTCTTTTGGGCTTATCTGTATATGTTCAATAGAATTTATAAACACTATATAAGATACCAAAATTTAGTTATGCCTGAAAACGCATAACTGAACTTAAAACCTATACGTCTTGCAATTATTGCTCCTAGACTCTTATTTATCGTAATTTTTTGCAGCTTAAAAGAACATTAAATCTCATATGTCCTATTTAACCCATGTAAAATGTTATCGTGCACCTCCATAACGTGTACAAATTTCACAAAGCGCACGACTTCAAACAATCTCTGCCTACTGAGAATAATGCAATCAAATTCTTTTTTGTGTCTCTCTAAATGAACAATAACGCGCACCATTTTGTATAGAAAACAGCTTGTAGTGGATTTCAATATTGTATACTAATTTCGTAATGTTTGAAATAATGTAACATCGTTAAAGTCTACTTCAAAAAATTTTGTCCATTGACCATAATGTGTCCGAATTCTTTTGAGTGTAATGACATAAACGAACTATAAGGGCTACATACTTCATTTTTCAATAGGAACCATGGCATTTGAATAGGGATCATGCTCAATAACACATATCAATTACGTGAAAATTGAAGTATATTTACGAGAGTTAGAGCACAGACTGACAAATCGAAATTATAAACACTTTTCAGTTACTATGAAGTTTAAAAAAAATAATAATAAAAATCGACGATAAAATGAAATCAAATTCATGCTTATCACTTCAGTGTATTTTATTACAATTCTCCCCCCCCCCCCCCCCCTAATCGAAGATACAAACAAGTTTACTTCAGAGATAATTTTATTACTTGTTTACACAACCGAAAAGCCATGACATTGCTCCGAATACCGGATCAACATACATTTACCTCGAATGAATCCACGTGTGTTCACACTAACATCCGATTCCGGCGATAACAGCAAAACTTTCTCTTTTAATTCACGATAACAAAATTTTGATAATTTTTTACTGGCGAAGGAGAAAAAAATAACTTCCCTTGCACGAAACTTGATTGTGTCTAAAGTACAGATGATATGGATTTAACCCTTAACTGCTGTTAGCGGCGGGGACTGATTATCCAAAAGGCACGAGAAGCACATGTTTCCCCTCTAAAATTTAAAAGGGCCCAAAAATGACTGTGAAGAGAGACTCTCTAATTACCATTTTCATTTTATTTTACAGTGTATTTTGTTTTTTTCCCCTTGAAAAGAAAGTTTGTTTAATCCAAGAGGAAATCCACCCACTACTTCACTAAACTTATTTAACATGGAAATATGAATGTCATCAATAGGATGTTAATTAATCATATTAAGCATCATCCTGATTCATCGGTCATTAAGCATACTGATGTGCCTGTTAGAAACAATCCGGGAAATTGAGCATACAGCTATATGCGCTGAATGTATCTGAAGTATATGCAGGAAACATTAAAAGCTGTTTAAGAAAATATATGTGACCTCGGCTAAGTTACTCCAGGGAAGTTACTTCAATTTAATAGTTAAAAATGAATTTAATTGCTATTAGTTTGAACTATCATGTCTTCTCTTTTAATTCACTTTAACAAAATTTTGAAACATTGAGGAAGGGCGGAAATGCTGTAAAACCTGTTGAAAATGAACATATCTCTAATGAAAATATGCCTTAAACGAAAAATATCTTGTCCCAGTGAAAAAAACCACAATACAATTATTTAAAGGGAACAGTGTATTTGCACAGACGGTAAGCCTGTTTAAAATGGATTATTTTTCTGACCTCTTCCAATTCCATCTTTACCAGATTTTACGGTGCATGCTAAAGTCTTGGATTTGTCTAAATGCGATACAAAATAATAGTTAAATAAAATCACTGTACCTGTATTTATTAATTGTTATTCTAAGATAGTAATTTTTTTTCTGTTATTTCTCGCCAGTACAATTTTGAGTAATTTTTACAGACTACGGACGTCAGAAAAAACCCCATTTAAAATGGATTTTTTTCTGACCTCTTCCAATTCCATCTTAGCAGATTTTACTGTGCATGCTAAAGTCTCAGATTTGTCTAAATACGATACAAAATAATAGTTAAATAAAAGCACTGTACCTGTATTTATTAATTGTTATTCTAAGATAGTAAGTTTTTTTTCTGTTATTTCTTGCCAGTACAATTTTGAGTAATTTTTACAGACTACGGACGTCAGAAAAAAAAAAAAAAAAAAAAAAAAAAAAACATTTAAAATGGATTTTTTTCTGACCTCTTCCAATTCCATCTTAGCAGATTTTACTGTGCATGCTAAAGTCTCGGATTTGTCTAAATGCGATACAAAATAATAATTAAATAAAATCACTGTACCTGTATTTATTAATTGTTATTCTATAAGATACTAATTTTTTTTCTGTTATTTCTCGCCAATACAATTTTGAGTAATTTTTACAGACTACGGACAAACTCGTAGATGTACCTTTCTTGCGTCTAAGATTCATATTGTGCTGATAAATAATTCATTTTATTTATCCTTTAAGAAATATAAACATAAACTGTCGTTTTGCCGTAAAATTTTAAACGATACAGAACTTAATGAAACGTTTGAAATAAAAATATGAAATATAGAACATCTTTAAAATACACTGCAAATGATTTTTCCCCATGTGCCCTAATGTAACAGAAATCTTTTGTGTCCCCATGTAAATGCTATGCACTACAGAAAGAATGCTGTTTTGCACCTCCATAATTTATATCATTTTCAGTGTGGTTGAAATAATGGAATTTTATTAAAAGACACTGCAAACAATTTCCCCCTTTAGACTATAACGTAACGGAATTATTTTGTTTGTTCCTGTAAATGAATTATTAATGCTACACAGTCTATATTTTCAATAGGTAATCGTAGGCCTATGGTAATCCTGAATAACATATACCAAGTTCATGGTAATCCAAGTCTTTTTACTTTATTTAAATCACGTGCATATGGCCAGATAAACATACGGACAGACAATCGGAAATCATAAATACATTTTAACTATGTTGGAAAGTGTTAAAAATAGGCAAAAAACAATTTGTTAATCTATAGTGAGTTTAAGCTGTAAGCTTGGACAGAAACTATAGCTGTTAAAAGTATGCATAAGTAATTTCAGGGCTTGGATTGTTGTTTTCAATGATGGTGGAAACGTGATAATTAAAAAAAGGGAGGGAGACTTTTAGATTGCAGAATCGAACTTAAATGTTTCATATGTGAAATATTGGACAGCAAGAATATGCATCCTTTTTCTTATACAAAATTCTTAACGAAGGCCTATAAAAATCTTAGCCAATTATAAAATTTTATTAATAAAATATTCATTCATTCATTTTCTTTCAATGATATAAATATGAATGAAATAATTTTTATCAATATCTAAATATCTGATTTAATTCATTCATAATCTGCATATAACGTAATTGCAGCTGTTTAAAATATTAGCAAATTATGACCACGTAAGTTCGTTCGAAAATACCTATTAATTAATATTCGTTCGGAGAATATGATCTCAAAATTTCTCTTTCAATTACTCACATATCAGCAAAAATCATTTTTCATTGGTTTTCAATATGAAACGTGCCACGAAAAAAAAGAAAAAAAAAGATTAAATTTTAATGAGAAAAAAAAAAGGTAATAAAATGTAAGGAAAGCACTTTCTCTTTAATGAAAGACGTTCATCTAGAAATCGCTAATGTAAATAAATTGCTTTCAAAGCAAAGCTATCGATAAGATTTACTCAAAGTAGAAATATGTTATAGAAATGGAGATTAGATTTGGCCAAGATTGAACGACAGCACTCGAAAGTGATTGCCGGCTTTAAATTTTGAAAAAAAAAAAATCCTTTTCGTCGATGATTAAATTAAAGATTTTCCTGAAACTGGTGCTTTCGTATGTATTTTCTGATATCCTTCAATTAAGATTTCGTCTAATAGGTTTTAGCAGCCTATTAAATCTTTACTGTTGTATAATTTATATATTTCAGACTGCATTTTTTTTTATGTTTGCTGTCAGTGAAATATGTTTTCATTTGAGAAATAATTCTGCTATACCTTTTCTTTAATTTAAATGATAAAATTAGAATTCGAATACAATAAATTTTTGAACATTTAAATTAAACCATTACGTTAATAACTTTTTATTATAACTCTCAACACTGCTGCTTTTGCTTATTTGCAATATTTTATCAAAAATATTTATCAGTTTTTAAATGGTTTAACTTTTTTTTAGCCGAATTGAATTTTTAATTATATTTTTCAACCGAATATATAAAATAAGTTTCTTGGCTGTTGTAATTTTAGTGTTCATGTTTGCTTAACTTTAGCATATTTGCATAATTTTAGTGCGCTTTTCAAATACACCGAAAAGATAGCACTTTCTTTTAAATGGTAAAAAAAAAACAATTTTCAATTGCTTCCATGTAAATTGAAAAACGGACTGAATTTGTCCAAAATTCAAAATATTTGGAGAGAGAAAAAATGTCTCTGGGCAAGCATTGTTTCTATGGGACAATCAAAACTCTCCCACCTCATTACTAGAATTGATTTTTTTTTTTTTTTTTTTTTTTTTTTTAAAGCAAAACGCTTTTATAGCGTTGTGAGAGCTGTTAAAGTGTTAAGAACAGCAATATTGCACTGTTAGTTCATGTTCGTGATTTATGGTGTTTATTTAAAAAATAATAATAATAGTCCATTAGGGGGCCGTGGACCTTTATTTGATCAAAAATCGACTCAAAATTCGAAATTTATTTTTGTGTGTATTGTTATTCTTCAGTTTGTATTGAACCATTTGAGAAAAACTGCATGCAGCTGTGATGGGTTTTCGCAAAGTTACAAGCGTTTGAATTATGTACACAATCAATTTTTCGGTGCTTTAGTAAACTTTATACCTGTTTTTCTCAATACAGAGTTTACGCGTTTTTTAGATTTTTGAAATGCTCCATGCGTCTTAATTTTCATTCAAAATTCATGAAATTGATAAGGAAGAATCCTGATACTGTTTACAAAGAAAACTGTGTATGCATTTTACAATTAGACTTCCTTAAGATAATAAGGTAATAAATGAAGATAGTTAGGTTAGTTATTATTAAGTAAAGATATAATTAAGTTAAGATAATAAATTAAGATAATTAAAATGCTAAATTTTGATGAAAATCGGAATGTCAGAAAAAAAAGCCTCTCAAAAAATAACTATTCAAGGAATTAAATAACTGATACACAAATTTGTTTGTAATATAGTTTTAAGTGATCCAAATGCCAAATCGAGGTTAAGAATTAAGACGCAAAGAGCATTTTAAAATTTGGTTTAAAATTTTTAAATTAAAAAAAATTATATTGTGATTAGACATTTTTTTTTTAAGGTATTCTATTTACTTATGGGGAAATGTATATATGCACAAATTTTCATATATCTATGATAAAAAATATAATAAAATCAATTTTAACGTCCACCGCCGCCCCCTTAAATTGGTGATAAGATCCGAAACTAGATTGCAAATTTCTGCAATGGACATGGACATGTATTACTGCTTATTTTAGTTTATTACTGTTAATTTTACGGTATAATACTGGCAGCTGGGGTGCTAGTATTATACTGTAAAATCAACATTTTTTTTTTTTTTTTTTTTTTTTTTTTTTTTTGCAATGTAGGAATTATGTCAATTTATTCGGGGGAAAAAAAAAAGAAAAACCCCTAAGAGGCTGTTTTCGTACCCAAATCGTACCAAACTTTGAAATTTTCAATACGAACACCCAATTTTGACAATATATTTGAATTTTTCGGTACATTTTACTTTCGGGTATCAAAGAGGAAGTCATTCGGACAAATAGTTTAGGATTTAAAAAGGTTTAAATTTTGGAACTCGTAATGTAAAATTCCTTTTTAATCGTTGCGAAACAGATTGCAATGCAGACAGTTTTTGAAGTTTAACACAAAATCTTCTTGGCGGAATGACATGTAATTTCGGATTAGCATATTTGAAGCTTATAGAAACAGAGTTCTATTTAAAAATTCATAGGTTACAATTCATGGTTTTTTTTTTTTTTTCGAAGAGCATTCAAAATATGCATATTTTCACTTAATATATTATAACTTAATTAGGTGATTACTCATTACCTTATATAATTATCTAAATGCGATTCACCATCAAAAAGTAGGCGTTCAGTGCCGACGTAGTGGGTTTTCGAATATTATATTCCTAAATTTTAAATATTATTAAACACGTAATAAACTTTAAAATTTTCACTTCATCAAAATTTTCAAAAATTTATAGATTTCTTAGAAATTTTTGAAATTTAAAAACATAATTGTTAAAAACGCACTACGTCATCATTGAACGCATATTTTTTTATGGTGAAAATAGTACTTCAGTAATTATGTTAGGGAATGAGTAATCACCTAATTAAATTTCCTCATAGGATAACATGAGATTTTGTCATTGGCGAGGAACGGTGAAGCGTTCGCTTAAAGAAACGTATATGCAATAAAAGGACCGCTTTGATGCCCATAATTTTCAGGAATAATACAAATAGCTTTTGCAACGTACCTATAAATGTTACACACGTTTGAAAATATTTTTTCCTAGATAATTTTTACTATTTAGTGTTTCCAGTACCTAAAATTTCGCTTGAATACTCTATCACAGCAATGTACTGTAATTACATACATTATTTTTATATGCACAAGAAATATAAATCAAACAGAACCAGACTAAGATAATCTAAAATTTTCATGTATGGATAAGTGAATATTATTTCCAAATTATGTCTCGAAACACTTCGTATATTTAAAAGTTTACTTAATATTATACCGATTAATCAATTATTTGTTTTAGTTCCAAAGACTGTCATTAAAAATGTGTCTTTTTTTTCTCTTTTCAGGAGCCAAAATGTGTTACACAGACACGAGTGAGCTTCAACCACCCGATGATAGGACTATCCCGTAGAGAGGTGAGTTTGTTGCCATTTCTCAATGCGTAAAAATCATTATAAATAGTGTGTATTGCTTCTAAAAAAAAAACGAGAAAAAAAGAGCATATAAAAAAAAATAAAAAATACATTTTTGATGTTGTAAAATGTTGATTTTCTACAATTTATTTCTATCCAAATAACTGAATATATCAACTTTAATGCATTTTTGTTATTTTTGATTAAAAATAAATTAAACCATTGAAGACTACCTAGTTTTCGAAGGCTTAGGCTTAGAATAATGTAGAAACGATGTTTAAATCCCCCTCACCAACCTCCATCGATCTGCGCCCCTTTTTTAAATATTTTATTTTCATGATATTTTAATAAAGATAGCTAAATATATTTTCGCTCTGTTTATTCTTGTTTTTCTAATTTTGTACTTGGGCTCAAATATATATATATTTTTTTGTAATATGAACCTGTTTCAATCTATGTCATTGTCGTTATATTTTTATTATTATTATTATTTATTATTACTTGTGTAAGAAACTTCCGACTTTTTCAGTAAAGTTATTTTAGTAAAGTGACGCAAACATAATTCATTGATAAGCGTCTCTTGCAATTTCGAATTCGAATAGAAAATATCTTACTTTTACGTTCAAGATATTTTAAGTAAAGTGATATAAACGATGTCTGAGATTGTGACGAAAATTTCTGTCTTTACTTTAAATATATTTTACATATCATTCTTTCTAGAAAATGTCACAACCAACGTATGTCTTAAGACTTTTCGAAAAAGAATAGTCCGATATCGTTTAGAAAATTTCTAGAAAATTAAGTAAGGTGGACAAAAAAATCTAATACCTTATCGTATATAATTTTTTAAATGTAAACAATCAGCGATAAACATGCTGTTGAGAAATGGCGATTCTGAAATTTTGCAAAACTGCATAAAATTTGAACGATATTTTACTGTTGAATATTTTATTTAAAAAATATTTAAAAAAAATTATACATTTGAAGACAGATATAAGACAAATTTTAGTTTATCGGTGATATAGACACCAAAAGGTATTACAGTTACAGTAAACCCAAACTTTAAAAAAAAAAAAAAAAAAAAAAAAAAACATGAACATTGTACGAATGTTATCGCATTACTGAAATATTTTCCTCCGAATCCTTGCAATGAATTTGGGAAATAAATACAACCATAGAATTAAATTACTTCGATAAAATGAAGGTTCTGTTTTTCTCGTGAAATAATGCTGAAAGTTATATTTACAATTTTACTTAGATGTGTTGATAGTTAAGAATATAGTCGCCATCAATGATAAATTGTAAATTGCATAATACCAATTACCTAATTTTTCCAGTTTTATTGGCTAGACTATAATTATTATGTTTTACAAATCAGGTATATTTTAGACTTTCTATTTTCAATCTTTTCACCTTAATAAAGTTTTTTTTCCTCTATGATAATGACTATTCCTTAGGATTATTTTATGCATAATGTCTCATTTTACAATTAATTATGTTACATTTTATATTATGAAAACTATTTCATGAGAAATTTGATAAGCTTCTTTAGGTAACTGTAAAAGTTTTTGTTTTCAATGAACATCATTGAGAATTTAAAACGTCGAAAGTTTTCTAGAATTTTTCCTTTCATTTATCTCAAAATTTCCAATACATTTTCTTTAACTAAAGCACACACATTGATTTTAATAGTATTTTTATTCAAACAATCCAATATATTTTAAACGTTGTATTAAAAATTAATATACAGCAGACTTCCTCAAATCCGCACATTGTTTCAGATGTAAAGAATGAAACTTACACTTATGATGTAGGTGAAAAATTCAAGTTTTATTATTATTATTATAATATTTTTTTTTATCATTCTGAACACATTTTAATATGGAATTCTGGTTAATATGATTGAACTCGTGTTTTCTCATGATGGAAGGATATTTCTGAAAAATTTCAAGATAGTGCTGATATCAGTGGCAATCGCGATCGTTTTACCAAATACATTTATGTATTAATCAAGCTTTTTTGGTTAAGTATTTTGATGTGAATTATTAGTGTACATTTATAAGAAGAGTTTCACTGAATAATTCAAGAAAAAATTATCTCATCAATATGCATATTTAGTTACGCATTATTAATTATTTACTTTGCTTTTAATACTTTAATTTTGTTTGCTTTATGTTCTTAATTTTTATTATTTTACTTTATGTAAGCATTAATTATAATTAAAGTTCATTATTAAATTCAAATTACTGTTTAAAAAGGTAAACAAAACAGTGACTAGAAATCCGCAAAATTATAAAATCCGCATAATCTCTGGTTTTAAGCTATGCGGATTTAAGGGATTATTGATTTGTATATATGTCTAGGAATATACATCTAATGAATTAGTAGCTGTTGTATGGCAACAGATGAAGTTTTGTTGTGTCATCATTCGCGGCGTTTTGCGTTTAGCACGTCTCTTCAAGTTTGAATGTGGGGATGTTGTCCTTACTTATATTTATATTTTTTTCATTTCATTTCCATTTTATCTTATTTCTGGGTTTTTTAATCTACAATTTTAACTTCATAGTTTGCACAAAGATGAAATCATACATTTTTTTGTAGAATTTATGGTAATTTGGGCTTGACAATTCTGCTATGGTTCTACAATAATTTCCTCTTCATCTATTTCAAAATTTCACTTTTTTTCTTTAATTGTTAATTTTGGATAGATTTCATTAAAGATTTGTGTTTCATCGTTTATCTTTTTTAATTTTCTTTTAATTTTTCCCTCCAATCTATATTAAATTATCTTTGTTTTAAATTCTATTCATTGTTTTTTCTCTACATATTTATAGCTATTGTTCAAACAGGTGCGTGTTCATTTTTCATATTTAATATATTTTTTATTTTTCTATTTTTTTTACCTACCTCCCCCCCCCCATTCCACATGTTTTATGATGTTTCTGTGATGTTTTAATGGTTATATATATATATATATATATATATATATATATATATAAGATGCTACAATTATTAATTAATTAATATTTTTATAAAATTGTTGTTATAAAATTTAAATACTAACTGTCTGCTATTAATATGCACTTATTGGGATCAAATTAAATATTGACTGTCTACTATTAATGTGCACCAAATAGAAAAGAAAAATGGCTATAGTCCTTCGATATATATATATTTTTGTCACATTGGAAATCTAGAACTAGGTTTAAAACCAAATTTAATTTTACATAGACGAAATATTAGATAGAAAATCTAGATTTTTACATGTCGCATTCCCCAGTCTATAATTCGTAGATGATAAAATTCAATTTAACCTTTTTCACAGAAAACCGAACTCGAAATTTAACAGAACAAGTAAGTAAATAATATCGAATATATCCTATTTAAAAGTAACTGAAGCTCTAATAATATCCCTGTTTGATATAATATTTTCATAAAAAAGGGCTTCGTTTGAAAACGTCGTGAATATAATCATACTTTTTTTTCCCTTACGTATTGAAAAATTGGTAAGCTTCTGAATTTGTGTTCGGACTATGCTTTGAAGCGGTTGCAAAAATAATAAGGTCATTTTCTCTTCTTAAAAAATATAAATAAAAAGAGAAAGAAATAAAAATGAATTTGCTGAAGTGAGAAAACGATGTTCACAAAAAATAACTTTTGCATCAAATCAATTATGCATCAAATGAATTAAGAAATTTTGACTTACATTAAAATTTGTGCTATGATGTTTTAAAATTTTGCGTTGTGACTTTTAAAAGAAAAACAACAGCCTTGCTTCAAATTAATTCTTTATATCAGTATACAGAACCTGCAACAGATAATACGAAATATAGTCCCGATTTTTTAAGACCATACTTTTTTATATCAATAATATATTCCAAATTTTAGTATTGCTATTCTATTAATAGTAAACTCCATTACATTGTTAATTTTAAAATGATTTATTTTCCTGAAATCGGTACAATACATTTTACACAAAAACAAATAAAAAAAAAAAAAAAAATCGATAATAGCGATCCGTTGCGAGATTTTTGTCAGCGACCCTACAAAAATGGTAGCTTCTCAAAAACACTATTAAGTATACTACCAAATATTTTGTACATGTCCAATGGTTGGAGTATCATAGTTGAGATTTTTCCAACTATGTATATATATATATTGTCACTCCTGTAACACTGGGAATCTAGAATTAGGTTTAAAACCAAATTTTATTTTTACATAGACGAAATATTAGATAGAAAATCTAGCTTTTTACATGTCGCATTCCGCAGTTTATGATTCGGAGAGGATAAAATTCAACTCGAAATTTAACAGAACAAGTAAATAAAATCGAATCTATCCTATTTAAAAGTAACTGGAGCTCTCGTAATATCTTTGATCGATGTGACATTTTCATAAAAAAAGGGCTGCGTTTGAAAACGTCGTGAATATATTCAGACCTTTTTTTTTTTTTTTTTTTTTTTTTTTTTTTTCTGCAGGGCTGCAGTTTGCAGCATTGTTCAACCAATAAGGGTGATTTATTATTTACAGGGACACACAAAAGAGTTCAATTACTACGCTACCTAAAAGCGATAATTGCTGTAAATGCGTTTTCAATTGGATTTGCGTTTTTGAGTTTAAACTAAATTTTAGAGCATTAAATGGAGCAAGCTAAAATATATAGATCAATGACACAACAATTTGAATATTTTATCGTCTATGGGTGATAATTGTTGAAATTGTGTTATCTTATACCTGGATATCGTCGTCGTCATCTTCAGAAATTATGTAAATCTCCTCCAATATCTATAAACAAAGAGTAATAAGTTGTGAAAAATATAATTCATTTTTAATAACTTAAGCAGAAACACTTTTTCTACAAATACGTATATATATGAATGATTAAATTCAATGCATAACGTTTAGCATATTACAGGGCTCCCAAATGGTCCACTTTTTTAAATAGCGGTATTTTCTTAGAAAATTTTAATTTTAAATTTGTCTTGCAAATTTCGCAGAAACTACCTTTGGAGGTAATTTTTTGCGAAAATGGTGTAAAAACCAACCGTGAAATTTTCTGTTAAGAAATATTGGTATTCAATTGGCGGACCATTTGAGAGTCCTGATATCACAGACTAGCAATTTATTCGATGTTTACAAAAAATAAAATAAAATAAGTATACGTATAATTTAACAAATTACAATAACCACTGGAAAAATGTTTCGAAAGCTTAAAAAAAAAAGTACCGTACTTTCGTGTTATAGCGGCCCCCACAATTATGATTATGCCAAGGTTTCAGTTATGATTTCGCCAAGATCATCAAAAAGCTTACATATAGGTTGCTTGGCGATTCATCCTTGGGGCCGCTATAACACGAAAGTACCAAATTTTCAATACATTAATGTAAACCGAAACAAAAATGTTATATATATATATATATATATATATATATATATATATGTCATATATTATTATAATGTCATACATGCTTTATAATTTGGCGATAAATCTTGGTCGCTTGGCGATTCATCTTTGGGGGCCGCTATAACACGAAAGTACCAAATTTACAATATATTAAAGAAAACAGAAAGAAAAAAATTATGAGAAGATTTCTCCTCCGACGTCAATTTTTGAATTCGGCTTTTTTTCATATCTGATAATTTGCATCTAATCCTTTTTGTAAAATTTTTGTAACGATTTTATGCATTTCTATTGCTTAATCAAAGAAAAAATCTTCTAAAGTTACAAAATTTCGTTAAAAATTCTTATAAAGTTACAGAATTTCGTTGAAAACGCTTAAAAGAATAAAGTGACGACGTCAAGAGGTCCATTCTCGACCGAAAACAACAAGCATTTTCCCATTGGTTAAAAACATGAAATCGACAAATCCACAATCTCCACGTCCCTAAAAATAAAAATAAATCCCTGACGGCTCGGCCTACAGGCACAGGTAGATTTCGAAGACGCAGACCGTGGGGCGCCTGTTTGTCGGGAATTGCGGAAGAAATGACCTTTTTTACGATGATGCGGCAGTTTGAACCGCCTACTTCGAAACCTAACTTGTTTGCAGGCGGATTCGGCAGGGATTTTTTTGTTTTTAATTTTTTTGTTGGTATAACGGTTGGTCCTATAAAAAACTTGTCAATATAAAAGTTTTAGATAATATTAAGAGGATTTATAATAAATTTAAGCGGATTTGAAATCTTGGGAATTGACGAAGTTATGCATTTTTTTCTTCTAACCCCCCCCCTCCCCCCTCTTAAGGCAATTTTTAATTATGTCAAAAATCTGTCATACATAAATTTTCGGCCCTTCTCCTAGAAGTAATAATAACTTCAAACGGATTCGATACGTATCATAATTAAGAAATTATGGTTTTTTTCTGTTTTCACAAAAAGCACCCCCCCCCCCCCCCTGGTTCGATTTTGCCCATTAACGAACTTGACCGAAATTTTATGCCTCTTGATTTTATGTATCAGTTTCGAACAGATGCGGGAGTTGGAACCGCTTACTTCGAAAAATAACTTGTTTGCAGGCGGAGCCGGCAGGGGTTTTTTTGTTTTTAATTTTTTTTGCTATAACGGTTGGTCCTATAAAAAACTTGTCAATATAAAAGTTTTAGATAATATTAAGAGGATTAATAATAAATTTACGCGGATTTGATATCTTGTGAATTGACGAAGCTATGATTTTTTTTCTTCTAACCCCCCCCCCTTTTTCCCCCTCTTGGAGCCATTTTTAATTATATCAAAAATCTGTCATACATAAATTTTCGGCCCTTCTCCTAGAAGTATTAATAACTTTAAATGGATTCGATACGTATAATAATTAAGAAATTATGGGTTTTTTCTGTTTTCACAAAAAGCCCCCCCACCCCCACCCTCCCCCCCTTGGTTCGATTTTACCCATTAACGAACTTGACCGAGATTTTATGCCCCTTGATTTTATGTATCAGTTTGTAAAAGATTAATGCAGAATTTTTCCAGTTATCGTGATCAGAAAAAGTGACATAGATAGATAGATAGATAGATAGATAGATAGATAGATAGATAAAGTTTTGAACTGGGGGTGGTTTTGGGTTCTGGGAGTCATAATCGGCGTAGATCTGCAAAAATTTTTCAAAATTTCCAACTTAGGTGAGAATGTAATAGGTAGTATTTCTTACGAAATCTACCTAAAAAAATCCCTGACGGCTCGGCCTACAGGCACAGGTAGATTTCGAAGACGCAGACCGTGGGGCGCCTGTTTGTCGGGAATTGCGGAAGAAATTACCTTTTTGCGATGATGCTGCATTTGGAACCGCCTACTTCGAAACCAAACTTGTTTGCAGGCGGTGCCAGCAAGGAATTTTTTTTTGCTATAAGAGTTGGTCCTATAAAAAACATGTCAATATAAAAGTTTTAGATAATATTAAGAGGATTTATAATAAATTTAAGCGGATTTGAAATCTTGGGAATTGACAAAATTATGAATTTTTTTCTTCTAAAACCGCCCCTTCCCCCCCTTAAGGCAATTTTTAATTATATCAAAAATCTGTCATACATAAATTTTCGGCCCTTCTTCTAGAAGTAATAATAACTTCAAACGGATTCGATACGTATCATAATTAAGAAATTATGGGTTTTTTTCTGTTTTCACAAAAAGTCCCCCCCCATCCCCCCCCCCTGGTTCGATTTTGCCCATTAACGAACTTGACCGAGATTTTATGACCCTTGATTTTATGTATCAGTTTCGAAAAGATTCGGGAGTTGGAACCGCCTACTTCCAAAAATAACTTGTTTGCAGGCGGTGCCGGCAGGGATTTTTTGTTTTTAATTTTTTTTTTTGCTATAACGGTTGGTTCTATAAAAAAACTTGTCAATATAAAAGTTTTAGATAATATTAAGAGGATTTATAATAAATTTAAGCGGAATTGAAATCTTGGGAACTGCCGAAGTTATGAATTTTTTTCTTCTAAAACCCCCCTCCCCCCCCCCCTTAAGGCAATTTTTAATTATATCAAAAATCTGTCATACATAAGTTTTTAGCCCTGTTCCTAGAAGTAATAATAACTTTAAACGGATTCGATACGTATCATAATTAAGAAATTATGGGTTTTTTTTCTGTTTTCACAAAAAGCCCCCCAATCCCCTCCCCTTGGTTCGATTTTGCCCATTAACGAACTTGACCGAGATTTTATGCCCCTTGATTTTATGTATCAGTTTCGAAAAGATGCGGGAGTAGGAACCGCCTACTTCGAAAAAGAACTTGTTTGCAGGCGGAGCCGGCAGGGATTTTTTTGTTTTTAATTTGTTTTTGCTATAACGGTTGGCCCTATAAAAAACTTGTCAATATAAAAGTTTTAGATAATACTAAGAGGATTAATAATAAATCTACGCGGATTTGATATCTTGTGAATTGACGAAGCTATGATTTTTTTTTCTTCTAACCCCCCCCCCCCCCTTGGGCCCATTTTTAATTATATCAAAAATCTGTCATACGTAAATTTTCGGCCCTTTTCCTAGAAGTAATAATAACTTTAAACGGATTCGATACGTATAATAATAAAGATATTATGAGGGTTTTTCTGTTTTCACAAAAAGCCCCCTCATTTCCCCCCCCTTGGTTCGATTTTTCCCATTAACGAACTTGACCGAGATTTTATGACCCTTGATTTTATGTATCAGTTTGGAAGAGATTTATGCAGAATTTTTCCAGTTATCGTGGTCAGAAAAAAGTGACATAGATAGATAGATAGATAAAGTTTTGAACTGGGGGTGGTTTTGGGTTCTGGGAGTCATGATTGGCGTAGATCTGCAAAAATTTTTCAAAATTTCCAACTTAGGTGAGACTGTAATAGGTAGTATTTCTTACGAAATCTACCTAAAAGGGGGAAAACTAACTCACTAAAAAAGAAACTAAAAATATCAAATTCGTTAAAGCCACAATCATTAACGCATGTCTGATGGCTTCGCGCACACGCAATTAAAAAGACACGAACAGGGAATACTGAGCTATGATCGGTCTAAATTAGCTTTGAGTTCAAATATCATGTCGCATGACCAAAATGACCCACTAATCAAATTTTCTCGAACATGTGTCCAAGCGCAATTGTCTTCTCGTACTTTTATAAAATTGCTTATTTAGATATCTTAATTCACTGCATAAAAAAATGAAGTTTCTTTACAATAATCTGGAAAGGTTGGAAAGTGTCTCTTACTGTATGCGAGACGCATGTTTTTATTTTTTGTTTCACCCACTGAGGTTCATTATAGAACGGAGCGCTAATCCCTATTCTGTTACATTGAATCCAGCGGTCCATAGAATGCCATACGATTTCGGAAGAAAAGTGTGTAAAAACACCGATTTCCTCCCATACGGTAGTATGGGTTGGATATTTTAAAATTCTATTTTCTTTTTAAAATACGATAAAGATGCTGCAATTTTCATTGAATTATATATTTTTTTTATTTAAATAACTACAGATTTTATTTAATTTCTTATTTAATTTTATCATACATAAAAATCAAATCAAATGTAAGCTTAGCAAGAAACAGGAAAATATTTATAAGTATTGCTCATAAAAATATGAAAATGTATATATAAAAAAAATGCCTCATTACTTGCTCGCATTAAAAGTGTGATGTGGTCGCGGCAGAAAGTGGACCGGTGATTTAGCGTTCCGTTCTATTATGGAGTTCAGTAGTGTTATTCTGTCATATCGTTTCTTCTGCTGTTTGTTCGCGTCATCATTGTCATATAATTGATGTTCCGCTTCTCTTCTCGTCTCTCTCTAATGTCTGCCCCCTCGAAGTACGCAGAATGGAGGATGCTGGCGGTTGGGATCTTAGCCAGATCCGGGAGGAGGAGTTCGACTCCCTGGCCGTGTACCTGGTGCGGGACCAGCACTGCGAGCCGGACGAAGAGAACAGGGCGGAGGCCAGCCTGCCCAGGAACCTCGTCCTCAAGGCCTCGCCTTCGCTAGGGGATGTGAGTATCTTTATAGTCTAATGTTTACACTTTTATTGTCATGTGGTTATATTCTCCCATTTTTTATGTATCTAGTTCAATAATTTAGAAAAGTTCCATACTAAATACAAAAGTAAAAATAGTTACAAAAAATACTCTGTTATAAGCATTCAATGTTTATCTTGAAAATCACGGATAATTTCATGACTGAAATTCATGTTTTTTCAGAAAATATGTCATTAGGAATTAATTTAGAGTGAGCACCAAAGTTCTGGAAAATTCATTGCTTTTTTTTAATGCTTGGCAGAAAGCGCAAGCAAGTGAATTTATTAAAAAATATATATAATTTTTGCTCTGTTTCTTATTTAAGATATGGCAACAGCAAAGAGAAAATGAAGCATTATTTAAACTATCTTTTTTCAATATTTTTAATTTTATTTCTCAACATATAATCGTAAATTAGTTTACATTAAACTATTAATTGATAAAAGCGTATTTTTAAAAATTATTATTATTTTTTTTATTATTATTTATTCCACTTTTTATTCCACTATTATTTCCACTTTTTATCGTTTAAAATGTTTCATTACTGAAGATTTATAGCCATTTGGCATTCTTTAGCGTGTGTGTATTAGCGTATCATTCAATCCTTTGTTGTTTCAACTCGTATCCAATTGTACGAGTTACAGAGAATATTTGGCGATTTATCACCTGTGATGGGGTGACGTAAAAATGCCTTAGCATTAATTTGTTAATTTATAATTAAGGTCTGAAAATATTAAAATGTTGTATTGAAATGTTGTATCAAAAACACACCTGTGAACGTAATATTTTTAATTCTAACATATCAAGAAGTGAGTGACATATCGATTACAAAATTCCATCTTTATATACAAAAAACAAGTTAAGTTAAATAAAAAAGCGTAAAAATACAGGAGATACGAGTTGTTTTGGAGAGCAATTCTCTTGCGCCTCCTATTATCAGAAGAAATAGACGTTTAACATTAAAACCATGTCGTAGATTGTGTATATAGCTGAAGTCGTTTACGGGTGTCTGTCACCACTAATTTCGGAAAAATATCCTTCGCATTTTTCAATCGTAGAAATCTGCGATTACATCTGTGATTAAGTAAAGCAAAGATTTTTAATTTAAAATAGTGGCGACAAAGCCTCGTAGAATTTTTACACGGATTAAATCACCCCGCTGTGGTAAGTTCAGTGTTAAAATAGATACACATTTGTCATAAAAACTTGTTGTACAATGTACAATGGATAGAGAGGAGTTATCTCTAAAGTTTCTACACGCTACAAAACAAGTATGGAATAGGAGATAATTGCTTAGGAATTAATTTAATGATTTAACTATTGCAATATAATTATTTTTTTAATTATACGATTATTGTTTGCGCATCTTCGTGTACCAGATGATGTACCAGAAAATTTGTTTGTTTTTTTCTTAGCAAGCAGCAACATTGGTTTCTGTTTCTTCCAGACAATTGCATATCTGCCAACTGCTACTTTTTTGTCACCACTAATTACTAAAACAAATCTTCGACTTAATTAATCGCAGATATCTGCGATTAAATAAGGCGAAGATTTCCAATAAGCATTAGTAGTGCCGAAAAATCGCAGCAGTCTGCAGCTATGCAACTGTTAACGTATTGTCACCAAAGAATATTGACCTCTCGTTGTTGTGTCATCATCTTATAAGTTTCCGACCACTTAAAGAACGTTTTTATTTCATTTATTTTTTTATTGAAGATTTTTTTCCCCGTTTTAATATTTTATTTTGCATTATCAAGCGTAGAAAAATAAAAATTAAAAATATCCAAGAAATAGGCGAAAAGTATTTACTTAAGTGCAGAGGTTGATAAAAATGTTTCCCTTCCTTGTGAAATTCCCATTTATGAAATGATATTGCAGCAAGAGAACTTCCATCAGAGCATTTATAAAAAAAAAAAAAAAAAAAAAAAAAATTACGTGTTGAGTAACCTTGTTTAGTAATTAAACAGTAGATAATAGGACAGTAAAAATTCGGACATCAAATTTGAGTAGCAAGAAAGGCATATCAAATAGAAATGTGTCCTTCATGTAACCAACTATTATTCCATCATCTTGACAAGCATTCGCTATCACTATCCATCCGTTTATCCTGTGGTTTTGATAGTTAAAACAATAATTTATTAACAACTATAAAAACAAGTTGACATGTGCAATAAAGAGAAAAAGAAGCAAAAATTAATTGATAAAGATTGAAAGGATTGAGTGGAGAAGCAAAAATTAATTGATAAAGATTGAAAAATTATGTTAATTTGGGAATTACCAGATTAAAGTTTTTGAAAATGAAATTAACCCACAGCAATAAATAGTACAGATTCAAAAGTAAAGTCTACCTTCTCTTGCAAAGCGCAAAATAAATAAATAAATAAATAAAAATAAAATAAAATAAATGATAAAATAAAATAGGGCTTTGAATTACTTTAAAAAATAAAACAAAATATCATGTCTCCATGCGAGCCTCTGTAAGTGCGGACCTCTGTGAAAACTTTTTGAGATATTTTATAGAAAGGTCTTTTGATCTCGTTTGCGGCCCTATAAGAGTAGGGCTCAGATACATTGCAGATCCTTCCGCCCATACACACACCCCTTATGGCTGGCCCTCGACAAAAGTCCGTTAATTAGAAATGCACGAAATTTTGGGATAAGACGTTTAATCCATTACTAGGATATACTATAGACCTATGATCGACAACGTTTTATCAGTATTGTACCATGTCTATGTTAAAGATTCTCTTCGCATGTCCCAAGGCAGTGCTAGAAAAAAAAATATATCTCTAAACCTCATTTGAATTTATACTAATATTTGGAATTATAATTTAATTATTGATTTTATTATATTATCAGCATAAAGTTCTTAAGAATACACGAATGTTATTGTAAAATAATAATAATAATAATAATAAATAAATAAATTGTAAAATGTGTATACTCACCGTTAATAACCAGAAGATTTGATCGGTTGATAACTGAGGCAGATTCGATTAATACCAAATAATTTGGATAATAAAAACAGTGTGAATTATAATTGTTGAAGTACAACAAACCAGTAATAAATAATTTAAATATTAATAGATGTTATTGAAAATTGCATTTCAAATAAATAATTACTTACATATTTCGTTATTATATAAGAAAGCAAAAGACTGAGCAAAATATAGGTATTTTTTAATTATAATAATTTTTGTATGTTCTAATCTGTATCTGTTTATTAACTGGTCACTTTTAACTTGACTCAAACTTCTGAAAGTTGCGGTGTCATGTAACTTCTTTGTGTGCTCAAAACAAATTTTATATCTAAAAAATGGGAATAGAAAAAAAAATCTAGCTTGCTTGCCATTAAAAATACGTTCGCATGCCTTGTTTGGCACGCGTTCCGTAGAGAAAAATTGCTTAATCAGTAGTATTGGTGTTTCTTCGATTCACGAGTGAAAGAACTCATACGTAACATTTAGTATCACATTCTGCCGATTTTCACGTTTTTCTCATATATCGGATATCAGCTGCAGCGTAACATGATGACATCACAATGGAAGTGTGACGAACATATCTGCTTTTTATTATAATATTCTTTTATTATTTCTGTTACATTTATAGAATAAACAGGAATAAGTATTTCTTTTTGAGCAATTGCACTTGAAAAAAAAAATAACAACGATAACAAATTTTGCAGCAAATTTGTTTTAAAATCCCGCGTCTAACGAGAACTAAAATTACAGTTATATAGATCAATTCATTGTTCTACAGAAGGAAATAGTTGTATCAATCATTTATAAATAATAATAATTGCAGAAAAAAAATAACCCTTAAAAGCGATGTAAAATGAAAAATAAGAAATTTTAAGATTCACGAGGCGAGCCTCAAAAATAAGTAAAGTAATTGAAAATTTCACTTTTATAAACATGAAAATCACACAGTAAATTTGAAAATATTCATAATTTTAATAGAAATTTTCACTTTTATAAACACGAATGTGAAAATATTCGCAATTTTAAGTTTTATTATGTTTCATGAACGACAAACTATTTGTTTACAAATGTATACTGTGATACCTTTTCTTGCTACTTCATACTATAAGAAGGAATCGTGAAACTATAATAGGAGTAAATAATGCACAAAGAAAATGCAATTTGAAAGCGCAAGCTAATTTGCAGGCTTCGCTTTAACCACTTTGCGAAATCTAATTATGGAAAAGTCATTCTTTTCTAAAGAGTTAAAAAAATATTGCTTTTTAATTCACTAAGCATTATTTTCTCTCTTCGGGTTTACTCTATGCATTGCTTGTTTTTCACGAAAGCGTTTCGCATGTTTTTATTTATTTATTTAGTGAATATTTTAAGAATTTTCCTGCAGTTGGCGACATAAATTGGCGAAAATATTCCTAATATTTCCCTATTACTTTGTTTTACTTTTCTTTTTCTTCGTCATCCTGCTACCTAAATTTTGTACCTGGCTGCATATGTTAAAGCGTTAAAGGTACAATTATGACTTAATTTATTTTGTACGATAACAGCATAATATAGCAAAAATTATATTTAAAAATGTTTAGCCACGTGAATTTTTAGTTTAAAGGCAAAGAGTTTTTAACATCTTTGGGACGAAAAAAAGATTGTTTCATTCAGTTAGGTTTTTCCATTTTAAGATCATGAATAAAGAGAAATTTCTTATAATCCAGTTTTCTCATGATGTTCTTTGAACAATCCAGCTATTTACAAAATAAATTATGTACTTTTAAATGCAGCTTGGGAGTCAAAAAAGTATTTTTTGAATATATGGAAATATTTGCAAAATATAATTAATTAATCTAAAAGTCTATTTACACCAGCAAATTTATAGGCTTTTTAAACGTGTAAATTTACCTTTTGACGTGTATGATGCTGCAAGGGCAGCATTTAAAAAAAAGTGTTAAACCTTATGTGAACTTAATATTGTTTCAAGCATGAGGTCAGTGTTTCTCCTTCGAATAACATGCATACGTTATTTTTTTTTTTTTTTTTTTTCTTTTTTAATAAAAGAGTATTGTGTTTTTAAATTGATGCAAAATTATTTTCTAACACCTAAAAGGGTAATAAGGCCTTATTCTGATCAAAAACCTTTATTTTAATTTTCTTATTTTGATCAAAAGTTTTCAAAAATTCATGTATGTATTTAGCATTACAGAAACGCAATTACTTGTCCTTGAAATGTTTAAATGCATTTTTAGCAATACATAATACTGGCAAACGAAATATGTATAAAATATACTTAAATATGCTTCAAAAATATTTGAGGTTCACCTTTATTATTATTTTTTTTTATCAGTCTTTATTATCTTAAACCTTTTATTAAGACCCAGCACTGACGACTATTTTTATATTCAATCGTACCACAATTTATAAAATTTTTCTTTGTGGTCAATGTCTCTTGAAAATGCCTAGTATAAGTGTATGGCAGAGATTATTTTTCAAAAAGTGGTACGAATAATAATAATAATGATAAAATAGGCCACTATACCGTATATGCCCCTACCTCAGTCAAACAATTTTCTTCTCTGTAAGAAGAAAAAAAAAAAAGAAAAGGAAAGAAAAAAAGGATAAACATATTTTTTTTTTATGTTGCCTCTTTTATTTCTGAAACGTATGAGATAATACATTATTGTATCTTTTGATATATCTTACTAGCCATTGAAAAATAATGACTAGTAAGCTATCATCAAGTTAGCTCAATTTTGTCCAAAAGTTTCATAACCCCCTCCCTATGAAAAACGAAAATTTTCGCAATACAGCACATTTTGTTTTATTGAAATATACAGCATTGGAAAAATGCTTAATGAATAATTGTGATTAGCGTTGGCAAAAATTTTCGAAATATCGATACAACGCTTTTCTGATATAGTGTCTTAAATATGGCTGAAAAATATGGGACAGAAAATATCGATATTTCCTAATATATCGAAACTATTTTCATTGTTATATAATGTCTTAACTCATGAAAGGATTTATTTTTATTAGTGTTAAGTGGTGGTTCTATTTAAAAACGACTTTTAAGCCTCATCACACATATTTTTATCATTTATTTCTTTAAAGTCGATGAAAGTATTTCCAGTATTTTTGGGATAATCTAGCCACACGTATTGATAAATAGCAAGATTTCAGAATTTATGTAAATAATGAATGCAATGTTTTTCTGATGGTATGAAGGATATTTTCGCATCACTCAAAATTATTAGCCGTATTAAACCAAAAAAAAGTAGTTTTTATTTCAGCATTTTTCTTTCTGAAATAATATAATCGATTTAGTTAGATTTATTTTTAAAATACGCGAAGAATGCGTATAGTTGATTTCCCATAAAAATATTAATATCTTAAAGTATCTGTTTATCGGATGTAAGTTGCCGATATATAGATATCTATCGAAAGGTTAACATCGATGTCAAAATATCAGTATTTATAATACGACACATCGATACTTTCGATAAATAGATATATTGCTGTCATCCTCAATTGTGACCTTTTCCCAGAAGCTATAATATCCTGCACAATACATTGTTGCGTGTATGACACTCATATACCTAAAAAGTTAGTTAAATAACTTTAAGTTTAACTTTAATAATAATTAAGTTAACCTTTAAGTTATATAACTTTTTAATAATTGTCAATTGTTATTTATCTTAATACAAATTATCGATTTTATAAAAGATAATTTTCCGATTTAGAAAAAAAAAATTAGTTTCTTCCTGTTACTTTTCTGTTATTTTTTTTTTTTTTTTTTTTTTGTGACCTTCTTCTAGATTGCGTGCTGAATAACGCCTCTGATTTTGACAAATCTCAACATAAAAACATTTCACTGAAAAAACAATTAAGTAAACATACATACTGGAATGCTTTTATTATTATTCCTCTTGTTGTTGTCTAAATGTTTATGAGATTCAATAATTAAATTTAAGTTAATTTTATTATTACACACTTATATTATTTAGGAGCTTTATGGCTTACTTATTGATTTTCTAGACTTTGTTTAGGTTTGGCAAAAACACAAGCGTTAGTACTTTAAGTTTTGGCAGGTATACATAAGTATGCGCTTTCATATTAAATAAACAAAATCTAAATTCGAAAAAAAAAACCTGTCATTTCAAAAGTTTCGCGTTATAAAGTCGCCAACAAAAGAGCAAAAACAAGTCAAGCATGGCAACCCACCGTTCACCTTTAATTGATTCCATTCGCTGCTCTTTTCTTTTGCTTCTTGTTAATTTATTGATACTAAATTGAATAATCACATACAAGGATGGGAGCCGGGGAGTACTTAATTGAGTTGAAAGTAAGAAAAGGTTTTCCAACAAATTAATTAAAATGCGTGCGGCGGCGACCATTTGGAATGAATAACAAAACCTACCGCCTTTCACACTAATATCGCTTCCTCCACTCCAAGCGGCATATTTCGAAAGTTGATCCAAGAAAGATACTCCACAGGGGGTGGCATAAGCTACAGGCTACACGAAAAAAAATTCTCGCATATCAGAATGAATAAAAATATCTAACGGTATAATGTAATGAAATCAAAACTTTTTGGCAGGATTTTTCCCATATCTTTTGTTTGGTTAATCCCGTAGACTTTAGACAACGTGTGTTCTGGGTTTTTACTTTTTTTTTCGCAATACATTCCTTTTGTGTTGCCAATTTCTTTATATTTATTTTATGTATGCGTTTCTCTCTTTATTAACGCAGATGAAGTGTGAGAGAATTGAAGCTTTTATGAAGGACTTCTCTGCTACACACTGCCTTAATCCTCCAGTAAAGCCTTTTCGAAGAAAAAAAAAAAGAAACAGAGAAATTATTTTTTGATATTTCGTCCCGAACTTTTCAAATTATAGAACAAGAAAATGGCAATGGCACGAACATCGGGGAGAAAAGAATTTGTTTTCTGAATATAGAAATTTTTTTCCCCCTCACTCTATGTTGAAAGGCGACGAAACGGGTTTATATCTGAAAAGACTTAACTATTCAGTGAATATTTTAAATTCATTAAGTTAAGCTACTTTTTTTTTAAGTTTTAGAATGTATAATATGAGTGAATAATTGATTTTTCTGCATTTTTCCGTAAATCAAAAATGTTTCAGTTTCTTGAGATAAGTCAAGAGGCACTTTCCTTTTAATCAAACTATACGGGGAGAATGTAGTTTATATATGAATAAAAGATTTCCATAAGAGAACGTCTTATTTAATTTTACTTCGAGCATTTCAAGAGGGCAACAGAAAAAAAAAAGGTTGCGAATTTATAATCAAAGGGCTTTATAAGGAACAAACGACGTGTGACTTGAAAAATTGAGCTATGAATTTTGTCACGAATACATCTCGGGTCATGTTTCGATACATATTGAAATATTTTCTTCAAAATAGTACATAATTTTCAAACTTTAATTTTTAGCCCATTCCAACAGAATTGAAAGTCGTTTTTGACAGAAATACAAACCGCTCTGGCATATAATAATTTTTCTTAAATCACAGAAATTTTATGTACAAATTTATTTAATTTTTCTTCTTCGTACGCCGTTGCAGTACGATTATTTGAAAATTTGCAACAGGAGGACTTCGGTGTACACTTATTGTTGAACGAATGCGTTATATGTGCCTCTAATATATTCGTATTCTAATTTTAGCCATTAAAAAATCTTGACCTGTGTTTAGTGATTTAAAATATGTGTATAAAGTGTGGAAAAAAAACGCATTTTCTACGATGTTGTTTTATTGACAAATTGAATTCAAATATTATCCCTTATTTGGTAATTTTTTTCCAGATAGTTTTATCAGAATTAATAAATATTGTGCGCAGTCGAAGACATTTTATTCCAAATAAAGTCCTAATGAAATCCAAAACTGGACACTCCTAACTTATGACTTTGATATACCTGTATAGTAATCCAAAATATAATTAAATTAACAATAAGATTTTTTCAAATGTCTAAATAAAAGGTAAAATATCAATTAGCATGGTCAAGTTTACATAAAAGAAATTGAATTCTTTGTCATATATATGCCTATAATGACTGAAATATATTTAAAAAACTTGCATTTTTAAAATTATTATTTAAAGTAATTGTAGTATAATAAATACGTGAAATCATTAATTTTCTCTACTGAAAACCATAAACACGAAGAGTTAACTTCCTTAAATTCTATCAAATGCAGGATTTTAAATAATTATTTTAAACAAATCTTTTTAAAAAGAAAAAGTGCATGCATGAAGGAAACATGCAGAAGGAAGATTTTTAAGGCACCTTTCTATAGCAACAAACATTAATTAACTCTCGAAAGTAGTTTTATTAATAAATATACATATATATATATATATATATATATATATAAATTTTAAGTGGTACAACTTTCCCCTCATAAAGCATGAAAAAGTTAAAAATTTATATTGTTACATGGATAATTACACCTGATTAAATGAATTCAGGGGACACTTGTGAATCGATTAACTGAATAGTCACAAAATATTTATGAATAAGTGACCGAGCTTCCACATTTAATTGAAATGTTCACGAACTTGAATAAAGAGTTAATATATTTAAATTCTACAAAATTAAAAATCGGCTAAAAATAGAAATATTTGAATTAATTAAGTGATTAATTTGCACCTCATAACTGTATTTAATTAGGCATGATTATTTACATTATGGAAAACACGTCCTCTGTTAATAAATCTAAATAAAATCATTCAAGTTAATTTCTCCATTACTTTCATAAAATAAATAAATAAATAAATCAAATTTTATGCTAGAAATATATTAGGTTTCAGCATTAAGAAGTTAACATTAGTTTAACATTTTGATAACTGGGAATCAAACTTATACTTTAATTCTTATGCGTTTTAGATTTCAAACTGAATCGTATACATCCATCTGTACTCTAGAGATGAGTTCGGGCTCTAAGTAATAGCCCGTGCCCGACAATTTGAAATCCTAGCCCCAAAAATTTTATGTTGTCATAGCCGGAACCCGATACCAAAAGTACGCAGTGGAAAATTATGAATAACATTTAAAAATTGTTTCAAGATTAATTTTCTCATTTTAAAATAGCTTCTTGCATAATAAATAACTATTAATCCTAAACTTAACTCCTCTATGAAGGCGTTTCTTGATTTTCATGTCCCTGAAAATCTGTTTAAAATAAATTTGTTATTCATACCCAAACACTTGGTAGAAATCTGAAAAAGTCACAATTCTTATTCTTTTAAAATATCATTGTACAACTATGTCGGAAAGGCACGAGTTCTGTTTTCCAGTAATTCTGGAAAAGGACTTAAATAGAAAGCGAAGATTCCACGTTTTTTTTATGTTACTAATACTGACCGTGCCAAGGCTAGACAGAGATATTTCTCTTTATATCCCATCAATAACAATTGAATCCCCTTTCAAACTGAATTTAAAGGGAGTTTAAAGCACTTTAAGAAAGTTACACTACATGCTAGTTTCTCAAATAGCATCTGCCAAGTTCCCCCCCCCCTCCTTTTTTTTTAGGTGCGTCCGTAATTTTATAAATACGTAGCACTTATAGTCGTCGTCTGGGTCGTCCGTCCGCCCGTCTATCCGTCTGCCCGTCCGCATATAATAGCGCAAAAACTACCCAACCTAATGTTTTGAAATTTAATATATATTATCGTTGCAAAATTTTGTCGAGTCATTTCAAATTTTACGAAAATCGAATCAAAACATAAAAATATATTAATAAAAGTTTTCTTTATTCTATTAATCGTACGTAATAAAAGCTCAAGTCATGTGACTGTGGAAAACAAATACGTGCAAACCACTTCTTTTTTCATATGCCAGGCGGCCATTTCTAATCAAAATTATCTTTTTCGAATAAAATTGCATAAAGTTACATTTTTAGAAAGATCGTTAAAAAAATTGTTTGCTTGAGAGATGAGTTACAGTAAAAAATGTATAGATTCTGAGATAACTGCAGTGGAAATTAGGTTAACAGCCGAATATCTCAATCCATTAGATTAAATAAACACAGGGGATTTGTTCATTGTGAGTCATAAAAATATTAAACCATGAAGGTAATCATTCGCAAAGCAAAATCTCCATGGTGAATTTTGCAGCGCTGTCTGGTGTAGAAAAAAATTCGCATTTGTAAACATGGCATACGTAATTTAAAAAAAAAAAAAAAAAAAAAAGGGTTGCTCATTTCGGTTATAGCAGACGGATGATTTTTTACATTGTGAAACTAGTTATAAAACGAGCGCACCTCATATGTCACGTTTAACGTACAATTTCCAACTTGTTTAATTTGTGAATAAATAAATTTTCACTTTGAATCTAAGCCCGAAGACTTGTATAAAAATTGTTTCCGATCCCATTTTGGGCCGGGTTTGAGCTGGGGCTGAGCCCTTCTCATCTCTTGTCTATACGTGTCTGACCGTATAAATTATAGGATTAAGAAATATATAGGATAAAAACATTAGTACGTAAAGCATCAGTGCTTCAAGAAAAAGTATATGGACACAATAATGTAAATAAACCTGATGTCGAGTATAAATGTTCAGCGTAATTTAAGTCGCATTAATGAAGATTCCACTGAAACACTAAGATTGCGTTTACATTTTGACAAATTACACTAAGCAACAATTAAATTGCTTCTCAAGTGAATGTGCTCAATTATGTACGAAATTAACCCACTGAACACAAATATCACCATGAAAAAACTTTATTGGCCCTTGTTTTGTAAAAAAAAATGTACAAAGATAAGATGTTTTGCCAAATATGTATTATTTGAAATTAAAACTATATACAGTGGACTCCCTCTATCTGAACACTCTCTAATGTGAACATCCCGGTATTATGAACACTTTCTGATGGTCCCGGCGAAACTCCATAGACTTAACAAAAGATGAACTCTCTGTATTCTGAACACCCTCTAATCTGAACACCCCACTATAATGAACGCTACTTTTGATCCCCATTCTAACCCGCCTTTCCGTAAACTGAACGTGTGTTTGCAGTCGGAATGCGGGGAATTCCGGCATCATGGAAATTCGGAAAAACTGTTGCAGAAGAATAAAAGGGTTTGATGAACTCGATTTAAAAATAAAGAAACAAAATCATTTCTAGATTTTAAGATCTATCCAATGCTGAAATTTGTTTCAATAATTCAGATAAAATCTTCAGTTAACAATACAAAAAAAAAACATTCATTATAACAAAAAAAAAAAAAAGAAAAAAAAAAAAAAAAAGAAAAGAAAAATTGAAAGAATATTTTTATTTTTACCGTAAATGCTCTGAACTAACTAGAACATTCTTATCTATTTTTAATAAATATAAAAGTGCAGATATGAAATTGTTTTCCATTTCAGAAAAAGTAAATCACGATAATCAAATTAAATGAAATGATCAAAACAATCAATTTTTATGCAAAGAGATACAAGAAAAAATAATGTAAAAAACATGTCACGTGATTTCCCCTCTCCCGAGCTGAGATAAAAATAGAAAGATTGCGCAACAGAAATGTCCACCCCCCAATGACAGATAAGAGATAACAGGTGTTAGAGGGAGTGGTTAAAAAAGGATTATGGTTTCTTTTCTGCACACCTGGTTGGCAGCATTATCGCTTCTGTTTCTTTCTTCCTTTTTGCTCGGCAAAGGAAAATTTTTTCGTTATTTCACTATCGTTGCAGGGAAAGAATCACAACACTTACGCAGATATGTCAGAAATAAGTAAAAAGACGAAAAAAAACGGAAGTTTCAGGAAAAATACGAAGTTGTTCAAAATTAAAATCAAAAGTAAGTCAAAGAAAAATTGCATCTGAATTTGCAATTTCAGTAGGTCAAGTCAATGCGATCAGCAAGAAAGAGAAAGAAATTATAGCCGCTTTTGAAGCAAGTGAACCTTCCTCAAAGTGTAGAATTTTCGAAAAGAAAACAGGAAACGAGAAGATAAACAATCACGTCTGGAATTTTTTTTGCCAAATGAGAACGAAGAATCTTCCTGTCACTGGACCCCTGTTAAAGCAGATTGCTCTGGATTTTGCAGAAAAGGAGAAAATCACGGAATTCAAGACATCAGAAGGATGACTGACTCGCTTCAAAAGTCGGCATAACATCGAATTCAAAATAATCAATGCTGAAGCTGCAGACGTAAATATTGACACTGTGGAGGAATGGAAAAGAAAGCTTCCGGATATAACGAAGGATTTCTATGCCGCTGACATTTTCAATGCCGACTAAACCGGCCTGTTTTTCAGAGCTCTTCCAAATAAAACCTTAGCAGAAAGAAGCGAGAAATGCATGGGCGGAAAAATGTCAAAAGAAAGATTTACCGTCATGCTCTGTGCCAGTTTTACGGGTGAGAAGCTCAAACCACTTGTGATCGGAAAAAGTGAAAAAACACGGTGCTTCAAAAATGTGAAGATAGCATCATTGCCTGTGCACTGTAAATCAAATCGAAAAGCCTGGATGACATTCACAATTTTCTCACAATGGTTGGAGGGCATTAACAAAATGATGAAGAGAGAAGGAAGAAAAATTCTTCGTTTTGTGGATAATGCCAGATCACATACAAATATGCAGCTGAGCAACGTGAGCCTGAAGTTCCTGCCACCGAACTGTACTTCTATAATCCAACCACTGGGTCAAGGAGTAATCAAGACGTTTAAAGCTCGCTACCGAATTCATTTTTTGAAGAAAATGTCCGTGGTGATGGAGGAGGCAAATTCGGCAACCAAACTAACGAAGAAGGTCAATGTCACGGATGCTGTCCATTGGATATCAATGGCTTGGAATGAAGTAACCCCCTATACCATCCAAAAATGCTTCTACAAAGCTGGATTCCCGTGTGAGAATGAACAATCAAATGACGGAGGATCAAGAAGCAACAGCTGTGAGTGACTTGGGGTCAATTCTTCAGGAACTTTATAATAAAATTGAACCAGGAGCTTATCTCGAAGCCGACAGAAGAATTCCTGTTTGCGACAACATCGTTGAAGAAGAAGAGGGTAGTGAAGACGAAGCAAAATCAGAAGAGACCAATAAAACAAGAAGTATGATTACCTTCAAGCAATATGGCCAAGGGATTGAAGACCTGTTGAACTATGCGGCTGAACATCACCCGAAAGCCTTTCCACTTCTTAAACAACTAGATAACATGTACACTGCACGAGCATACACAATGCAAAAACAGACTAAAATTATTCACTTTTTTAAGTAATGTACCGATTATGTTTTCAAATAATGTATTGTAAGTATGTAATTGTATATTTTGTAAATTTTTTTAATATAACATTTAATTAACTTTTTTTAATTAACTTTTTTAATAGTTTCTAAATTTAGCACCTCCATCTTGGTAACTTGCATGGTTAACCAGACTAAGTATTCTATACAGTCTATAAACTCAACACATAGTAGTAGTAGTGCATTTCCCAATCTCCCTCTAAAATGAACACCCCCATAATCTGAACACTTTTGGTCGGTCCCATGAGTGTTCAGAATAGAGAGAGTCCACTGTATATATATATGAATTGTAACCTATGACGTTTTAAACAGAAATAGACTTTTAGAAGCTTGAAATATGCTAATCCAAAATTACAGTTTGTTCCGCCAAGTAATTTTTGAGTTATGCTAAAAAAAAAAAAAAATCGTTATACTTTAAAAACATTGTTATTTTTTTAACAATGTTTTTGTTTTTCACGATTGTACATATTTTAAAGCTAAATGTAACATAAATGTAAAAAAAAGTGTTACATAGTTTAATTTTAATTTTATCTGGATTATTATTGTTTTTTATAAGGTCATTTACATTTATTATTTCAGATTGTATTTATTTACGAAGAAATCTAATGCAAAGCCCGTACGTAGAGAAATAGAAGAGTTAAGGCGTATATTACAAATAAGCTGTATATTACAAAAAAAAAAAAAAAAAAGCTTTTTTTTTTTTTTTTTTTTTTGTAGTTTAGCACATTGAAATTGAATTTAGTAATAATTTTAAAATCTAAAGTATTTACTTGATCAGATTTTTTTTTTTGCACAGTGTTATGCAAAAAAACTTTTTCTTCTCTTGACCATATTTTATTGATTAAATTTTTGTATCCATTCTGTTAAAATTACATTTCAAATGATGCCAGTTTTGTCTTAGTTGGTCTGTATTGGTGAATTTGATTTGACAGTACCATCTTCAAGAGGGGGTGTGGATGTATCCACATTTTAAGATTTGTTTACTTCAGATAGAAAAAAATTTACTCTTTTTTAAGACTTTATTATTATTATTATTATTATTATTATTATTATTATTATTATGTAAAACAACTTCGTAAAATTTCAAAAAATCACGGTAAAGAAAGGAATCTTTTTAATTCAGAAACATTCCCATAAATCTTGGAAATCTGTTTTGGTTTCTAATTGGTTCTTTTCGTATGGTTTCTGAAGATAAAGGAAAGGGCTTTTGAATCGTAAGTAATTATGAAATTTCACGAGCGGATATTAAATTTTTGTAAGCTTTTCTGCTGTACAGGAAAACGTTTCTATGATTTTTGTTACTTATATATCACATTTTTACGAAATTCAAGTATGCCATATACGACAGACAGAATTTATTCTTTATAATTGATTAATCGAGCTTTGTAAAAGGACATTTGGTATTTGGCCTTCACCTTGAAAGAGACATAGATAACGAATTAAAGAGTTATATTCTTAACAGTTTATTTGTACGGAACATTCTGTTCATGCCGCGATGTATCTCACAGCTGATAGGCGATATGTTGTTGATACAGTATTTTCAACTTGAAGCAGTTATATTTGATATTTCAGGTGAAACTGCGAGCATCAGCTAAATCCACTGATTATGTGTAAAATAAAGGTCATAGTAATCTATAAAATAGGCTTATAAGCGTTTCTTTTATATGATATTATCTTATAAAAAGTGTCACTTTTGAGGACTTTTATCATTTATACTTTTATAGGAACAGAAGGTTGGTATTAGACTCTAAATTTTTATTTTCAGTTTGCTTTGAAGTAGGTCTCGGATTGAATCAATTTGATTGAATCGAGTTTGACGCAATCATAGTTGGTGGTTCGCAAGTTTATCAATACGTGCGTTGTTCTTTTAGATCTCAATATCTCTTTGACAGAATAACGAACAAATGTTAAATTTTGAGGAATTGTAATCTTAGGTAAGGATTTTATTATTTTTTTTTAATCTGAAAAAATGCACTAGTATTTCAGAAATACAAGATAGTACAAAAGTTACTAGAATCGTTTTTAATTTTATAATGTTTGATTTATTTATTTTCTTTTTCTTTTAGATTTAGAATATGGTCAATTTGGAGTCTTACGGATAGATACACGGTTGATCTCAAAATATTTTGTAAATCAACTCTCAACTTTTGCTACTCAAAAAAGTATATTGCAGACGTTTCAATGTGAGATATTCTACGGTACAGTTGACAGTGGGCAGCTTAATTATACGTTTTTGACAACAAGGTACTGTAGCCGACTTAGATCGCACAGGTAGACGCTTGTTTAAACTGCACAATATTGAGAACGATGTGAATGATTATTGGGCTTTGAAAATAAATTTTTACCACTGATACTTTTTATTAAACAACCCCAAGTAACACATACATTTTGGGAAACTGTTGGACCATAGTTTTTTAGCTTCGTGGGACAACAAAATATTGGCCGTCTTGTTTACGTTGGTCTAACAATTGGCTGTTGATTGGAGTAACGTTTTGACCTGCATCTGAGACAACGGTTGGCCAATGGTTGGCCAACGGACAAAACTGCATTTGAACCAACGGTTGAATGATGTTTTAACATACGCAGCAGATTTGGCATATATGCCAAAGTTTGGATGATCGTTGAACTGATTCTGACTTACTAATATGCCAATGGTTGGGTTTTGAGTCAAAACTATAAATGTACCAACAATTGACTCGATTTTAATTCACTTCAACTGATTTACTGATTTCCTTTCAATAACTTGAAATGATATATGTTTCTATAATTACGCATTAAAATTGCTTAAAATTTAATTTATTTGTCGTAATAAATATTTCAACATTTACTATTTGTTATTTTAACAAATATCTCTAAAACTATTAAATAAATTTTGCTGTTATGATTATTTATATCTCTGTACGGAAACACTCCAAATTGTTCAGACTCTAAAACAAAAGGAAAATTAACTACATCAAAAGTTATTAACTTTTTAAATTACCTAGTAACTTTTGCGTTGTTTTTAAAATCCTTTATAAGGTTTTCAAGGAAAGCGTTCGTTAATTAAGATTGATTTGAATATGGTCTACATATACAGTAAATCCTCTAAATAACGGACGCATTGGGAGAGCAAAATTTGTCTGCTATTCAGAGGTAAAAACATAGAAGTAACGTATGTGTTGGGAATTGAAAAAGTGTTCGCCAAATAGAGGTGCTTGCTATTCGAGAGTGTCCATTATGGAGGTTTTACTGTATATTATTTAACTTCTAATATTGGTGTGTTGTAAGATTTCGGTGCCGTTTGTTCCAGTCTTCAAAGGGATATAAAAAAAATAATAAGATTTTGGCATATAACTTTTATTTTGGCCAGTTTTGTTTTCAGGGTCACATTTTATGTTAAAGATATCGTTACAATGACACCATATTAACCCCAATTGGGCAAATTTTATGAAATTGGCTATTTTTTAACATTCTATTTAATGCTGAATTCAGTTTCATTTTGTGGTTTGTTTGAAAAAGAAAAAAAAATACTGACGTCTTGAAAATGAGTTTTCTTGCTTTTTTTAAGAGGTTTTTCATGGTAATCCGGTATGCCACTTGGTAGAATGATATTTTTTAAAAGATTCAAGGCCTTCGAAATTTAAAACCTTGAATACCTACGAATTGTATAACAGGTAATATATTAGCTATAAGAAGTTATGTAACTCGTTCATGCACATGACTTGACATACTTACTACAAAATTTCATATTTTTGAAGATTATAAAATACAGCTTATAAAACTGCATAGAAAGTAGAAAGGTTTTTCTATAAATATACATATTGTAAAAAATAACATGAAATATGCTCTTAGATACAAGAATTCGACAACTTTGACGTTTATTTAGTTTTTAATACAAATTGGGAATATTTATTAACGAGACTGGTCTGTGTTGTATTTCTAGCATGTTTATTCCAATTATTTCTTTTCAATCTTTTAAATACATTTTGTCTCTTTAACAAATAGTTCATATTACTTCTTTTAATTCTCGGGAATTACTTAAAAATTAGTTTTAATTTGAAAAATTCACTGAAAATATTGTAAAATGCCATTTTTTATTTCTGTACTGTCGGTTTGTTGCATAGAGGCTCTTGCTAAAAAATAGTGAAATAAAATACACATATATATATATATGCTAAAATGGATTACAGTATACATATAAAAAGTCTTAAAAAACCTTTTAAAAAACTAGCCGATTAGTTTCGTACACTCGAACGGTGACATACTCAATGTTTTAAAATGATAAATAAATCCGCATAAAATTTGAGCTTTGTACATGATTAACGGGTATCACGAGATAGCAGTGGTCCCTATTTATTGCCATTGTGCTCTAACAACAATAATCTTCCTTTAACATGATTTATTTTAAAGTATCATTTTAAGCTTACGCAGCATTTCACGCCAAATTCCAGGTAATTGAAAAGAAGCTGTTTCATTGCATGTGTTCTCATTACGCATATAAATGTCTATCAACTCGCAGCTAATGAATGGGATATAAAATCTCGAGGGATAAATTATTTTACTTTCTTTAAAATTAATCTGCAAAGGTTCTGCGTTGTTTAATCTGGCTAAAGTTGTTTTCTTGCTGTACTTGATATCTCCTATATTTTATTTTTTCCTCGTTTTAAACATGCTATTCGTCATTTTTATATAATATTGCACTGTTCCATCAGGCTTTGATGAACGGTATTTCCTATACTCTGGATAGTGGACCAAGTTCTATTGGATCTATCTTTCTACAGTTTTTTATTTTTTTATTTTAGGGTGGATTTCGCAATAATACATATATTGAATTCATCAAATTTATAATTCAATCTTTCAGAAAATCCAGAAAAATATTGTCAAGTAGATATCTTGAAATTTTGTTCGTAGAAATGAATTTTCTTCTTGCTATAGATGTGCATAATTAACCAATTTATGCTTCTTTCTTTATATTCATTATTTCTTGCATTATCACATATTTCCTTTTAATTCACTGGCTAACTGAGCAGTAGTACAGACTGTGAAGGCTCTCTTAATAAAATGACCTAAATACAGAAGCTTTGTTAGAAAGAGGAGCTTGAGTACGCTGTGGAATATTAGATTGGCTGGGTATTGGCCTTCTGTAAAACGTATATAGAATGTACTGTTTACGAATTTAACGAATTCGATATCAGTCTTATCGCAAAACTCTCTCTAAAATAAACGTAAACAAAAAATAACAGTCTATAGGAAGATTGATTCAATTGAACCTGATCAACTATCGAGAGTATATGAAATCCCGTTCACCAAACGAGGTTGAAAGAACATATAGCAGATATCAAGTACAGCAAGAAAAACAATGTAGAACCTTTACAGATTAATTTTAAAAAAAGTAAGATAATTTATCCCTTAAGATTTTATTTTCCATCCATTATCCGCGAGTCAATAGAAATTTATATGCGTAATGAGAGCATAAGCAATGAAAAAGCCTCTTTTGAATGATCTGGAATTTGGCGTGAGATACTGCGTAAACTTAAAAAAAGACTATAAAATAAATCATGTTAAAGGAAGATTATTTTTGTTAAAGCACAATGATAAATAGAAGGCGCATACTGCTATCTCGTGATACCTGTTTATCATGTACAAAATAAAAATTTTATGCTAAAATGATGTATTTATCATTTGTTTGGAAATGTCACCGTTGGAGTGCCGAGAAAAGAAACGATATTGGCTCTTGTAATCTTACACGTTATGCCTTGCAAGATATTTTACTAACAAATTAAAAAAACTTCTAACATTTCTTTCAGTTTATCATATCCCTTTTTTAAAGGAAAAAAAAATCTTAATTTGCCTTCGAAATCGCTTGGGTTCAAAACAACATAAAACAACACATGCCAAGTTGACAAAAAGAACGAGGTCTGTGTTCCTGTTATCTTTTGAGCGATAGGAAACTTAAAAGATAATTCATCTTTCGTACATATTTTATTTACTTCATCGTAATCGTGTTCTTGAATTTTACAAATTCCACGTGCAACCTTGAAAATTACGTCGTATCAGCGGTTTTTAAAAGTGAAAGCTATATGCGAAGCGGAAGAAGTAGAAAAAACAATATTCTTGGAAAGTATCGGCAATCCGCCGCAAATTTCATTTGAAAGTAGTATTAACAGTTTTGAAAGTAATGTGGTATAATCAATATTCGAAGCATAAAAACAAGTTTTGTGTGTTAATTCTTTACTAAGAAACATTAAATTGGTAAGTTTATTTTTTCTTTTTAAATCCTCTAATATTGACACTCAATGAAAAAAAAAAAAAAAAATCTTAACAGTAATGGATTTAAATCGGTAAAAGAAAATTTAACATGTTCATAGTCTGTATTCTCAAAGCCAAAGAGGGTGAACTTTCAAGATGTTCATTTTGCTTTTGTTTTTTATTTTTTGTTTATTTATTTATTTTATAAATAACACGAAGAATCGATATGTTTTAAACGAATAATTCTATTTTATTAAACATTTCCTTTTACCTTTTTCCTTTCTTTCTTTTTTTTTATTTTTAGTCTGTGTGTATTATGCATTGTAAAAGTTACTTCATGACGTTTCTAAAATCATGGCCAGCAAAGAGGTTTTTTTTTTTATTTCAAAAGCGTTTTTCGTAATTCTTGGAAACCTATTGGTTTCGGAGGATTCTGACTGTTTTCTTTCTTTCTTTTTATTTTATTTTCTTTATTTTCTTTTTTTTTTTACGGATTCTGAAAGGTAGATAAAAAAGATTTTAGAATCATACTTAACATATTACTTTTAAATGCTAAAGGTGCAAAATTAACAACATAATATAAATTAAAATAACTTTTATTAGTTGTTTTACATGTTTCGACTCTTTTCGAGTCATTTTCAAAAACAAAATGAGAATATTCTAAAGCTGCACTGGCTTTGAAGTGATTATTTTCATGTACTTTTTTAAAAATTACGCACGTTATCTATTATTTTTTACTTGGTTGTTTATTTTCATATCTTTGACCATGGAGTAACTCTAGCCACAGTTTCGGTAAATTAAAAGATCTTCTGCAATTTCTGCAATAAAAAAAAAGAGCACATAGCTGATATTAAATACAATAGAAAAACTACAGCCCTGGCAAGATTATATCAAGAAGAAACCATCCAAATAAATTTCAATGAAAGTAAAATAATATTTCCCTCCAGTCTATATTATCCATCCATAATAAGAGAAATCATAGAGATACTCACGCGCAAAAATACAATATGTAACGATGCGGCATCTTTTAATTTACCGAAACTGTGGCTAGAGTTACTCCATGGTCAAAGATATGAAAATAAACAACCAAGTAAAAAATAATAGATAACGTGCGTAATTTTTAAAAAAGTACATGAAAATAATCACTTCAAAGCCGTGCAGCTTTAGAATATTCTCATTTTGTTTTTGAAAATGACTCGAAAAGAGTCGAAACATGTAAAACAACTAATGAAAGTTATTTTAATTTATATTATGTTGTTAATTTTACACCTTTAGCATTTAAAAGTAATATATTATTACATGGTGTTATAATTTATTATATTATCATACTTAACTTTAATATTTTATGCATTAGGAAATTTGTCTGAGCATTTTACGGTACATTTTAAAACATAAATCTACAAGGAAATGAGTATACCAATCATCATTAATATTTTACATTGTGGGAAATATTGTTAATCTAAAATTATTATAGATATCTCTTAAATATTTTCTTCTGAAAGCGAAAAGTTTTCTTCATGAGAATTTATCTATCGTTCTGTTCGCTCTCTAGTTTTTGTGAAGATATTTAGGTCGTAACATTTTGAGAATATGTATTAAACGTGAATTGTTTCTTTCTTTGTTTGTTTTTTTATGAGAAAATTTCTTTTTCCTAAACAATTTTTCCTATTTTAAAACTGCAGAATATAATTATTCAATTATTGTTTGAAATGAATTTTATTTTGTAATTTCTTTATTAAAATTCTGTATTTTATTTCAATAAACTCTTAAATGTTCTCTATTAAAAATTGCATCCGTGATCGCAGTTTTTCGTCGGAAAAATCTTACAAAGCTATGTGTGAATAATAAGTGGTTTAAACAACGAATATTGTTGAAACTTCTGTTGAAATTTTAAAATGCGTTATTGTTATTGCGTATGCGTAATGTTTTTTTTTCAAGATTTAATAACTAAATAATATTTATTTCTGTCTACATTAAAAAAAAAATTAATGTACATTTATCATAGATTGTTAACGATAAGTAATCTTAAGTAGAATTATTTTTCTAACCTCTACCTAATTCTGGATTATATAGAATAATCTGTGAGTAACACATGATTTTATTACCTCTTTCAAATTTATGTTAAATTGACTACCTTCTGATTTTATGAGTGAAGCCCGGTAACTCAGTTGTCAGTGCGTCGCGCTATCACACTACAGGTTCGAGGTTCGATTCCAGATTTGAACGAGGTTCAATCAACTTTTCATGATCGATAAAATGAGTGCCAAGCTTGCTTCGGATCTAAACTCGAGGATTCTGCGTTAGGCTAACCACATGACTGAGATCTAGTTAACGGAGTTGGGCGCCATCGACCATAGTCCTTTATGAATTGTAGCTGTGCGAAGTTTAGTTTAGTTGTGATTTTATGAGCGTGACTGAAAAAAAAGCCATGCAAAATATTACAATATAAGCCTACATCTATCCGATAATTTTCACCTAAATTATTTTAAAAAGTATAAAATAATTAAAATAATGGAAATGTAAAATAAAAATAAAAGACTTCGAATAAGTTCTTGTATTTTTAATAATCAGTGTTATGTTTGCCTAAATTTGCATATGTATTGGTTTTTTTTTTCCTGTAGGTGCAGGGTATATGGAGCACAGATTACATACCCAGAGGAACTAGGTTCGGTCCGCTGGTCGGCGAAATTTACAAACAGGACGAAGTGCCACCTGACGCTAACAGAAAATTCTTCTGGAGGGTAAGTGCGAGACTTTTTATTTCATAAGGACTGGTTGTCAAAGATTTAATTTTTCTTCACGCGGAAATGCTGATTAATTTTTTTTTTAAATCTCAATTGCGAAATCATTTTCATTTCTACATGAATAAAAGTCCGAAACATTTTACTTCGTCTCTACACTGTAGAAAAAAAAAAAGAACTATCTCTTGATCTATCAAGATGGTTTACGAAATTATAATATTATAACCTCTTCCGAGTTACGTAGGATTCCGAAAATCATTTTTTTAACTTCCGAAACCTAAACCTCAGAAACCAATAGATTTCCGAGATTTAAAACATTTCTGAAACAAAACTTTCGTTTGTTCTAGTAATTTTTGGAATCGTTTCCGAGTGGTTTTTACAGTGTATTAATCAGTTTTCTGAAGCACGTATATGGGTTACTTCAGCATGAAATATGGGTTATTTGAAAATAGTATTTAAAAAAAAAAAAAAAAAAAAAAACACGACAATTTTGTGTTTATACTTCGTTGAGAAAACTGGTTAATACACTGTAAAAGCTACTCGGAAACGTCTGAGGTATTTGAAAATAAAGGAATGCTTTTCGGAATAGTGAGTAACTCGGTAGAGGTGTTTCGGTTAATAATATCGATTTTTTTAAGCGATGGCGTTACTAATACATTTGTTGATATAGGCTAATGAAGTCTATGGCGTTTTGGAAGGTAAACGTACATCATCAAAAGCCGGTTCGTTTTTAATTGTCATTGTGCAAAAAACATAGTTTTTCATAGCTTTGAATATGTCGAATTTTGTAACAGAAAAAGATGTTTTGCGGGGAAGTTTAATTAAACTTTTTTCGTTTGAAGAAAACGGTTGCTGAAAGTTATCGATTGTTCGCTGAAGTTTGTGGTAAAAATGTTCTAACCCAAAAAACTTTTGAACGATGATGGTTTAAACGCTTTAAAAGTGGTGATTTTGATAGAAAAGAAAAGGGGGTGTTCAGGAGAGCCAAAAAAATTTGAAGATTTGCAAGTATTATTGGATGAAGAACCTAGTCAAACAATTACTGGCGAACACTACTAACAACAACTGGTAAAATTGAAACGTGCGTTGAAGAAAAAATGACCATAATACGCCCAAAGATACGATAAAGACATTTTTCAACATGACAATGCTTGGTCCCATGTTGCTAAATGTGTAAAAAACTATTTGGAAAATGTTAAATGGGACATCCAACACCACCCTCTGTATCCACCACTTAGTCCCTTCGGACAACTACTTATTTCGATCGATGCAGCACGGATTTTCAGAACAGCACTTTAATTCTTTCGAATAAGTCAAAAATTAACTCGATTCATGAATTGCTTCAAAAGATGAGTTTTTTTAATCGACACGGAATCTATCTCCTGCCAGAAAGATGGAGAAAAGGTCATAACTAACGATGGACAATACTTTGATTATTTATGTAATTTATTTTGTTATGAGAATGAAAGCTCAATTTATGAAAAAAGATCGACATTTTTAATCGAAAAACCTATTGTGTTTTCGCAAACTCCTTGCTAGATCAAGAAACATTTCTCTTTCTCTCTCCTTTTTTTTTTTTCTTTCAGTGTAAGGACCGTCTAACATCCAGAAGCGATTTGAGTCTTCAGATCAATGCTCAATAGCTCAATGGTCAGAGACCTGATGGAGACCTATTGTTTGATTCCCAGATGGGACCGAAATGTTACAGCGGCGGCTGAACCATGATACCCCAGGCGGATCGAGGCAAAATCGAAGATGAAAAAGTTCGTGGGGTGACAACGTAAAAAAAGGGGGAGGGGCAAATTTCAAGACCATCAGACATTCAGAATAAGATTAAGTCTACAGCAGAGTGCCCCAGTAACTCAATGGTCAGACTTATTCTCCCGGGGGAAAAGATCGGGCGTTTGATTCTATTGGCTGAAGCGAAACTATTGCAAAAAACTCACAAAACGAAGAGTTTTGCTCTTTGATTATCGTTGTCTGCTAGATGATCCCCAACTTTTGAGCCACCGAAAATTGATTTGAGGCATCCGCTTTAATAGTGTTTTCTAAGAGATGCGTTACAGTTGTCGTAATTGGAATAAATAAATCTGATTTTTTTACATATGTGGATAAAATTACTTTGCCTGTAAGACATAAAGTACTGAATTTAATTTACGAACAATATATATTATTCTTTCACAAATTTCTCAGCTTGTTAAATTTAAATAACTATCTAAATGCTTTTTTTTAATAAATAAGAAATTTTAGATTTTTTTTTTCATTTTTTATTGAGCATTTTGATAAAAGCACACTCCGTTGGATTTTTTCTAATTAAATTAATAAGTAAATAACCTAGTGGAACAAAAATACTTTTTGTTTATTTTTTCAATCCTATTCTATTAATTTTAATTCTTATTAAAGATATTTTAAGCCTTTTTTTTCACTCAAAACTGATCCTTATAATGTTTACTTATCCTGTTAAACACATTAAAATTTATTTTCTTTTAAAAAACCAGTAACATAAATATGTCTTTACTTCGTTTTACAACTTTACATTATTTACAGAGACATATATTTCTAGCTATATCCGTCAATTATAAAACTTATTTTAATTTTTTTTTTCGCTTTTCAATCGCATTAAGAGATGTGACAAAATTTTTATGTCATATTATAATTGTAAGCTTTCCTTTAAAGGTAGTAAATAATCCCAGAATAATAATTTCAGAAAGTTTAATGAACTGTTTCGTTATAGTAATTGAAATATTTAATTAATAGCATTTCCATTTGTCTTCTAAAAGTATCAACAAATAAGACTTTTATGTTATGTTAAAGCAGCGAGTGCAAAGTAAAACAAGAACGAAAAATCATGCGTCAAGCATAGATTATGTAACACTTTCCAACGCTTCCAAAATAATTTTACAAATCATACCGTTTAATAAGCTAAAAGATAACATCTAAGTAATCCGAATACTTTTATTCAGCCCTGTATAGGATCTATAGATTTGTATATATACTACATAGGATGTTAAATTTTAGTTCAGTTAGGAAACGCGTAGCACAGTTTAAAATTCTCCGTCTGGAGTTAAATAATACGGAAACGTGTTCGCGAACTTTTTTGCGTCCCTGTAAATGAACGATGACTGCTGTACACACACTATTCTGTAGTAAGCCTCTTGAAATACACCTTAGTGATATATATAAATTTCAATGCGTTTAAAATAGGGAAACATTATTTAAATAAACCGCAGACGATTTTCTCCATAGACGTAATGTAACAGAATTCTTTTGACTGTCCCTGTAAAGTAACTATAAGTGCTATGCACACCCTATTCCATATTAAGCTTCTTCTAATGCACCTTAGTGATATATATAAATTTCAATGCGTTTAAAATAGTGAAACATTATTTAAATAAAACGTCAATGATTTTTCCCCATAGACCGCAATGTAACGGAATTCTTTTGAGTGTCCCTGTAAAAAAACTATCAGTGCTACACACTTCCGTTGAAATAGGGAACATGCTATGGATAACGACTATAACATATAAAAATTGCAGAGCAATCCGAGCATATTTACGGGAGTTAGAGCACGGACTGACGGCCAGACGGCCAGACGGCAGACGGCCATACGGCCAGACAAACCGAAGTCATAAACACTTTTCAACTAGGTTGGAAAGTGTTAAAAAAAGACAAAAAGTCTAGGTGCTAGGAGTGAAAAAACTGCAAATCGTGATACAGTTATACCGTTTGGTCAGTATCTACTCTATATTAATACAAAGCATATAAGAAGGGGAGGCATCGCGGAAAGTGCGGGGAATTCAAGATGGCGGCCGGTATTCAAAATGGCGTCATTTTCGGGAATTAGTGCAATTTCGTTTCTATTCATCGTATAAAAGCATGTTTGATGAAAATTTAGATGTTTTTAGATAAAAAATATTATTTGTAACACTCTACAGCACAGTCGAAAAGTATTTATGAATTGAGTTTGCCTGTTTGTCTGTCTGTCTGGTCGTCTGTCTAGTCGCGCACTAACTCAAAAAAAATATAACCGATATCTATATAATTAAAATATGGTATTGTAGTATATCGTAACAAATTCGGTATTCATTTTCAAGTGTGCATCATTCATAGTTCATTTACAGGGGCAATCAAAAGTATTCGGTTACATTATGGTCTGTAGACGAAAATCGCTTGCAATGTGTTTTAATGATGTTATACTCTTTGTAACATATTCAAATTAATATACATCAGTGCGGTGCAGTACAAGATACTTACTGTAGAATATGCAGTGTATAGCAGTTTTCGTTCATTTACAGGGGCTCACAAAATAATACGGCCACAAGACTTTCAATAAAAACTATGCTGTCTATGCGCGTTTTTAATTTTATAATGTGTTTTTGAATTTTGCTAGATATTAAAGAATTGCAAATTGTCACCTTTCCAGGAACATGCGATGCTTTAATTTATGATAGGCCAGTTCTTATTAACATTTTAAAGCCTTACCGGTCTTCTGAAACCTTTAATGATTACTACATTAACACATTTTAACCCCATTTATGTAACGACATTGAGAGTTTTAGCTGCCAAAGAATAGATTTTATATGGGATAGATTCATTACACCAAGCATAATAGGTGAAACCAGACAAAAAAGGGGTGCAGGAACCAGGCGGCAAGTGCTATCGCATGTCAAACTACCTAAAATTTGGCAAGATTTCTTAAGAAATTCAAGTAATGAAGAAAAGATATTTAATCTGCTTGGAACACTAGCTATAAATACCATAAAAAATACACAAGTTATAACCACTTCAGGTGAAGAAGTTAAAGGAAATAATATTGCACTAAGTTCCTTAATCGGAATATCTTGCCCTGGTCATGAAGAAGCTGATACAAGGATAATCTTGCACCTCAAAGACATGGCAGTAAACGGATTGAAAAATATTGTTATACGCTCTGTAGATACTGATGTATTAGTTTTAGCAATTGTACATTTCTTTACTTTGTCAGATAGACACCTGCAAACTGTTTGGATTGCATTTGGAACAGGTAAGAATTACAGACTTATTCCCATCCATACTGTAGCTGCAGCAATTGGAAAAGAAAAGGAAATGTCGTTACTAGGATTCCATGCTTTCACAGGCTGCGACAGCAATCCTGGTTTCACAGGAAAAACAAAAAAGTCAGCTTGGAAGACATGGATTCTCTATAAAGATGCTACTATCGCATTTTCATTTTTATCAAAACCGCAAACTTCCATAGCTGACGATATTCTAAATATTTTAGAAAAATTCGTAGTATTGTTGTACTGTTCAACATGTAACAGCATATGTGTAAATGGTGCTAGACAGGAATTGTTTATGACAAAAAATCGTCCTATTGAACATCTTCCACCAACCAAGGGTGCAATAGAGCAACATATTTTATGGAGTGCTTTCCAAGCTGGACACATTTGGGGACAATCACATGAGCGAGAAATATGTCCCCCCCTCTCGAAACAAATGGTGATGGTGGTTGGATAATTTTTCATGGAAATTAAAATGATCGGAGCTGTCCGAGATTGCAGATTCTTGCAAAGAACTAATAAAATGTATGTGCAAAATCTGCAAAAATAAGTGTAGTTGTAGGAAGGTTGGTCTTTCTTGCACATTGTTGTGCAACTGTAAAAACGAATGTGAATGAGAAATAATATGCTACAAACTAAAGTTTCTATATTCTGCAATTTTATGTCATTCATTTGTTATGTAGCATTCATTTTTTAATATGTTGTATAAGTAAGGCATTATAGTAAAATGCATTTTTATTATTTATTTAATCCAATCATTTTACTCACTATACAATAAAAAATACTTTAATAATTGAACTAGTTTCATTTTAAGTATATTTCTGATATTAAAAAGAAAATTTTTGATTAAAAAAATCGAAAATGAGATCAAAGACACTTTTATATGACGAAAACGGAAAAAAATGAATAACAGCCTAAATCTTAAATTCCTAAGACATTTCATTATGCCTCTCTTATATGCATTGTTTTAATATAAAGAAGATACTGACCAATAGGGATATTATTACTAAATATTGCAGTTATTTCATACCTAGCACCTTCCTTAATAACAATCGATTTAGCTGATGATCTATAAAATTTATACACAAGTTACAAAGGCACTGTGCTCGGAGACATTAATGTAACGGTAACCGTATTATTTTGTGAGCCCCTGTAAATGAACGAAAACTGCTATGCACTGCTTATTCTATAGTAAGTATCTTGTACTGCACCGTACTGATGTATATTAATTTGAATATGTTACAAAGAGTATAACATCATTAAAACACATTGCAAGCGATTTTCGTCTACAGACCGTAATATAACCGAATACTTTTGATTGCCCCTGTAAATGAACTATGAATGATGCACACTTGAAAATGAATACCGAACATGTTACGGTATACTACAATACCATATTTTAATTATCTGGATATCCGGTTATTTATTTATTTTTTTTGAGTTAGTGCGCGACTAGACAGACGACCAGACAGACAGACAAACAGGCAAATTGAATTCATAAATACTTTTCGACTGTGCTGTAAAGTGTTACAAATAATATTTTTTTATCTAAAAACATCTAAATTTCCATCAAACATGCTTTTATACGATTAATAGAAACGAAATTGCACTAATTCCCGAAAATGACGCCATTTTGAATAACGGCCGCCATCTTGAATTCCCCGCACTTTCCGCGATGCCTCCCCTTCTTATATGCTTTGTATTAATATAGAGTAGATACTGACCAAACGGTATAACTGTATCACGATGTGCGGTTTTCACCTTATTTTTGTCGTGTAGCACTTGGACTAAAATGTTTCTTAATCATAGGAACTTACAATATAACAAATGAGACTATACGTATACAATAACCTCTTCCGAGTTACCCAGGATTCCGAAAAGCATTCTTTATCTTTAGAAACCAATATATTTTCGAGATTTAAAGAAACATTCATAAAAACAAAGTTTTTTTTTTTCCTGTGAAAGGTTTTCAGAAACGTTTCCGCGTAGTTTTTATGGTGAGTTTTTGTCAATCAGTTTTCTCAACCTCGAATATAGCGTTATCGGATGCTATCAGTTCTCAAGTAAGCAAATTCATGTTTAACAGACATGTTTTACAGACAGACATGATAAATAAACAGCATTAACATTAACATTAAAATTAATATTATTTTGTTACTCTTGCATGTATAAATGCGGTTACGCAGCTGTAAACGGTTTAATTGAGAATCGATAGAATCGGTATTCGATTTTGAGGAAATGGATTGCTACGCTTTAAAAAATACTCGGAAACATTTCCGAAAATCAATGACAGCAAAAAAAGACTTTTTTTATACAATGGCTGCCAAAATTGTTCGTACACTTACGAATTTCAATTAATAGTGCCATAACCAATAATTAAAATTAATATTTCAGAAAAGGTATTTAATAATAAGATCTATAACTTATTCTTAACAAAACTACATAAAATATTTTAAACACATAATAGTAAAACGTTATTTTGAAGAAATCAATAATAAAAAATAACAAAAATGTTACCTCACAAAAGTCTTCGTACACTTTAAAAAAATCTCTACATATTAGTAAATATTGTAATATTTCATTAAATTAGTATTTAGTAGGATATCCTTTAGCATCCACATTAACTTTTAAACGTCTGGGAACAGATATCTTGTAATTTCTTTAATTTCTGCATCAATGTTCATTCATTCGTCGTTCATTAATGTTTTTAGTTCGCTTTTCGTTTTAAGGCTGCTCGTCAGTAAACTTCCCGATTCCCCTCGCTAATGTTATTCCTATGAGCGTAGGATGCATTCGTATTTTTAAAATATCTCCTCGGAAAATTAACATTTTTAACTTCTGTTTTCTTTGTATTGTTCTTAAAGAATGTCTCTTTTTTTCTTAGTTGTCAATTTTTTTCTAAAATATATACTTAATTTTATATGAAATGTTAAAATCGTATTGAATTTCGCTAAGATTTTAACACATAAAAATATAAATTAAGCACATAGTTTAGAAATATTTTGATAACTAAGAAAAAAAGAGACATTCTTTAAGAACAGTACACAGGAAACAGAAGTTAAAAATATTAATTTCCCGAGGAGATATTTTAAAAATCCGAATGCATCCTACGCCCATAGGAATAACATTAGCGATGGGAATCGGGAAGTTTACTGAGCAGCCTTAATGTCATGTTTTCGAAAATCTAAACTCCAGTTCTCTCCAAATATATTCTATTGGGTTTAAATCCGACGATTTAGGTGGTGTTTTCAGAACTCGTGGGCAATTATAGGGGCACCAGAAGCGAACGTTAAGAGCCGTGTGCTTAGGATTGTTATCTTGATTAAAAACAAAATTGTTTCCATTACCCAAATTTTTTGCTGATAATGCTAAATTGTCTTTTAAAATATTTAAATAAAGTGCATGATTCATTATGCCATGAATAAATACCAAATTACCTAGTTCTGATGCTGCCATGCACCCCCCACATAAGGCCACCTCCATCGCTATGCTTAACTGTTCCAACTAAGTTCTTGGGATTAAGTTCTTCATTTTTTTCTTTTCTATACAATTATACACTCATCGGAACCAAAAATGTTAAATTTGCTTTCATTTGCAAATAAGACATTATTACAATACGATTCGGGTTTATTTATCATTGATTTTGCGAAGGAAAGCCTGAGCTTTCTGTTTTTCGCACTAACAAATAATTTTCTGCGGGCAGAACGCCCATTTAATCCAACTGATCTCAGCACTCGTCGAACAGTTTCAGGTGAAATTGAAGTAGATAATTTTTCATTAAATTCTGTAGGAACTTTTCAAGCACTTAAACGTAGACTTTTCACAATTTTTCTAATTAAAAATCTCTGATCACGTTGTGTTAACATTGACGGACGACCTTTTCTTACCTTATTTTCGATCCGATTTTCTTCTTTAAAGCGTTTTATCACATACTGTACCGTAAAATGGGATTAATTAACTAATTTAACAATATTCCGAGCTGATTCACCACTACTATGATGAAAGATAATCAATTTTCGAATGTTGTTAGTTGTTTTTTTACGACTACGAGCCATTTTTAAATAATAAATAAAATATTACGGAGAAAGCAAACAAAAAATAAAGCCAAACGATTTTTTAAATGTCACCACAATGCAAAAATAAAAATAAAGCGACAGACGATAAGTTTAATTATGAATTTATCCGAAAATATTTTAGTGTACGAAGACTTTTGTGGCGTGTTCTTTTTCTGCCTCCTTCCATTTTCATTTTTATATGAAAAGAAAATCAGTCAATATTTAAAAAAAAAATTTTGGGTGTTATTTAGAATAAAATAGAGATGGCGTGGAAAACTATTGGACTTCATATTCGAATTCAATTCCAGTGTACTTCCTTTGTACGAACACTTTTGGGAGCCATGCTTCTTTGAATCTCGAAAATATACTGGATTCTGAGGTTTCTAAAGATAAAGGAATCATGGGTAACTCGGAAGAGGTTATTGTATATTTTCGTACGTGGTTATATTGTATTTTCGTAGATTAAGAAACATTTGTCTTTTTTACAGTGCATAATTCTGGAAGGATTCCGTTGCTACATACAAGATAATACGAAGGATGTGCGCAATTTGAGGAAGTAGATAGGATGTTAGCTGGGAAACAACGCGGAAGTTGTGTCAGAATTTGTTCATCACAAGAACATATAGAAATTCATTAAAAGAAGAAAAAAATCCGAAATACTGCTTTTTTGTGAATCATTATGTCATTAAAAGAACAAACTAAAAAAATGTTTTAAAGGGGAGACTATTATATTGAAATATCATTACAATACAATATTATATGCCTGATAAAGTATACATAGGTATATGATACATCTATTGTATTTTATCGGAAAACTCATCCTTAAAACGAAGCACTCGATATTATTTTCAGAATAAAAATATTCAGAATAGCTTCATTTGGTTTAACAACGAACAAAATAACTGCAGTAAATTCTGTAACTCCCCATTTAATATTATTGTGATTCATGAGTTGAGAAAAAGTATTGATATGTCAATGAGAGTAATAGAGCATATAAAATTTATGACATCATCAAGCCACGATTTTATTCGAATTGCTTTGCATTTTATAAATAGTTTACACTTGTTTTATTTTCATATTTTATATTATGCATATCCATGACGGGTAAGTATTACGGTGGCCCCTAACGACTAGTTTTTAATTAGCGTAACAAAATGTTCTACTATTATTTTTCCAAAAAAGAAATTGTACTTTCTATTTAGGTACTTGTTTATTTTTTTTCTTTTGATCCAGCGAATGAAGGTTACAAGACACATTGCGAATAATTTCGGGACAAACAAAATAAAAGTTTTTTACATAATTTTATGGTATGAGTACGAGTAAATTAAGGATGACTACGTACGATGTTAATCTTCAGCATTTCTATAAAAACTATTATTTGTTGGAGAACAATGAAAAAAAATCTCAGGCAGGATATTCATGACGTATAAATCCGTCTTTGAGATTATAAACAGAGATTATAAATTTTAATATTCTAAAAAATATTCCTTATATACTTTTCGTGAACATAGATAAATTAATTTCTTTTCTACGAATGGAAACTACTTTAATGGTGCGAAAAAAAAATCACATTAACAAATTTTTTATTAAAAGAATATTTTAGAGTAAAAAACGAATATATTTCAAATTTGAATGTTGAATTCAAGGTTTTTAAAGCTGATAATTTTAGTTAATTCGTGCCATACCTATATTTTTTCTTCAAAAAACGAAAGTAACTTACATGCAATTTTAACGGATATAGTTTAATTTTATATATTTTTTTATTAATAATTAATGACTTTTACGATTATGTTAAAGTTATGAATGTGACAAATGTTCGAGAAAAAAATTCTATCTCGAAGCAAATGTATTTAAGAATTTTTATGTAACCGAATTTTGTGGTTTTAATTTTCTACACTGCAATAAATAATTGTTGATTTTACAGTATAAAACTGGCACCCCAGCTGCTAGTATTATACCGTAAAATTAACAGTATTAAACAGTAAAATAAGCAGTAATACGCTACCGCGCATGCGCGGTAGCGTATTACTGCTTGAACGGCAGCGTATTACTGCTTATTTTACTGTTTAATACTGTTAATTTTACGGTATAATACTAGCAGCTGGGGTGCCAGTTTTATACTGTAAAATCAACAATTATTTTTTGCAGTGTATGTATGCCGCGAATGTTTAAAAAGGATAAGTTTTAAACAAAATTTTCAACGGACAGCAGATGATAGATTTCGAGTTACTTTTTTATTTTAATAAAACAATTTTAAATTGATTCTTAAAGTGTATTTTTTTGCACCATTAAAAAGAAAAGCTTTTTAATAATTTGGGTACTTGTGGTATTTGTAGTATTTATTCTGTAAGATTTTTTATGGTAATATTTTCGTGATAATTTTCAGTAAGGCTGTAGACTACAGTTTTTATTATTGTTTTCCAAGTGACCATATAAGTTTTATTGCGTTTTAGAATTTTTAAGCTTAGTCATTTAAATTAAACGTTTTGTAATGGTATTTTTCTGTATTTCACCATTGTTATCTTTAAAAAGTAATATATTATGAAATCTCTTCAGACAAATCCATTAATCTTTTAAGTTTCACTGTCACGTCTGTGGTGTTATTCTTTTTATTCTTCTTCTTCTTCTTCTTCTTCTTCTTTTTATTTTTTATTTATTTATTTATTTATTTTTTAACAAATACATTGGCTCTGCTGAGACGACAAGCATTATTTAGCATTACTACCAGAAATTAAAGAAATTGAATTATTTATTTATTTATTTATTATTATTATTTAATTCTTACAAACAAATCAAACAATTTTATTTTATTTTCCATGGCCCCTGATTTCATGGAACCCTAATTTTACGGAAGAAATAAAATCTCTGTAAAAGCGCGCGGATGCATATGTATGCAGTTTAGTGTAAAAAAGATATATATAATAAAGAGTTCATACAAAGTCGCTTGGCCTACAGTTTTTTTTTATTATTATTATTTATTTCGATAACATGGTACATTATATATTATAAATGTGTAAGCTAATAACAGTATCATGAAATTAGATAGAGAAATTTAAATCATCTTTAACAGAAATGGTCAAAAGTCATAATGAATTATTCCAAATTTTGGCCATACAATTTTAAGAATTAGGGCTAAAAATTATTGTATGTTTGACAGCAAGTCATCTAAATTGTCAGCACATTTATCGCAAGCCGTGGTCTCTCAGCAAAATTGGGATTAAATAAACAAACAAAAAAAATTACATATTCATGCGAAAATTAAATAACTTTGTTCGATAGGATTTATGTGCTGTGATGTTAATTAATGTGAGCTACTTATAAGGCTGAATCGTAAAGTTTTCACATTACCTGTATTAAGATATTTACTTATTGAAGAATCAGTAAATTGACATCTTCGTTAGCCATGTCAGAAATATTTCGATACTTACGTATTACCCGAGCCAGGAAACAGATCGCCAAAAAGGGTTGCCAATTGCCAATCTTGTTTATCGTTGCTAATCATGTTCAAAACAGTAATTTAACATTTTTAAATACATAATATTGTTAAAACTGGTAAACAAAATAAAATAAATAAATAAAATATATTAAATGAACAATAAACTATAATCTACAATAATAAAAAAAAACTATAAATTATAATTAAAAAAACTATAAACTATAATAAATAAATCAACTATATAGTTGTCAGAAAAGGCAGGTTACTGTAATGTAATTAGTATAATTGGCACCATGCTTGTCGCAGTTGCATGTGACCTGGCTCGGATAATACGTAAGTAACAATTTTTCTACCAAAAGTGGATGGGAATTCCCCTGCACGTCACATGTCGATGAACAGTCAAGTGCGTTTGCAGTTATGATTGATAAATGCGAATTTGTTTGATATACAAACCTGGAGGGTCTAATCCAATCGTAAAAAAAAAAAAAAGTGGGTGTACGCTATAAGCAGAGGGTAGAGGTTCAAGAGCATGCGCAATAGTTTTACTTGAGAAAGAAGGGGTGTAACGGAGTTTCTTTTAAAGAATCCAGAACTTATACGGTATATATCACCGTATACCCCCCCCCCCCCCCTTACAACACTGTTCTAACCTCATAAGTACAAAATAATTCTACTTGTGGGGTGTTCTGTACTTATGAGGATTTCTGTTGGAAGGATTTTTACAACCAGAAAAATTACGCCATTTATAAAAGAAAGCGTGTATTTTCGTTCATAAAAACTGAAATATTTTACTGCAAACTCTTGAAAATAATGGTATTTTTCCGACTTTTTATGAAGATTTAGCCTTTGATAAACTTATAAAAATCCATTCAAATATTCGGCCCACTCTTAAGCTACTATCACACTTACTCTCCTATCATTGAAAAATCAGGAATTTCCTCATAAACTGTTTTTTTTTTTTTCCCCAAGAGGAAAACAGTCGAAAAACACTGTGTGATATTTAATCATACAGTGTGTGAATAAAAAAAAAAATTAAGTAAATTCAAGTGAAGTAAATTTAACTAAATCTAGTAAAATCGTCAATAACGAACTTATCGTTGTTTATATCTACTACGATAAATAACAGGTCGAATTCCATCAATCAGAGCTCTCTAAAAATAGTTGTTCTGACTTCTCGAGCTTTGCAGTACTTTTTAAAACACTTAGCAGCAATTACTCCCCAAATGTTGCTTACAATTTCCGGATTTCGTCCAATATGGAAAATAACTCTATTTGTAGCGCGAAATAGCCGCTCGAATGAAGCTAAAGGCAATAGCATATATTTGAGATCGTACGTTGGTAGGCGTAATAGAAACTTTGCTCTGGATGACGATCACTACTGATTTTTAATACATCTGATTTTTCTCACATTGCTGATTTCTTATATGTTTCACCGGCACATTCAGCATTATAGTATAGGAAGGGGCTGTGCCAGGATTTCTGAGCATCTGTGTACCAACGGCTACATTGTAGAATACGCTGAAAATGGATTTTTTTTCACACATTTTTATCATCATCATACTCTATAATGATGGCACTTTTTTGACTTCGGACACTGTAGAAGAATTTTTCTCGTTTTTTAGGTGTACAGTTCCCCAGACGATTTCCACTACATCGACTGCTTGGATATCCGAAAGTCTAACTGGATGCGGTACGTAAATCCAGCCTACTCCACGACGGGTCAGACCCTCGTGGCTTGCCAGATAAACCAAGATATTTACTTCTACACGTGCAGGCCTGTGCTTCCCAATGAAGAATTAACTGTTTGGTATTGCAGAGAATTTGCTGAAAGGTTGGGTTATCCACTTACTGGAGAACTTATGCTGTTGAGGATAAGTACGTATCCAGTTTTACCAATATAATTAGTTTAAATATTCAGTAATGTTATGATTTTTTCTTTGTTATATGATGTAATCATAATAACATTTTTAATTAATATATCATGCTTTAAATTTAAGAGTACTTTTCTGTTGCATTGACTGTATGAAATAGATACTACTTTTTAAATTCTGTTATCAATAAGCATGTCTCATTTTTTATCATAGTGGAGAGTCGTACGCAGTTAGAGAATAATTGTTTAAAAAACAACACAAAATGTCACAAAAACATATATGCATCATTTATTAAAAACTTTTACTTTAGGTGTTTTAAAAATATACAAAACTGCATTTCACATTAAAAACCTAGCGCTTTCGAGCCGTCCTGGCTCATCATCAGGGTTAAAACATCACCACACAGATACACACAAAAAACACAACTAGTCTGAAACACTGTAAAAACATCAATGTCTGCTGAAGACAAGGTCAAACCATTATAAACAGGGTGGGAAGCATAGGGAGGGATGTGCCAATCTTATTCATTCTAGAGAAATTAAAGTTAATAGAAATTCAGTTAGAGAAATTTAAAAAAAAATAATTAACACTCTGACTGCTCAATTTTTGGACCATAAACACTTCAAAAATTGTGTGTATATATATATTTATATATATATATATATATATATATATATACAGGGTGATTCATAAAAGATGGGCAGAACTTTAAGGGGTTATAGTACACTTAAAGACAAATAATATTAAATAGGAGACTAAGGGTCCCAGACGTATTCCCAAGGAGATAGGGGGCATTAAAGTTTAGGGTCCGAAATTTCAAATGATTATAAAACATGGAAAAATTGGTCGATTCGTTTGCGGTTTTTGCAAAAAATTTTCTTTATGCCAGTATTTTCTTGAAATAAAATTTTAAAGTTCAATTTCAAAAAATGCCGATAGGGGGCGCTTTAGACTTTGGAGTAACAAACAACTATTTTTTAACGTTATTTTTTGTATTTCTTTAAATGATTTCGAAAGCTTAGACTTAAACTTAAATTTTGATCTAAAAATCTGAGTCCTAACGAGTAGTTAAGTAGCGTAAACTGAAATTTGAAATTTGAAACCCTTCTCCCCCCAGAACAAAAATCAGTTATTCCCGATCTTTGTGTCGTAGATTAGGCTCTAACTACTGCCGCGTTTTGCTAAAATTATTCTTTATGTCAGTATTTTCTTAAAAATAAATTTTAAAGAAAAATTTCAAAAAATTCCGATAGAGGGCGCTTTAGACTTTGGAGTAACGAACAACTATTTTATACCGTTATTTTTTGTGTCTCATTAAATGCTTTCTAAAGCTTAGACTTAAACTTAAATTTTCAGCTCAAAATCTGAATCGCTGAGCGTGGTTCAGTAGCGAGGGGAGGGGGTTCAAATTTCAACTTCTGAACATAGTTCAGTTTGCACTACTTAACCATGCCCAACGATTCTGTGCTGTGATACGAGGCAAAAATACAACTTTCGTCAAGGACTGCATAGTCCGAATTCACTCATAAAGGCACTGGCACAGTTGGAAACGTCGCTCATGCAAACGTTAAAGCTCCATTCCTGACGCTAGTCACCGGGTGAAGAAGGAAACAGAAAGTATGCAAATGTCAAATGGGGAAGAAGAAGAACACGTATGCAAAATTTCGACACGATTCAGGCATAAAAACCACTGAACGGTGAGTCAAGTGTAAGTCGCTGTAGTAATGAATCGGTTGTTCGTTAATAAAATAGTTGTTCGTTACTCCAAAGTCTAAAGCGCCCTCTATCGGAATTTTTTGAAAATTTTCTTTAAAATTTATTTTCAAGAAAATACTGACATAAAGAATAATTTTAGCAAAACGCGGCAGTAGTTAGAGCCTAATCTACGACACAAAGATCGGGAATAACTGATTTTTGTTCTGGGGGGAGAAGGGTTTCAAATTTCAAATTTCAGTTTACGCTACTTAACTACTCGTTAGGACTCAGATTTTTAGATCAAAATTTAAGTTTAAGTCTAAGCTTTCGAAATCATTTAAAGAAATACAAAAAATAACGTTAAAAAATAGTTGTTTGTTACTCCAAAGTCTAAAGCGCCCCCTATCGGCATTTTTTGAAATTGAACTTTAAAATTTTATTTCAAGAAAATACTGGCATAAAGAAAATTTTTTGCAAAAACCGCAAACGAATCGACCAATTTTTCCATGTTTTATAATCATTTGAAATTTCGGACCCTAAACTTTAATGCCCCCTATCTCCTTGGGAATACGTCTGGGACCCTTAGTCTCCTATTTAATATTATTTGTCTTTAAGTGTACTATAACCCCTTAAAGTTCTGCCCATCTTTTATGAATCACCCTGTATATATATATATATATATATATATATATATATATATATATATATATATATATATATTATTGCACATTTCAAATCTCTATACAATTAGGAATTAAAATATGCAATTTATTTTTGGAAAAGAGTTTTATTATACATATATATAGATAGATAGATAGATTTACACCCTGGGAAAAGAGTAATTGAAAAGTTCAAAATACTCCAAAATATTTGCATTGTTAGACGTATTCACACTTATTCCTTCATTGCCCGCAAATGGAAATCAGGCAGGAGATGAAGGAATTTTTTCATATCAATTGTGAACCACTGACTAACTCTTTGCATGGATAGTGAGTCGTCTTCAGATCCATCGTTATCGCGAGAGGAAACTCACAAATTAAAATCTATATCACTATTATCACTCACTGTCTTCAAAACAACTAATATAACTTTCAGAATCCGATAAATCATCAGGAATATGTGTTCTGTCACTCGCTAAAAGCTTTCGGCCAGCCATTTCTGATTTGGAAATAGCGAACAAAATTGAATAAGAGTACTTCTATAAAACCATCTAATGAAATGACTCAAATTCAAAATTATCAGTAGACAACTACTGATATTTGTTGACCAAGATCTAATTCAAAGCCTAAATGTTGCATTCAAAGTATTATTACTGGTTAAACGGGGAAAAACACGGAAGGCGCTATTGAATAACGGAAAAAAGGCCGTGCATACGGTAATTGCGGGATGAGCAAAATTGCTACATTTGCATTACTCGCGAAAATAGAGGAATAAGCAATCAGAGGGTTAAGAGCAACTGAGGAAACGTTAGTAATTGCATGTATAAATCCGCTTACTGGGAGCATCTGGCATGCCGAATTTACTAATACACATGAATAGAAATAAGAAAAGAATCACCTTAAAATAATATCAGTATTATTCCCACATTGCTGATTTTTTATATACTTCAGCGACACATTCAGCATTGTGGTATATGACGGGGTTGTATCTGGATATCTGAGCATCAGTTTATCAACGACTTCATTGTATAAAAACGAATTTTTTTCGCAAATATTTTTATCATAATACAACTTTTTTACTGAAATGATAGCTGTACACTCTTTGTGAACTATTTTATTAATATTTTTTAAAAAAAATCTATAAAGTGTCATTTTATATTTAAAAAAAATATCTTTCGCATTATTTCTAAACTTTTTAAATGTATATTTAAAAGGAGTCTAGTGAAGTATTCAAATTATTTCATTCTTTGTTTTTTTTATTCATAGTTTAATAAATTTCAATTGTAGTAAAATATAATTAAAAATAAAAAATACTTGATAGAAAACATTTAAAGGCATCAAATTCAAATAACACTCTTTAATAAAAATTTTACTGTTCAAAGAGTAGTATTAGTATTCAAATTCATGATATGAAATACAGCTATACAAATTTAACATTTACATATAATACCATGTTTTCCTTTTCTTTTTTAAGGACAACACATACATGATAAAAAGCCGATAGATCACGATCTTGATCATGAACCTCCTTCTACATCTCTTCATCCAATGACTTCTCCTAGACCTCCGCCACCACTTCTGTCCACTCAAACGGAACTTTTGAAACCACAACCGGAGGAACAACCATGTGATGCTTCTGCTACAGAACATGTTGAAAAAGATTGTTGTGGACGTAGTGATGAAGGATATAACAGCCACGAAAGCCATGACGATCCAGTCACATCACCTGAAGGAGATGTGTCTGACGAGGATTGTGTTTTAGACTTTAGCACAAAAGAACGAGCGGAACAAACTCTCAAAGTTGATGTAGAAAGAGAGGAAAATGGAGAAAGGAGAGACGAAGATTATAGCAAATTTCGAAACGCTAAGTTCAAGATGTTTAAAGCTCTCCATTACAGGAATAAAGACAAAAAAGAAGACGAAACAACAAAGGATGAAGGACAAGTAGATTCAACAGAAAGAGATACTGAAGTCCAGCAAAGACCGGTGATTGTTTCTCCGATCCCTCCTCGTCAAGAACAATTTGACGTTGTAGAGGAACCAAAGCAATTAGAAGCTTTACAGCCTTCAGAATCCATTAACCCACCAAAACAGCACGAATCCTTGTCAAAGAGAGGAACTTCTGCTTTTGTTGCATATGAAAGTAGTTCTGCAAAAGCTCTCAGGTCAATAATTCCTAGCAGTTTGCCTTTACCTCCACCGAATATGCCACCTCTCGATGGTGTACCACCGTCAGGAATTCTAGAAAACTTACTTTTGTGTCAAAGGAATGAAGTTGGCAGGTCACCACCTTCAGATGTCCCACCTCTTATTGCATATCCGCGTCCACCTCCTATAACAGAACCCGTCCGTGTGATTGTTTCAAATGAAGTTGCACCAGCAAGATCAGATGCGCAAATCAGCAGCACAAATCACTCCCCTCCAAGAACAGAACATGTCCCTGTCTATCATCAAAAGAAACCATATGGTGGATCCAGTCCACCCCGGAGGAGCCCGGATTCCACAGATAAAACCCCTGCTGCTATGAACAGACACAGTCCTCCTTATCCACTAGCAGCACAATCTGCGAGCTATACCCAGAGCATGCCACAGATGTTTTCAGAGAATCATTTCGGTATGTACGCATACTCAATGCCACAAGCAGGTCAGGTGAATGCATATGGACTCAAAGCCATGGAATACGCTCAAAATCATCGTCACCAATCTGCCGCTTTCCTTTCGCGCATGCACATGAAACCCAAATCTCCCTACACCAACGGCATTACATCTCCTAATCACAATCATCATTTACAAAATGGTCTACAACCTTCACCTCCAAATGGCACCCTTTTAATGAACGGATATCACCATCAGATGAGTGAGAGAAACTCTGTAAGTCCTACTGGATCAAATGGCTCTCATAACAATGCAAGAGGTTATCGTTCTTTACCTTATCCGTTGAAAAAGAAAGATGGCAAAATGCACTATGAATGCAACATTTGTATGAAGACTTTCGGGCAACTTTCCAATCTCAAAGTTCATTTAAGAACGCACTCAGGTGAAAGACCTTTCAAATGTTCTGTCTGCACAAAAAGTTTCACGCAACTGGCTCATTTACAAAAACACCATCTGGTACACACAGGCGAAAAGCCGCATCAGTGTGAAGTTTGCAAAAAACGATTTAGCAGCACCAGCAACCTTAAGACCCACCTAAGACTCCACAGTGGCCAGAAGCCATATGCTTGTGACCTTTGTCCAGCAAAATTTACGCAGTTTGTTCATCTGAAGTTGCACAAAAGGCTGCACACAAATGAAAGACCATACACGTGCCAGACCTGCAAGAAAAAATACATTAGTGCTTCAGGTCTTCGCACCCATTGGAAGACGACATCCTGCCGACCAAATGCTGTACCTTTAGAAGGAATGGACATGGACAAAGTGTACGATTACATGTCCGAAGATTACAGTAACCTGGACGGCAGTGGGAGTGAAGATATGTCCGAAATTATGGACCATGGCGAGGAAGGCAGTCCTCCACCCTCCCCCAGTGACACTACTCATTGTCACACTACTCTTCCCACGTCTTTCTCACACATTCCACGTTCAACTGGGGAATGTATTATGGCCAACTGATGTTTATAATATATCCAAGTTTACATTTTTTTTTTTTTTTTTTTTTACTTCTTCAAGGAATTGAATGCATATCGGCAGCATATAATTATTTTTCTTTCCTAAAAAACGTTACTACTTGAAAAATTTAAATGCTGCGCAATTAAATATTAATATAATTGTTTCGTTTGAAAAACAATTTTCACATCCTTAAAAAAAATGCATAAAATATTACATAAAAAATTGATAAATTTTCAATTTTAATTTTAATTTATTATATTTTTTAAACATCAAATTAAAATTGGAAAAATAAAATCACCAAAAATATTATACTTTATGAATCTTAAAAGAATTCTTAAAAAAAAAAATTAAATAAATCTTTAAAATTTGGAGGGGGGGGGGGGAAGGAAAATAAATAAAGCCTCTTATTTTAAAGTTTTTCTTCTTTCTTCTTTTAATTTTTATTTACTTATTAACTTATTTATTGATTTTTTTTTTCATTTTATTAACTGCTATTTTAACACTTTACAGCGTGGATTGGCGGCGCATCACATGACATCTTTAGTAAGGTATTGTGTGGCACACTGGTGGGTCACAGTCTCAAATAAATAGGAAGGTGGGAGAAGCTATTGAATAATTTTTGCATTAAAATATAAATTTGTTTTAAAGAAATAATTTCAGAAAACGATTATAGTAAAGACTGAATCGATTACTACGACTTATCTCACGGGTGGCCCACAACATGTTAAGAAACTGTCTAAAAACATTTTTTTTTTTTTTACATCTTATTTCTTCACATCAAAGACTGATTTTTCCACCAAACACTATTTTAATTGAGGCTTTACTTTAGTAATCGATTTTGCTTTAATTAACGCTACCTAAATTGATTTCAATTTCTTCTATTTTTTTAAACTGAGGATGAAAAAAGAATTCCAAAAATGTAAACTTGGATAATAGCGGGGAAAGCAGGACTTTTTCCAGCTAACGTGATACATTTTTATTGTTCGTTAACTTCTCTTTATGTGTATGTGTTTGTACAGATAAAACCCTTTATTTATTGAAATCATAGTTTCATGTGACTTTTATTTTAGATGTAGTTATTTATTTATTGTGGGGAAGTCTCTTGGATGTATTTTCTTTCCTTCTTTTTATAGAGTATATATTTTTTTTTCATTAAACAAATATTAATTTTACTAAATTATGTCACTAGAAAAATGTCATAGAATTTCTTTATCAAAATCAACTATTTTTATAGACATGATATTTATACTTAATATGTTTTTTATTTTTTATTTATTATATCTTTAAGAAAAGCAAAATCATATTACCTTTTCCTGTTTCAAATACTTTATTTATCTATTAAAATGCTTTTATTTACTTTGCAAATAAAAAAATAAATTTCTTCCTTTTATAAACTGTATTGATATTACGAGCTTTGTACTTAGGAATATTTTATAAATTAGAAAAGTTAGCTACATTTTGTAATTAAAGAAACTTTAATTAGCATTTGTTAATTTTAATAACTATTTGTCAAAGCTTCGGTTCACAAACAAGTAAAAACATTCCAATAAAATAAAAATTGTGGCACTTGATATTTTTTTCAGTATTATATGATTAAATTATTTTAACTTCAGTAATCACTATTTACCTTTTTTTAAACATGTTTTAACAAAATATAATGAAAATTACAAACATAAAAAATAATTTATTGTACGGAAATCTGATTCCTTTATTTAGTTTGAGAAAAAGGTTAGACAATACTTTGCATCCAATATTCATTTTAAAATAAGTAAACGCTTTAATGGATATATAGATAGATAATAATTTTGATACATATATACTAGATAATACTTTTGAAAAAAAAAAATAGCTGACAAGTTCGTATAACAAGGATGACCTAATCTCTTAATTAAAGATGACATGTAATAATATTTTACAGTTATATACATGGTATTCATCTATACTTTCATATTTATATATATTTTTTGTTGTCATTCGGGAAGTCTTAAATTCTTTTATACAAATTTATATGAATACGTAACTGTCATGTGCACTTGAATATAGAAGAAATTAGAAAAAGAAATTCGTTTAAAATAAAATTTTACTGGTTATTACAGCTATCTAAAATGTAATATATTTTAATAAATGAAAAATGGAAACAGACATAGTTCAGTTATGTACTGGTGATAATATTTAACTGTTATAAAAATCAATCAGTATGTAATATTTAATGATTGTTTTAAATAAATTTTGTTTTCAGCACCTTTTTGTGAGACATATTGTTTTAACTTCAAATACATTATTAAGCCTGGGCTTTATTTTATTGAATATTGAATGAGTCCTTAAAAAGTTGTTATCCTTCGTTAATATTTTCTAAATATTAAATATGACATAATAATTAAATAATGAAATAAAAAAAATATTTTATCATTACAATGAATTGATAGCATATTTTTCTACGTTAAGTGATATAAATCGCTGTTTTGTAGCTTGTGAAGTAACATGTGAAGAAAGAACATCGAAAGATGTTTTAAAGGGTTCTAAACCTTGCATGATATCAAAATACAGTAAAACCTTTGGAAACGAAACCTGACTATAAAGGAATCTTGACCTTAAAGTAAAATTTACATAGCGCCGCCTGACAAACTGTAAAATTATACCTGATAAGACGGAAACCTGTCTAAAATGAATTTTCTGGTCTCCTGCGGTTTTGTTGCGACAATTTTTATTGTATTATTGTTAAACTTACATTTATTGTCGAGTAAAGTATACCCCAGTATTCCCTCATTGTTATAACGATCTCACCAAAGAAATACTATGACATTTGCAGTTCATTTATAAATTTCTATATATTTTAATACCAAACTTCAAATAGAACTATTTATGATTAGGTTAAATTATTATATAGAGTTAGCTTTATACTTTAGAATGGTGGTGCAATTGTTCTTGTACTTAATTTTGTCTAGAATAATACATATCGGATACTTTATTATGATAATAACTATTTAATGTTTATTTCTGATTACACTGCCATGTTTTTTTTTTTTTTTTTTTTTTTTTTTTTTTTACTGTGTCTATTCCTATGAGTTTTTTTTATGTTTCGGTATGCAGTAATATTTGAATATTATGTATGTGGCTGTTTATAGTGATGGACATTTTGAGATGGTCTGTGTTATTTTGTTTGATTTTTCCATAGATATATTTTATATAATTTCCTAAACTGTTTTACTAACTGCTTATGTTTTTTTACTATAAATAAAGATGCTGCCATTGTTGTTCTGTACATATCTTGTCATGAAACGAGAAAAATGTCTGTACATATCTTGTCATGAAACGAGAAAAATGTCCTATAGGACCCCGAATTAAATTGTAATCCTTTCTGAATACATAATCATCTGGTTGAGCATTTAAAATTAATATTTATCATCGTTAATTACGTAACATATGGTATATAAGTATTTAGAAATGAATAATTATAAAAATTAACTGTAAATTATCTAATCTGTTCGAGTATTTAAAATTGGATTCTTCTGGAAATAGATTATATGACTTAAAATTAAATTGTAATCTTTTTTGAATACATAAACATCTGGTTGAGTATTTAAAATTAATATTTGCCATCGTCAATTACGTAACATATGGTATATAACTCTTTAGAAATGAACAATTAAAAAAAAAAATTGTAAATTATCTAATCTGTTCGAGTATTTAAAACTGGATGCTTGTGGAAATATATTACATAATTTACATATGTTTACTTATTTATAGCCCAGTAAACAAGACCTATGTAACCTCAAATATTATATAAACATTAACGATAAAATTTAATACACCATTTTCGTTTTGAACTTAGGTTACATGCCAATTTTAAATATTAGTATAATTTTTGTCTAATATCGTTGTTTCAATATTTTTATTTTTTATTTGACGATTTATTATATTTCAGTTTAATTATAATTTTTATTTATTATGATTTCATTGTAATTTTGATTTATTATAATTTTATTATAATTTAGATTTATTATAATTCAAATGTAAAATAAGTCCGTAATAGTTGAGCTGTAACACAAAAATAATGCTTTCAAAGATAAAATCTGTTAATATCTATAAAACATTTCAGTAATAAAATAAATCCCGGTGATTCTGTTATTCATAATATTAAACATACATATATAAAAATTATCTTTATAAATACGCAATGAAATTGAATTAAAAAGAAAATTTTATTGCACAAGGTGTGCACAGAACAACAATCTTCAACTTATACAAGGAAAAAATCTTTAATTTAACAGGTAAAATGTATTGTTACATTTGGTTTTTCTCCGTGTTTTTTTTCCTTTTCTTTTTTTAATGCATATAGTTATTTTTAAGGCACATTCATTTGGGGATTTTTTGAATGTTGCATCTGCATTTACTAACTCGGTATGGTTTTTCTGGACTAACGCCGAATCCAAATAAATCTAATAATCTTCCGTTGTGTTCAAGAATCCATTATTTAAAGTCATTTGGTAAAATATTTACGTATCCATTAAACAAGCATCCTGCGTCTCTGTTTTTTTTCTTCTGTAATAGCGCTTTATTTCCAGCTTATACTTGGTTATAATAAAACGATTTTAAAAAATACGTATGCAGTATGCATTTTAGAAATTGTAACTTTTAGCCTGCTTAAAATATCTGTATAAACATTTAAATTCATATATCACTCCTTCTTAATGAAAAGATTAAAAAAAAAAAATTCAATATCAGTACTATAAGCAGAATAGTAATGTTAATAAGAATAATTAATTCTCTTTTAAATACAGTGCACTCTTTCAAATCCACACAGCTTGAAGCCAGAGGTTTTTTATATTTTAGATCATTATGTAAAAAAGTTTCAATCGATGAAAAAAATATTTCAATAAAATATAAAGAAACTCGCTCTAAGTCAGTGGAAAAAAGAAATAGCCCAATCAACAGAATAAAATAGATTATGAATTAAGTTTGGAAGTAATATTTTTGTTTTAACACCTCTTATTCATGTAAGTTCTTTCTACTTCCACGTAACCCAGCTTTACTTTATAGGTAACTCAACTTAACCTCTTGGCCGGGTTTAGATCCAGATATTTTCCTTTGTGTGTGAGTGTATGTGTGTATTTTGCCTTCTAATGCTTTAGTTTAAAGATTTAAATTATCATTAATATATTGGGGTGGGGGGGGGGGTGCATTGTTTACTTCATTAATAGCGTGTATGGATTTCAGAGAGTGTGCTGTTTTAATTTATAAAAAATCACGCAAAATATTAATAATATTACCGCTATTAAATAAATATTAATTTGTTAAAATTTAAAAAAAAGCAATTTTTTTTTTTTTTTTTTTTTTTTTTTTTTTGGTGGGGGAGGCATTTTTTATCTTCAAATAATATTCAAATACGATTGAAACCACTTTAATGATCTGCTTTAATTATTTCTGTGCGATAACTTCAAGACGTATAATTTGTAAATTTTGATAAGGTTCATATTGTTGTTTAGGCATCTGAAAATTATATTTAAAAAATTTATAAAACATTTTTATTTATTAACATCATAAAATCGTATTTCTATTTGTCAGTAAATAAAAACTGAATTTTCTATTTTTTTTTTCTTTCTACATTTCTGTAATACCTTTATATAAAGTTCCGGTCAACATCTAAATTCCTTGAAAAAAAAAGGGAAAAAATAACTATTTAAAATTAATAATCAGGCATTGAAATGTAGGTTGATAATGAATACTTAATTTGATAAATAGATAAAGTTGGATTAAAAATATGTAAAGATCACAATCATAAAGATCCATATAAAATACTATAATCATAACTGTAACAACCATGTAATTACAATATATAACCTTATCGAAAGATGTTTTTATCAAATTATTTCTTTATATATGTCATTTTCAAACTTTGTGAAATATTTTTTTATTGATTGTATGTGTATTCTGACCCAAACGACAAAATATTTACAATTCAGACAGTTATATAATTTTTTAATTATATTTATTCTTAATTATGAAATGTATGTTACTTTAATTATTTAAAATATTTATGAAAACCATTAGTATAGCTTCTAAGATAATTAACTAACATAGCTTAATTAAAATATGATTCATTCTGTTTCTTTGAGCTAATGTATAATTGAAAAGCCAGGGAGAAAAACGACGATAAACCAATTTTGATAGATTTTGAGTAACAGTACTACGTGTTAGCTTAAGAGACGTACTATCATTTGGTAAACTTGGATGGAAATAAAAATGAAAATAGTCTTTAGAAAAAAAAAAAACAGATAAAAATAGGTATAAGAGAGAACAACATGGAAAGTCAAAACGAAAACTTAAATAACTCAGAATAACTAGCTTGTAACTATAATCGTTTTTCACCCTGACCTTTCAATTGTTTTTCATTTGGAAAAAAAAAAAATAATAATGATAAATTTTGTTTTTTAAAATCTATTAAGAGAAACTATCATTTAAAATTCCATTTCATGGAGGGGAGGGGGGATTATTTCCCAAGAATAATGATTTTGTGAAGGTGATTTCATGTGATTGAGAATCTTAAATCTTTTAATGTTACTCAGTCGTTCCGTGATTTGTTTTTCTTTTTAATTCATTTCTTTTTCGCATCTATTTTTCTCACCTGTGAATTCTCACATTCTTCATTTCATTTTCACTTTTTGCTGTTATTTTTTCTGAACATCACCAGTGTTTCTGTTATTTCCTGTGTCGTATGTTATTTTTAAATGTGTGGAAAGCTGTACATAGAGAAAGGTGGAGGATATTATCGCAATTTTTATGCAGATTTTACGGTATTTCAAGAGACTGTGCTCTAAAGGAAAGATGACATTAATTTCTTTAATTTTTCTGCTTCGTGTATTTTAAACTCTGAAACAAACAAATTGATATCAATTAATGGTGAGATAATATAAGGTTAATATTTAATCTTATAAGTGCGAAAAAATACACTACACTAGTTGTGAATTCTAAATTTAAAATTTATTGATTTAAAAAATATCTGGTTGTTTAGTATTACTTTAGATGCTTATGATTATTTTTAAAATAGGAATTTAATCAAAAAACTATTTCATTATAAGTATAAAAAGGGATAAAAGTATTCTAAATAAATAGATACAATCTAATTTTTGAAAAATAAATTTGACCAAATTCTTTTTTTAATATAAAAAATAGAGAAAGAAATCCGATGTAATATTTTATTCTAATAAAATATTTACAATATATATATTTTTTTTATTATTAAACGCCAACGGGAAAAAATACTTGAAATTAAATGTAATATTCTACTAAATTATCATTAATAATTAATTATTTTTACTTTAAAAAATGTAAAGCGAATGAAATGTATGTTTGGCTTTCCGTTTTATATTTGCAAAAAATTAACATTTTAATGTAAATGAAGTGTAAATCAAAATATAAATTTCGAATTTTCAACTTCAAAATAATTATTTTAAGGAAATTATAATCGAAAAAAAAAATAGGAACAAAAAACAGTGAAGACTGACTTTTTTAAGAAGATAAAATGAAAAGGAAAATCATTTGTGGATAAAAATAAGATTTATAAAAATAATTACACTTCTTTTACAATTTAGGATTTATATAGCTATGCACATAAGCTAAAGGCAATGTTCATATGTTATCCACTGATTTCAAATTTTTCTAATCATAATCACTATGTTTCAGGATACCAGACATGTAGCAATTATTTTGAATTCGTTGTTCATTGTGCATTTTTTAAATTGTTAAAATAGAGTAACCAGCGATCAGGGAATTTCTCCCGACAAATACCACTATTCTCATACAGAAAAATTCGCTCTATTTAATCACATGGTTAAATAAAGCGAATTTTTCTATGTGGAAATACTGGCATTTTCCCTGAGAAATTCCTTTACGTTGTCCATCCTGTAAAAATGTTTAATTTAATCGCTCCTTTGAAATTTTAAGAAAATTCGTCATTTATTAAACATGTTTTAATTAATTCATAAAAAAAAAGTTACGTTCCAATAATATAATCATCAGATATTTTATTATTAAAAATAAGTATATTGTTTCAATGAGTAGCAAAAAATATTATCATAATGCATAAAAAATAATGCATCGAAAATACATTATGAAGCATGTTATGGTGCTAAAATGTTCTTTCTTTTTGCTTTTACTTTCTTTGTTCCTTATTAGAATAAAAACTAAAATCAAGGCATTTTTCACTTACATTCAAAATGACTGAGTTTGTAATTTATTTTATTTCATTTTTTTTCTTTTATATATATATATATATATATATATATATATGCTTCTTTAGTTTCCCTTAACTTATTGTAACTTCCCATAAACAAATTTTCAGCATATAATTTACATTTTGATATCGTTAGATACTGTATGTCATATAAGGGGTATAATAAAACTTAATATAAGGTACTTTTCCAGTATAGGGACCTTGGCGAGATCGAGAAAATGGCCTTGACAAAAGCAAAAAAAATTGGCAACATATTTTCTAGCAATCTATTCACTGTTTCATATACACAGACATTTTTCTTTCAATATCTATATAATTTATTTAATATAAAGAAGCCATTTATCTATTTTTATATACAAATAGAAGAAGCACAAAAGTTCATTTTGTTTTCTTTTCACTGCTGTTTATATCATTTAACAACAAAATTCCCTTTCTGAAGCCAAGATTTTTAAAAAACGCCAAGGTCTTTATAGTGGACAAGTACCAAACATCATTTTCGTGTGGCTATGTAAAGAATGTTTTATATTTCTTAATATTCTTATTCTTGTATTTCCTTTCATAAAATGTCTCATCTGTGCACGTACATTGTTTTCCCTGAAATACCCTAATTTCCATTTTAAAAAATTGCACACCGCTGAATTTTGGTTGCCAAAAATGTAAATATTTTGGAAAATGTGTGATATGAGTCTTCTGGAACGAACATAGCACCATTCTTTTGCAATGCTGTGATGATAAAGGGTTGGCATTGGATTGTTTGTTTGTTTTTCTGTCAGTCAGATGGTTTTTGTTTGTTTACTTATTAAACTAACAAAAGTTCCTTTATGTTTAGTGCTATTAAATTTAACTAAAGAATTTTCACTTGTTATGATATATCCTAAAACACCTTCTAAAATTTAGCATGTATACATAAAACGTTGGCAAATACAATACACTATAGTCGTCCAGTGGTTTTGAGCACCCAAATATGTACCACTTTCCGGTCAAATTGTATAACTATAACAATATCAAAAAAGACATTTGACATTTATTTTTAGATTTTTTTTTTATTTTATTACATACTATGTTGATTATCTTTATTCATTTTAAAAGTTACTTACTATGGTTATCTTTCAAGTTCAAATATTTGATTCATATTTATTTTTAAATTTTTTATATTATTCAATCATATATCATTAAAATTGTAATGATTGGTTGCTATTGAACAAGTTTGCGGTGATTAATCTAAAATACTTCATAATATATTATTTATATTATGAATAATTTATGTGGTAGTAATATAAATAATGCGAATAAATAGCAGTCAATCACAAATGTGAACAAATATTTCAACAACAATAGTAACCATATGAATATTAAATAAATTATTTAATCGTAATTGCTTAATAAAATGAGTTAATTTTATTGTAATACTAGTAAAATAAACAATAAATGAATATTTTTAGTTAATTATATACGACATAATCAATAATTTAATATTAAATAAATACATTATTAATCAAAAATATTTCTTAATATTTAATGTTGAATGTGTCAATTTGATACAGAATTAGTTAACTTGATAATATATTACATTAATAGAAATTGATTGCATTTGCTGAAATAAATTATTAGTTGAAGCCAATTACTCACCTAAAAATGCATATGTTAAGCATTCATATCAGTAGGAATAGGAATAAATTATTGTATCTACTCGCATTGGTTGTTATTTTTTGTTTTAAATTATTATTACAGTTCCTTTTACATGATTTCAACTAAAATCAAAATATTGTTTGTAAATTTTTGTAAATATGGATGCATTGCTAAAGAATGGTGTTGTAGTAGCCACAAAGCAGCGGTTGCCAAATGTTGCCAAGGTATATGAAGCGTGTAACGGAAGGGTTGTTGTTGATACTTTATGGGAGAGAAAAAAAAATCAAGGATTTTTTTTGTAACTTGAGCACAAACTGCAAAAATTGTAAATACATTCCATTGAAATTCATCACTATGTAAGAAAAAACATAACATGTGAAATCTTCATTGATTTAATTATTTTTAATATATTTATGTAAATTATTAGAGTAGAGTATATTGATATTTATATGATTTTTATTGGTGGCATGAGAGAAAGAGAAACAGATTTCAAAAGTTTAATTTTTAAGTGTTTATGAAATACATATAAAGTTAAACCTCGATAAATCGAAAATGTTTCAGTCTAAATCTATTAAACAGTCATAACAGTCTATAAGAACAGTCAAAATAGATTAAACTAAAAAACTACTTGAATAAAAATTTGCATAAAACAGTTTATTTTTAAATTATACAACAAAATCAAATTATCAAATATCGTCATATCGAGGTTTAACTTTATATAAATGTTATTGATATGAGCAAGAAAATATTAAATAAATTATATATTTACTTGTTATATCTTTTGGTTTGAAGATTCAATGTATTTTATGTTATGTTTAAGAAATTATTAATTTAATTTTTACGATGATTTAAAATAGTTGGTTTTCTTCCCTCCAACAAATGTATGAAGAAACACTGGATGCTTCCATTTCACCTCCTTTTTTTATTTCCTGTACATCTTTTAACATGCAATATGCTGTACTCTTGTTAAGACGCCAATAAAGTTCGAACAAATCCTATACTGGCTGTCCTTATTTTTCATTTCTCTTTGCATTAATGACGGTGACGCCAAGAAACTGCTGTCAATTAAAAGGGCCACGAAGAGCTTTATTTAAAACCACCATGCAAATTAATAAATTCAATTTGATAAGAATAATTCGTTTCGGTCCGAAACACCTGCCCTGCCCTTTGTCTGGTGAATAAAGAGCCACGTGCAATAAGAAGTCTTACTGCACATGGTACGAGTTATTGGAAGTTTTCGTGCAGTGCATCTACACTGCACGAAACCTTAGAGATGAGTTCGGGTTCTTTTTTGGAGCCCGAGACACTTTGAAATCCGAGCCCGCCCAACCCCGGAATACTTTGTGTCATCAGAGACCAAGCCCGACACCAAAAGTACACCGTAGAAAATTTTTAAAAACAATTTAAATTTGTTTCAAGATTAATTTTTTCATTTAATAATCTCTTCTTACATAAAATACATAGAAATAACTACTGATCCTAAATACTCCCTAATAACACCGTTTCGTGATTTCCATGTCCTTGAAAAAGGCCTTTCCATGATTTTTTTTAAATAGTAAATTTGTTATTTAACCCAACTACTGGCACAAATCTGAAAAGCCACAATTCTTAATCTTTTTTAAAATATCATTGTACATCTATGACAGAAAGACATTTGTAATATATATACTGAAGATAAGATTAATTAAAATAAGTAGAACACATATTCGAGAAATGTGGACGAGTGAGGGCCATTTTACATATTTAAATACAATTCACGAACATAGTACGTAACATCACAGCATACAGACATATGGAGACTGCTTACAGCAGAGATTTCTTTTTTTAAGTAAATAGATGGTGTTATGTTACCATACAGACAGCTTTGCAAATTTTAGTGCTGCCATCTAGATACAATTAACTGAAATACAAACATTATAGACATGAATTCTGTTTTCCATTAATTCTGGTAAAGAACTTGAAACAGAACGCGAGGATCCCACGGTTTCTTTATGCTACTAATACAGGCCGTGCCAAGGCCTCAGACTCAAATGGAATATTTCTCAATTTATCCCATCAATAGCAATTCAATTCCCTTTCAAATTGATTTTTTAAGCATTCTAAAACTCTATAAGAAATATAGACCACATTTTTTTTTTCTCAAATATCAATTTTTTTTTTTTCGATTTTTCAATTTGTGAATAGATAAAATTTTCACTTTGAACCCAAACCCGCCCGAGTCCGAAGACTGTTTCGAGCTCGGGCTCAGCCCGTCTCATCTCTAATATTTTATTTGCTTACCTGACGAAGAAGCGGAGTATTTTTTTTTTTTTTTTTTTTTTTTTTTTTTTTTATATAGATAGAGTACGTTGTATTTTATTACCGCTTTGTTGACCAGAAATTCAACTTAAAATTTTATATATTTTGGGACAAAAAAAAAACCTCTTCGTAAAGTATTTCATACATTGATTGCCTAGATACTTTTTTTTTTTTTTTTTAATTTATGCGTCAGTAAATATGTTACAATGTAGGGATTTAACATAAAATTTCTTACATTTTAGCAAAATATGCCTAAATATGCCTAAATATACGATTCAAATACATATTATTCCTTACAGCTTACCGATTATTATTATAAGCTTACCAACGTTTTATTAACCCTTTGATTACTATCAAAGACTGGCAGTTATTTTTTTATTCAATCGTTACAAAAAACTTTATTTGCGGTAGATTTCTCTTGGAAATCCTAATATACTACAAAGATTATTTTTCAAAATGTGGTACGGATAGAATAAAAAAAATTTCTAGACGGACGCATATGTTCCGACCCGTAGTCAAAGGGTTAATGAAAAATTCATAAAATGCCCTTAGTAATCGTTTGGTTATATAAACACGAGTAAAGTCCCGATAGGTAAACAATGCGTTAAGTTATATGGTAAGGTTGCTATATATATGAGCTGACTCGTCGTCCGACATTAATTATTCCCAAGTGGGAAAACTTTGGCGCTAGATTTACCTGACAGGACCTATTTGGCTTATTTATCACCGTCGTCGTTGATTTGCTCAATTTATAAAAAAGTACGATATTGAATGAAAGTTTCGAATAAAATACGTACTCTTTACCATTGTTTTTCATCACAAATTGCAGCATGCTTGCATTTTATTGTTCAATTTCAAATTTTAAAATTAGTAATAAATCTATTTACTTTTAGTGAATACATAAATTAATTTGTATGTTCACAAATTCTTCGTTGAAAGAAATCAGTGGCTTAGCAATTCAAAAACAAATTAAAAGAGGGGAGTGCTAAAGAACTCATTTTTAAATAAATTGATACAGTAGAACTCCAATTATCCGAATCAATTGGGACCGTACCCTATTCGGATAATAAAAAATTCGGATAATTGGATTTTTTCCAAAAAAAGGGGTATATTTTAATTAATTACTGTATGAATGTTGAAAATGGGGGAAAAAATTATTTTTAAAGAAAAAGAGATTTTAATTAATTAAATGAAAAGGCAACACTATTACATGTTAAGCGTACTTACAAGTGCTGTACGCTGTACTTACAAGTACTGAACGGTATGTACAGTATGTACGTACCGTACTGTAAATGAAAGTCATTACTTGCTGAACATCTCGGTGAAAGTAATCTGTTTGACAGTCTTCATCCGTTTTCGGGGAGCAGAGTCGCGCATCCGCTTGACTCAGAAGTTGCATGTGGTCCCACGCGGGCTGACGCTCCATCCACTTCAACGCAGTTTCAAGGCCGGCAAATGCTTCACTAGCTGATGGTTCCGTGTATGCTTCAACTTCGACATTAAAGTCATTTTCTTCCTCGACACTTTCTTCTCTCACAATTTCAATCAGTTCATCATCATTTAGAATTTGAAACCCAGGGTCTTCGCGGCGGGAAAGACAATAGCGCGCGTAGACAGAATCATTATTTTGGGAATAGCAGTACGTTTCCGTCTTCATTTGTTTTTTCTAAAATTCTGAAAGCTATTCGGATAGTTGGAGTTCGGATAATTGGAGTTCTACTGTATTTCAGAATTATCAATAAGTAATAAAATATCTATAAAAAATTAATTGCTTTAACTAATTATTAATGAAATCATCTAGAAATCAATATATATATATATATATATATATATATACGGATTTTATGTTTAATTGAAACCTAGAAGTACACCTCCCTCTTTCGGGACTTCATCAGTCCCCCCCCCCCCCCGGAGAAAAATGTCTGAAACATCGGATCCAAGTTTTGCAATTCGGAATGCAAATTTTACATGTAACTCCCCTTCCCGCTTTTTTTTTGTAATTTTATATATTTAGTAGCTCTATTATGGTGTTTTTAAACAAAGTGCTATATCCAGTGATGTATTATCAATTAATTAATTACATTGGTTGGCTAGAATAAAACTGTTACCGGTTCGACGAGATGAAGCGTAGTAATGTTACCCATTTCCCAAACAAGAAATAAAAATCACGCATGATTATGACACACTAACTTACATGTTGCGCATCTTACTATAGCAACTTCAGAGGTGCTAGCCTTCCGGATTTTTTAATACCGCTATTTTCTAGTGAAATTCTTTGTCATATTTTATCGCAAAATTACTCCGTTAAATAAAGCAAAATTTTCTGTTTGAAAATAGCGGTATTCAAAAATCCTGAAGGTGCAGCTTTGTAACTTTTAAAAAAATTACTCCTAAAAACTGACAAATATACTTTTTATTTGTAAAATTTCATTGTGAAAAGAATGTATTAACAAGAAGAAAGTATTGTATTCATCAAAATTTTCGACTTCCGGTTTGCGACGAATTTATGCGTTTTAGAAGGTCCTGAACACGATTTGACTGTTTTTAAGAATGTCTGTGAGTCTGTCTGTCTATATGTGACAAAAATGTTGTGGGCGCTTTATTTCAAGAACTAATGAACGGAATTGAATAAAACTTTAGATTCAGTTAGACCATGAATGGTGCTGATTAATTTTTGGTGTAAATCGCCCAACAGGCTACATTTTTCACTATAGCTATATCTCAAGAACTAATGCACATAATTTCATCAAACTTCAGATTCTGTTAGACCTTAACATAAATAGATACTGATTACGTTTTGGTGTAAATAGCCCAACAGATGGCGCTGCTATGCTACTTTTTTCATGATTTTCATGATAACTGTATCTCAAGAACTAATGCACAGAATTTCATCAAACTTCAGATTCTGTTAGGCGTTTAAATAAGTTGTTGATTGCGTTTTGGTGTAAATCTCCCAACAGATGGCGCTGCTATGCTACTTTTTTCATGATTTCCGCAATAGCTCTATCTATCTCCAGAACTAAAGCGCGGATTTTGATCCAACTCCAGATTCAGTTAAACGTTGACATAAGTTGGTGCTGATTCGTTTTCGGTGTATGTGAAACCTGTATGAGATAGAAGAAAGTTTTGGGGCTGGCACATCTGACTAATTTCTTGCTAAAGACAGATCGGCAGACAGATAGACTGATAAACTTAACACTGAAGAATTAATTACAAAAAGGGGGGAGGGGTGCTGGGTTCAAACCCTTGTTGTGCTCATCAACCTAACATTTCGGAGTTTTTTCGTCGTTTTCTTCTAACTTTGCGTTAATACGGGTTAGGATCCCTTAGAAAGACCCTCCCACGGAGAGCACACACACCCCGCTGGCCTATATCCCTAGCGCAGATAATCGGCCGTAATAAATAACCAACCAACCCTACAAAAAGGTTCATGAGATTTAAAAAAATAAATAAACTTATTAAAACAAAGCTTTAAATGATACTGTCATTCCGATTCTTTTGCGCAGTGGCTGAGAGGTTGTGCTCTCGAAGCTGGTAGACGGGAGGTGCTGGGTTCGATCGCAATCGCGCCCGTCGGCTTAATCGTTCGGAGTTTTCGTGGTTTTCTTCGAGCCGTGGATTTATCCATGCGTAAATACGGATTAGGTTCCCTTAGAAAGACCCCCACGAAGGGCACTCCCCCCGGGCCTATATCCCTAGTGTAGATAATTGGCCGTCAATAATCAATCCAACCCGATTCTTTTGCGCAAGTCTGTAAAAGACTTCAAATTCTACACAAACTATTTTTTTAAAAGAAAAGTGTGTATGAATAAATAAGTTCTATACATGAATGACAAAAGTAAATTTTACTGCTATCCATGCACTTTTATGAAAGTTAGAATGCAGATAAGAAGTTGGATAAATAAAGCAGACAACTATACTTGAAAATCTGAAATTATAAACATTCGAACAGCATAATTAAAGTTCCACCGCTTTCAATGATTATACATTTTATTTAACTTTCCAAAAGTATAACTGTCCGTAGACGTTAATATATTTGAATTCTTTTATGCTGTCGTTTGTAAAGAAGTAGAGTTGTTCATTTTCAGAAATAAAAATTCTCTAGTGCATTTCAACAAGAAATATACGTTTCATAACAGCACATTCATTTTCATAATAGTTAGAATGCAGATGTATAAACACACATGCGAACAGAAAAGAAAAAGTCAACTAAAGTCAAAAACCTTTTCATTTATGTTGGAAATCCTTAAAAAAGAATCGTAAGGGAGATATTGCAAATGGATATAAAATTTATATGCATATACAATACAATGTCAAAAGTTATCGGACACTTCCGATTTTAGACGTTTTGTCAATTATCTAAAGAAATAATTGACAAATTGTTCTTGAACTTCGGAGATGTAAAAAGAATGCTTGAATTGATATTTTCAGTGAAGTTTTAGTCACGTGGACAATTAATAGGCTAACGACAAATTGAAATGTTTTTTAAAAATGTGATCACCCTATATCATAAATCTATATCATAAAAAGCTCTAAATAATCGGTAAATATAACCAATAATTGCATAAGCCCAGTACAAAGTTTGTATATATTTGTGAAAGAATAGCTTATATATTAAAAATATATATAGATGTTTCTTAAAAAAAATAAAAATAATATAAAAAAGAAGTTTATCGTTCCTGGTTTAGGAATTATTCTCTAGTGCTGCCATCTATTAAGTAAAAGATCAATTAGTATTCACACTTTCATACCAAATAGAAATTCACTATTAAACCAATTATTTTATTATCTATCTAAGACACTTAAAACTATTAGATCAGTTGAATTTAGACCAGCTACATATCACGCAGAATTTATTTCCTACAAAAATGTATGTTACATGATACTTCATTATCATTTCACTTTAAGATTGTTCTCAAATCCAAACTGGTTACTTTCTGATGCATTTCTGAATTCATTTTTGTTCGGAAACGCATAAAATTGACAGGTACTCTTAATCAGAAACTATGAAATCGAACAGTTTTTCTAATTTTTGGTAAAGACAGAAAAATTTCCATAAAAAGCAGCCAAATTTGACACTTTTAATCGAAATGTCGGACACTACAGCGCAATAAAGAGAAAAAAAAATTGATGTCGGGAGACAATAATTGCTTGTAATTCAAGATATAATTCCTTTATCAAGGAAAAAAAACTGTTAGATTCCAAATCACTTCAGTAATCATACCTGCAAGTGTCATGCTTTTACATTTAAAAACAAGTCTGTAATTGCGCCACAAAGTTTCGCGTTGTTCAGAAGGATTTTTTTTTTTTTTTTTTTTGAGAACCACTTTAAAGTATTCTTTTTAGTATTTTACAGAATTGGAAAATGTATAAATACAATTATTGAATGGCTTTCTAGCATAAATATAGAAATTTTTTACAACTGAAACATTCCACTTCATGTCTTTAACACCGAGAAGAGAATGCTGAATGTTAAGAATGCTGAATAATTGGAAATTTACTGTGTAGTAGGAATAATAATTTTGGTACATGATAAAGTAAAGTAACTATAGCTCATCCTAAATTGTTAGACAGACAACCCTTAAGTTAAATAGATTGTATAAAAGTTTTTTTTTTTTTAAATGATAATTTTAAAGTACGTCGGAGTATAAAGATGTTTAGTTCGAAAAAAGCATTTTTAATCAGTATTAAAGGGCATTCATTAAAAGTAACCTATCCCCTTTAAAATGTCTAACATTTCACTAAATCTGTTTCTGCAACTCAACATTTTAAAACTAATTACAATGAAATTACAATAGAAGAGCCATGATTTACGTTATGATATGCTTTTGGAAATTTGGAAAACTTCCTGAATTTCAAATTTATAGGACATTAGTATGACAAATAGTCAGCGAATTAAGGATCTTTATCGAATATATCATTATATCCCAAAATTAGCAAAATACAAATATAACTTTGTTTACTTTCAAATACATTATTACATTGTATATCCTATGGTTTAGGAAGAAAATATTAGTTTAATTTTACAATTAACTAATATTCTATAGTGCTTCCATCTATTAAACAAAAGATCAACTAGTATCCAAACTTTCATACCATACATAAATTCAGTATTAGGTCAATTATTTTATTATCTAATCTAGACATTTGAAACTATTAGATCAGTTGAGCTCAGTCTGGCTACATATCAAGCAGAATTTTATTTCCTATGCAAATTTATGGTATATACTAGATATTTTATTTTACCAAAGGCTGTTCTTAAATCCAAATTGGCTACTTTCTGATACATTTCTGAATTAATTTTTGCTTGAAAGCGCATAAAATTTTAACTTCTTTTTTCATTTAAATATTTCCAAGAAATAATATTTGTAGAAATTTATGGTAAGTAAAACACTGAAGAAATTACTATAGAGTGCTGATATGCTTCAATTCAATGGAATAAGAATTCCTCCTAACGGTTGAATGATGCTGCCATCTATGAATTAAAATACAGACTTGTCTTATTAACGAAAATTGAGGAAACAAATGACATCTAAAAAATTACATATATTTAATTCTATTTGAAATTAATTAAATAATAAATGTTTGTGAAATAAGTACGTCCTCACATAGGGGTCTCAACCTCTTCAAAATAATTTCAGCATGCGTGATATGGATATTTTATTTTACAGTTGACGCCCACAACAACAGATTTTTTTTTTTCAAAGTTTAAATTCGTTTAAGCAGCCTATCACAATATCATCTTTGGCCATTAAATCGATTGATTACTAACAACAATAGTAACTTGTCAGCTAGATTCCAAGAAGCTTAAGAAGCGCATGATCAGAAATCCGGTCCGGTACGTAACAAATATCAGTAATTACTCTGTACTTAAAGAATAATAATTCATTGTATTATTGTATTTGTATTTATTGCATTCAATATCTTATTGTTAAAATGCCTTGAATTAGAAAGGTTTTAATTTGATGTAAGTACATATAGGATTTTTAAACCTCAAAACGTGCCAGAACCTTTCTTAGACACAAGGGAGCGAATCTAATTTAATTACTCCAGGGACCTGAATATATAGCTACGACAGTGGAAATTAAGATTTAAGATTTTTTTTTTTTTTTTTTTTTTTACTTTGACAAAATTTTAGAGCACTTCACGATGTTGAACTTTAATTTCATTATTTAGACTCAATTCTAAAGATAAATTACATCTCACGATTAACTTTATTTATATAATAACAGGTAATAACACCTGCGAACACATCATGGAAGCCGGAAACCAGTTATTCAGTATGATATTTCCAATTGAATCACTTCAGAATCTTTACAAAAAAAAAAAAACAAGAACGACAAATTATACGTCAAGCATAGATTATGAAACCCTTTCCACCATATTCAGAATATTGTAACAAAACTTCACAGATTAATAAGTTAAAAAATGATGTCTAAATAAACATTTTGGAAAACGCTTAACACATGTTAAAACCCATTTTCAGATATTATCATCAATACTCTGAAAAATATCATATTTGCTCTGTACAGCTCTGTAAATGATCTATAGATTTGTATACTAAAGTATGATAAAATTTAGTTCAGTTAGGAAACGCATAGCACATCTGAAAATTCCCTCTCAGCAATTTCCGTCAATAAACAGAAATGTACTCGCGATCTTTTGTGCAGCCCTGTATATGATCTATGGAATTTATATACACTAAGTAATATGCAAAAATGTAGTTAAATTTAAATATAGTTTAAAAGAAACAATGGCACAGCCACATATCACTCACCTAACAGAAAAAAATGATACAACTCAAAAATACTTCATTTCACAGGAGAGGCAAAAGAAGATGTTCATTTTTTATTGTAACATGAAACTATAGCACTTTTCTCTACATGCAGCTGTAAAAGAGTAAAACCCTTAAGAAGGAAGACGTAGAAGAGATAGGAAGAGTTGAGTAAATATATCCCCCGTCTGTGGCATCAAAATGACATGTAGCGTAATCTGCCAATTTTCTTATAGCAAGAAACACCTAAGTCCGACCTAGTGCAATAAACTCAAAAAAAAAAAAAATTTTTTTTTAGTTGAGTTGTATCACATTTCTTGCGGGTAAGCGATATGTTCTACAAATCTGATCAAATGGGTGTTGTTTTGATTTTGATGCCCAACCAATTATCCAGAATACGTCTGTCTTCGACCATTCTGATTTTTTGGTTGGTTGATTTATTGTGGCCGATTATCTACTCTTCGGATATAGTCCCTAGGGGGGGGTGCCCTCCGTAGGAGTCTTTCTAAGGGATCCTAACCCGTATTTACGGCAACGTTCGAAGAAAACCACGGAAAACTCCGAACGTTAGATCGACGGACCTCACAGGGGTTTAAACCCGACACCTCCCGTCTATCAGCTTTGAGAGCAGAGCCTCTCAGCCACTTGTGGGGCTCGAACATTCTGGATAAATGGTTCTAATATGTTATTCTGAGATATGTTATCTTCGGTTGAACTTATGTTTTCAGTAGTTTTCTTTTGTGCATATACTATATATTTAGAGTTGCGTACTTTTCTTGCGGGTAAGCGATATGGTCTACAAATCTGATCAAATGGATGTTGCTTTGATACCCAACCAGTTATCCAGAATGCGTCTATCCCCTACCATTCTGGATAAATGGTTCTAATACCTTGTACAGAATTGAGCCTCTACGTCCAGGTGCAGTATGTGTCATTCTAGCATTTCCTGTGAGTACACTTAACTGCATACCTTCCCACGCTATTTTTGCCTTGAAGACTAGCAGACGCCGATTTCTATTGTACTGTGAGCGGAAAGTTCGGACAGTGATGTAGTGGTAAGGTGTTACCCAAAGAGGGGTCTTATGCTTTGATCCTTGCCGAAGTTGTGGGAAACAGAGCCTCTGCGAGAGAAGCGATCTCTGCACACGATTTTTAGGTTTGCGCCCGAAACTTTGCCCTTTGTCTTAGAACGTCCAATGACGGACTTAGTGAAAACGAAACAGAGGGATCTCAAGGCTGCTAAGAGGCTGGAGAGTTTCGAGGGGCCCGCCACGACAAGACTCCGCCCTTAGAAGAAGGTCCCCTGCGAGAATGAAGAAGAGAGAGGACAGTTTTTTGAGAGATCGAAAAGGAGAGTGTTGACTCTCTGGAGAAGGGAAAAGGAAACGTCAGTTTCGAACTCAGCGTAGTGTAAGCGCTAGCGAGGTCCGACCTCTAGAATTGATACAGCAGGTATCCGGTGAAACTCCCAGAGAAAAGAAAAGCACACCAAGTGCGAGAGTGAGAGTTCTTAGACTCAGAATTAACGAGTATTAGTAGATCTTCCGAAGAGAAGGAACGGACGAGCCTTGGTCCGAATGAACTTTATTTTGTAGTCACGACTGACTGTAATGTTTAGAGACTTTTGTTTGTTTCAGTTACACTTGGAGTCAAGAGGTCATTAATTTATAAGCGATTGACTCACGAAAAATAATTAAATGCTGTAATTAACTTTCTTGTACATATTTTTATTAGAATTAATATTGGTATGCAATAAATTCTATTTTTTAATTTATGCAAGATAATTCTCTTTACCAATGATCTGATCTCGCTACCACTCACCATCTTTAATCGGGTCGGTATAGAGGAGTTATTACAACTGGTGGCCTGCGGTGATGGATTAATTAGCAAAAATTAATGACATTCTCTAAAGACAAAGAGTGGACTCTGAAATTTAAATGATCAAAGTGCTCCAAGAAAGAGTCTCCTTGTGACTTGTGACCTGAGTCTCTTTAGACGCCCCTGTGGATCAACACAGCATCAGAAAGAGAAATCTACCAAGAATTCTGGAGAGTGTTCCCCCATCAGAAAGAGAAATCTACCAAGAATTCTGAGTGTTCCCCCATCAGAAAGAGAAATCTACCAAGAATTCTGGAGAGTGCTCCCCCATCCGGAAAAGTCCCCATCCGAAAAGTGTGATAGAGAACCCCGTCTGTGCTCCTGAGAATCTCTGAAGTCTGTGCTTCTGACGCCCTGAAAGACTCTTAGTAATGGAGGTAAGCTCTTTTTATACTCAGAGTGGCTTTAATTGTTATTAGTGTTTGTATAGGTGTTGTAGGCTTCAAAAAAAAAAAGTTGTATGTTTATTTTTGTGAGAGTAAATATTTTGAGAAATTTTTCCGAAAGAAAAAAAAAGTGTGATGAGATATTTCCGATATAACTGTAACTTATTTAATAGACAAATTTTGTAGTTAAGATTAAATTATAGTTGAATTAATTTAATGCAAACTGAGAGTTGTGCAGTGTTACAAAATTTTAGCTGAATCTATAAATGAGAGTTCATTGAAAAAAAAAAAAGTATCGAACGCATTTCATATTTTACGATAACAGAGTTGATTTTATATGTTTTTTGTGAATTATTCTAAATTTTTTTAAGAGTGGATGCGTAGATTAAGACCACCATTGATTAAAAGAGAAAAGAATTGAATAAGACTTTTGCAATTTAAAATATTTTTACTGTGCTTTTTGAAATTGAAATTGTTGTTTTGTGTAAAATTGATCCCATATGTATTTTATAACCAAATACCAAGGTGAATGTGGGCGATAGGATAGGGTTGCTTATTTTTATATGTTGCATATTTCTTATATATTATTGTTATGCGTACTTTTTATGAGTGTATATTTCAGGATTATTTTAGTGCACTTGGTAGGAATTACATTTAATCTTATTGTATTGTTTTATATTTGTGGGAAAGTTAATTTCTAATTTTATACTTTAAAAATGTCGGAGCTTAAATATTTTAGGAAAGCTGATTTGCAAACGTTAGCTTACGAATTTGAGGTCATTTTAGAGGAAAATGATACTGTACCGAAAATTATAAAAAAAATAGAGTCGTCAGAAGGATTTGATAAAGAGCTAGCCTTAGCGCAGATTAAACTTATAGAAAAAGATAGGGAAAATAAATTATTAGCAGATAAGGAAGAAAAAGAGCGGGAACATGAGTTAGCTAGGTTAAAAGCGACACAAGAGTCAGATGACCGGAGTACCGCATCTAGTAGCATCTCAGTTAGAACGAATCATTTACCCCTAAAAACAATTATGCATCGCTTTGATGAAAAGAATTCGGATATTTCGTTGTTTTTGAATTTATTCGAGAGACAGGCAAAAAAATGTAATCTAAATTCGGATGAGTTGGTGACGAACTTACTATCATTATTACCTGTGGGAATGGCCGAGTTAATTTTGAGAGAACCCGAAGACAAAATTGATGATTTTCAATATGTGAAAGAAAAATTGTTAGAACAATATCGTTTGAATGCAGAGACGTACAGACAAAAATTTAATCAGCATCCCCAAAATCCTAATTCAGTTTGGAAGGACCTGATCTTTGAACTTAATAGTTTTTTAGAAGGATGGCTGTCATGCTTACAAGTTTCGGATTTTGAAGGATTGAAAAATTTGCTTGTCACGGACCAGATCAAACGGAGGGCGTCTCCAGAAATGCGCGAACATTTTATGGATAACTGGGCAGAGATTAAAGACCCGGAAGAATTAGTAAGGCTTTTAGATGCGTACGAGGCAATCAAGCGCCCCTCTAAGAAGACGTGGAATCCGAAACTCCCTTTAGAGAAGAATTTTGAAAGACCCAGGACATTTGAAAATGGGCGAAACGGTAACAGAAATCCGGAGATTAACTTTAACTGGAGGGATCGAAGTGACAACAAAGATAGGGAAAAGGCGTTCGAAAAAAGGCGAGAAGTCAAGTGTTACGCGTGTTTGCAAAGTGGTCACTACAAATTAAATTGTCCGGAAATTAAAAAGAAAGAGGCTGCGCGGGTCAGTCACTTAAATAGTAAGCCGACACTTGGAGAAGCCTTCTCCCCTTATTTGAGTAAAGTATTAGTGAATGGAATTCAGGCAACTGCCTTGAGGGATTCAGGAAGTGATATTGATTTGGTTGCATACGATTTAGTCAGTCAAGATAAATTGAATGGAGATCACGTTTGGATTAAGACTCCGCTGGACAGTAAATTATACTGTTTACCCATAGCAGAGGTCACTTTAGAAATTGAAGGCGTGGGGGTTATTGAAACGAAAGCGGGAGTAAATAATAGAGGTTCAGATATGAATTATTATTTGTTGGGTAATCAATCTCAAAAGTTATTAGAGCAGGCGAACATGAAACCCGAGTTAGTAAATGCAGTTCTGACGCGCGCTCAAAAGAAAAAAATTGACCATACTCCAAAGTTGGAAGATAAGCGGATTATGCTTTCCGATAAGGAAGGGGATAATGTTCACCGACGCGATGAAGCGGAAACTTTGAATTCGGTGAAAGAGAAAGAAGAAGCAGAAGCAAATTTTCGCGAATACGGTGAAACGGAAACGTTGAATTCTAAAGAAAAGGGTGAGGAGATAGATAACCCCATCGAGTTGGATAGTTTAGACAGAGGTTTGCTGCCATTATTGATCGAAGACGGATTTACGAATCTGGCTAAGATAGGGAGAGAGGATTTTAAAATGGAACAAGACAGCGATCCATCACTCAAAGAGATTAGAGATAAGGCTAAAGTTAAAAAGTCTCACTTTGAAATAAGAAATTCTCTGATAATAAGAAACACGAAGGATAATCGCGGGAACGAGAGAACCCAGGTGGTTGTTCCTTTGAGATTTCGTGTTGACATATTAGGCGCGTGTCATGAAGGAATTTCGTCTCACCTAGGGGAAACGAAAACCAAAGATAAAGTATTGCGGTATTTCTTTTGGCCTAATGTAATAAAAGAAATTGAGGATTTTGTCAAATCTTGTGACCCGTGTCAAAGAATCGGAAAAGCAGGGGAAAAGAAGAAAGCGCCACTTAAGCTAGTACCAATAGTGGGTGAAATATTTTCGAAACTAAGCTGTGATCTCGTCGGTCCCTTACCTCAGTCAAAGGAAACAAATACATGGTCACTGCGGTATGTTTAGCCTCAAAGTACCCTGAGGCTATACCAGTGTCAGATATGAGGTCTGAGACCATTATCGAAGCCCTAATGATGATATTCAGTAGATTAGGATTTCCCAGAAAAATCCAGACAGACCTGGGCCGGAGCTTCGTTCGCGATTTAACGACCGCCTTTCTTAAAAAGTTCGGAGTTAAGATAGGAAACTCAAGTGTGTGTCGACCTGAAAGTAACAGTGTTGAACGATGGCACAGAACGGTTAAAAGGCTTTTGAAAGTGCTATGTGTAGAAAACGGGTCGAATTGGGAAGCAAACTTGCCTTATGCATTGTTAGCGTTACGAACGGTGCCCCATAATTCGACTGGTTTCAGCCCCGCTGAACTAGTGCACCGAAAAAATTTGAGGACCCCGGAAACTTTATTGTTTGAAAAATGGATGGGAGAGGCGGAGGAAAATGAATTAGTGACGGAATATGTGTTTAACCTCACGAATAGATTAAAAAGGTGTCAGGATTTAGCCGTTGAGAACATAACTACTGAACGAGAAAAAAGGAAATTTTGGTTTGACAAAAAGGCGGTAGAAAGAAAATTTAACGTGGGAGATGAGGTTTTGGTTTTGGCGACCACTAAACCAAACAAAATGTCAGTAAGTTGGATAGGACCGGGAAAAATTGAATCGAAAATCTCGGAAACAAATTATATTGTAAATGTTCCTGGGAGGCGACAAAAATCCCAGATTTATCATGTGAATTTTATAAAGCCTTATAAAAAACGGGTGGAGTTAGTAAACATCTTAACGCGAGTAATAAACGAGATTGAGGATAAACAAGATTTAGATATAGTTTTTCCCTGTGCCGATTCCGAAGTTTATAAGTTCGATGAAGTCGTAAGAGAGAGTGATTTAACAACTAGATGCACTTCCGAGCAATTGAGACAGTTGGAAAATTTATTGGACCGTTATGGGACTGTATTTTCGAATGACCCAGGGCGTACCGATCTAATCGAGCATGACATAGAATTGTCGGAGTTAAAACCCGTTCGTTCGAGACCCTACAGAACATCACCCAGACAAACGGAAATATTGCGCAAAGAAATAAAGCGAATGTTAGAATTAAATCTTATAGTAGAAGGCGAATCTGAATATAGCTCTCCGATTATTCTCGTGAAAACACCAGGAAAGGACCCGAGACCCTGTATAGATTACCGCAAACTAAATGCCATCACAAAGGTAGAATTTTATCCTTTACCCAATATTGAAGAAAGAGTTGAAAAAGTCTCTAGTGCTAAGTATATTACGGTTTTAGATCTAACGAAGGGCTACTGGCAAATTCCAATGACCCCGAGGGCTCAAAAATTAGCGGCTTTTGTTACAAGCTTTGGGTCCTATTTCCCTCTGGTCATGGCTTTTGGACTCCTGAATGCATCCTACAGGTTCTCAAAATTTATGGATATAGTATTGAGAGGGCTTGAGGAATTCTGTTTACCGTATCTAGATGATATGGCGATTTTTTCAGACAGTTGGGAGGACCATATGCGTCATCTAGAAATAGTATTAAAAAGGGTTAATGACGCGAAACTAAAAATCAAATTGGCGAAATGCAAGTTCGCTCAGAAAACCGTAAAATATCTTGGGCATATTGTAGGGGAGGGCAGACGGAGGCCAGCTGAGGCGAAAGTAAGGGCAATTAAGGAATTACCGGTTCCGAAATCGAAAACTGAAATTCGTAGATGTTTGGGAATGGCTGGATATTACTCCCGGCACATAAAAGATTATGCAGTGATTGTAGAACCATTAACGAGGGCGCTTAAAGGGAAAAATAAAAAAGAAAAGATTGCATGGAGCGACGAAATGGGAAAAGCCTTTGAGACTTTGAAAATGAAACTTACTGAAGAACCGGTGCTATACGCTCCTAATTTTCAGAAAGAATTCATAGTACAAACTGATGCTAGTGACTTAGGTATTGGCGTGGTATTGGCTCAAAGAGAGGGATCCGAAGAGCACCCCATAATATATTTAAGTCGCAAATTTGCTGATAGTGAGAAAAGTTTCTGCGCCACTGAAAGAGAGTGCGCTGGAATTATTTTTGCGATAAAAAAGTTAAGGCATTATATTGATGGACAAAACTTTTCCATCGAAACCGATCACAATCCCTTGGTATTTCTAAAAAGAAATTCTGGAAATAATCCCAGGTTATTAAGGTGGTCCTTGGCTCTGCAACCGTATAATTATGCAATTTCTCATCGCCCAGGCAAAGACATTCCGCATGTTGATTATCTAAGTCGAGTTTAAGGAGATTTCTTGATAAACTTTTGTATATAATTATTTTAAGATTTTTTATTTTTTATTTCACTGTGTTTTATTTCATTATATGTTCATGATTTCTTATCAGAACGCGCAAAAAAGAAAAGGAAGGTAGTATTATCTTATTCATGTATGTTTCATTTCTTGCCACTCTGATGTAATTTGAGCTTGCAATTCTTTATTCGACTCTTAGAGATTCTTAGTGTTTCACCCTTAAGAATCGTTTGAGGAGGGGGTGCTGTAAAGAATTGAGCCTCTACGTCCAGGTGCACTATGTGTCATTCTAGCATTTCCTGTGAGTACACTTAAACTGCATACCTTCCCACGCTATTTTTGCCTTGAAGACTAGCAGACGCCGATTTCTATTGTACTGTGAGCGGAAAGTTCGGACAGTGATGTAGTGGTAAGTTGTTACCCAAAGAGGGGTCTTATGCTTTGATCCTTGCCGAGATCGTGGGAAACAGAGCCTCTGCGAGAGAAGCGATCTCTGCACACGATTTTTAGGTTTGCGCCCGAAACTTTGCCCTTTGTCTTAGAACGTCCAATGACGGACTTAGTGAAAACGAAACAGAGGGATCTCAAGGCTGCTAAGAGGCTGGAGAGTTTCGAGGGGCCCACCACGACAAGACCCCGCCCTTAGAAGAAGATTCCTTGCGAGAATGAAGAAGAGAGAGGACAGTTTTTTGAGAGATCGAAAAGGAGAGTGTTGACTCTCTGGAGAAGGGAAAAGAAAACGTCAGTTTCGAACTCAGCGTAGTGTAAGCGCTAGCGAGGTCCGACCTCTAGAATTGATACAGCAGGTATCCGGTGAAACTCCCAGAGAAAAGAAAAGCACACCAAGTGCGAGAGTGAGAGTTCTTAGACTCAGAATTAACGAGTATTAGTAGATCTTCCGAAGAGAAGGAACGGACGAGTCTTGGTCCGAATGAACTTTATTTTGTAGTCACGACTGACTGTAATGTTTAGAGACTTTTGCTTGTTTCAGTTACACTTGGAGTCAAGAGGTCATTAATTTATAAGCGATTGACTCACGAAATATAATTAAATGCTGTAATTAACTTTCTTGTACATATTTTTATTAGAATTAATATTGGTATGCAATAAATTCTATTTTTTAATTTATGCAAGATAATTCTCTTTACCAATGATCTGATCTCGCTACCACTCACCATCTTTAATCGGGTCGGTATAGAGGAGTTACTACAACCTTATTCCGAGATGTTATTTTCAGTTGAACTTGTGTTTTCAGTAGTATTCTTTTGTGCATGTACTTTTTTTTTCTTCTAAATATTCAGATGTTTATCCAGAATACGTCTATCCCTTACCATTCTGGATAAATATTTCTAATACCAAATTCCGTGATTTATCTTCAGTTGAACTTGTGGTTTCAGTAGTATTCTTTTGTACATATACTTTTTTTTTTTTTTTTTTGAGTTGCGACACTTTTTTTTTTTTTTTTGCGGGTAAGCGATATGTTCAACAAATCTGATCAAATGAGTTGTTGCTTTGATGCCTTACCAATTTTCCAGAATACGTTTTTTCCCAGATCATTTCATTATGGATAAACGGTTCTAATATCTTATTTCGAGATGTTATCTTCATTTGAACTTCTGTTTTCAGTAGTATTCTTTAGTGCATACACACACATACACACATATATATATATATATATATATATATATATATTACAAAAAGATGAAGTGTCTTTATATACAAGTAAATTCTGAGATTTTACATGGAGTTGTTTCAGATGTTGTTCACAATTAAAATTAGGAATTCGTAAGCGAATACATTGCAATATTGCTGATGAACTGCTGTATCTATCAAGAAATCAAGAGATTGTGAAATGTACTTTATCTTCAGAGCTGAGTCTGAATAATAAAAATAAATTATACCATCGTGAAAGCGTTTGCAAATATTCTAGGAGCAAAATCAAATTATATTTTCAGATATATTTATATAACATATTCCAACATTTACTTTTTTTTTTCCCTAGGCCAAGCGAATCTTTCTAGCGCATTTACATAAACTTATTTGCATTCCTACATTATTAAAATTTGAAAGTACTTAAACTGAAAAACTAGGCACGATTTCTTGGAGTGTAAATAAGAAAAGAACATTTGAAATTTTATGCATTTCTAAATGAAAATGCATGAAATGGTAAGTGTTAACATCCTGAAAATCTGTCCAAAACTTCAATTTTGGTAACATTTTCTGAAATATGTTTTTATTTTAGAAGAAAATTCAAACTGTTTAATTCCTTGTAATATAAATAAGAACATATGCAAGTTTATGCATTTGGTGGTAAAAGAAAGAATTATAAATACGTCAGAAATGAGCAATTTCGTATTTCAGAACTATCATAAACATTTTTTTTAACTGTCTTGTCATTGTTGAATATCGTTAACTTTGTCAGAGAAGGGAAAGTGCATCTAACTTTAGAAACTTTCCAAATGTAAAATTAACAAAATACAAAAACTAAATTTTTATACAATAACTATTTTTGCAAAATTTTTTTAAGAAACAACTCTACACTACTTGAGAAAACTTTCAAATTTTTACTATCTCATATTTTGTTTATTTATATATTTTCATTTTTTTTAACTATATAAGATATTTTACATTATTATTATGTTATATAAATAAAAATAATCATCTTCTTAATCATTTAAATGGTTAGGTTAAAGGAATATATCCACACATCAGTAAGTTTAAAGCCATTTCGCATTTTCTGAGTACTTTCCTGCCATATTTTCTCATTTCTTTCGGGTTCGTTTAAATTTATTTAGTAGTATTATTTTTAATTTATTTGTTTATTTATTTATCTTGAGAAAGATATCAAGCTGTTTAATATTCTTGATTTAATTTATGCTTATAGAAACATGCTTTACAAAAGCTATAGATACAAGGGATTTTACTGCCCAGCAAAGAACCTAACAGAACCATTGAGCTTCAGTGAACAGAACAGAGAAGACAAAACATTACATAAGTTCTGTCATATTGAACAGTGCTGCCATCTGTAGGCATATTACTGTACTAATAAAATATTTTAAAGATTCTTGCTTCCAACTTGCAAATATTTTTAATACAATAATTGCATGCAAGAGAATCATTTCAGATTTTGCTTGAGGTGTTTTTACTGCGTTGAGCTGCGTTTGTCTTGTCTGTAAGAAGAGATTGAAACAATCAGTAAAGAAATTTTTTTAGAGTGGAACTGCTATTTAAGTTTCTTGTTAAAAAATAAATTTAGACTTTTTAATTAGGAACAACAGAGCCTTTTTATTTTTATTATATTTTTTGGTTGATATACAATTTGTTAACATTTTTAATTTTCTACTCATTTTTCATTTCTTCCACGCACATACATTTCGTGTAGTATTTTGCTTAAATAATATATGAATATCTGGAAAATCAAACTGTCTCACATGTGATTCGTATTTTCTTTTACAAGGAAAGATAATAACTTGAAATAAATTATGATTTTTTAAAAATAAAGTCCTAATTTTATTAAGTTATATTTGCACCAGTCCTTCCTTATAAGGATATTAATATTTAATATAATGCCGTGAATATGACAATAAATTAAAAGCACAAAAAGCTAAGCATCGAACAAACAGTTTCATTCAGCTAAGTGCTTTATAGAAGTCAAAACATTAAAACAGATGCTCATACTTACTTATAAAATATGTGAGAATAGATTATCTTTACACAGGAATATAACTGTATATCGTCTGAAGGGAATTCTAGTGTTTCCTGTGCGTCTGTTGCTGTTATCGTTACAGTCTTTAAAATAATTTTGTGAACATCAACAGAATGAAATTTTGTTTCGGTGATTCAAAAATAAAATAAAATAAAATAAAAATAATGATATAGAACAACGCAAATAGGGTGGCCTGGGACAACAAATTATTTAACTTTGTCCCCACAGGCCCAAGCCCACCAAGACGTTGACTGTGCTCAAGCCCCGCCCACGCAATAAGTTGGCGTCACTGACTATAAGCAATAGTGCTACATTTATTTATTTTTATTTTTTCGATTTAAAACCCTTTGAAGTACGGTGCTACATTTTTATACCACTTAATTTTGGATTTCTAACAACCGAAATTGAAGCAAAATTTTTGAAAAACCATTTGCCATTATAATGTATGTGTAGAAAAATATGGTACTTACGTATTATCCGTGCCAGGAGATTGATCGCCAAAAATGGTTGCCAAGTATCAATCTTGTTTATAGTTGCCAATCATGTTTTAAAACACAGTAATTTAACATTATCAAATAACATTGTTAAAAAGGGTAATTAATATAAAATAAATAACATGTAACATATGTTTATTAAATTTATAACATTGTTAAAAATAGTAAATAACATTATTTTAGTAAAATTAATAAATGGTAAATAACATAGTAAATAAGAAAGAATAATAAATAATATAAGAAATGGTAAATAATATAGCATATTTTAGAAAGCTAATTTTGTTAATCTTACTACGTATAGAAATGGCTCCTACTAAAAACAGTAGATTAATTCCTGGCATGTACCATGCAGCAAGAAAAAAATATATAAGTGTTACTATAATTAGTAATATTGGTTCCATGCCTGGCGCAGTTGGCTTAAAACTGGCACGGATAATACGTAAGTACCAAAAATATTTACTTCGAAATCAATTTATTCGTAAATTCTAGGGACAATCAATTATTTCAACAATTTAGCAACACTGTTTTGCCTTTGAAAGGATTAAGGCTGTTCTCAAACTCAAACTGGCTACATTATGACATTTTTAAAATTCATTTTTGTTCGCAAATGGGTCAAATTAGCTGGTGTTCTTATTCAGAAACTTTGTAATCGAAACACGTTTTCCCTTTTTAGGTAAAGGTAGAAGATCTTTCAGAAAATACTGTCAAAGTCGGCGTTTTGAACTGAATTCCCAATACGACAACCCGATTAGCGGAAAAAACGTGTCGTCACGTGACCAGAATCTCTTATAACTCGATAAGTAATCAATTTATCAAAAAATGGAAAACTCATTTCGATTTCAAATCGTTTTCATAGTTAGGCCTGCCAATTTTATGCCTTTGCATTTAAAAATGAGTCAGAAATTGTATCAGAAAGTTTTGCGTTGTTGAGCAGGTCATTTGAGAACCACCTTAATGCTGTTCTCAAATTCAAACTGGCTACTTTATGGCACATTTTTTAAATTCATTTTTGTTTGCAAATGGATCAAATTCGCAGGTGTTCTTATTCAGAAACATTGTAATCGAAACACGTTTTCCATTTTTTGGTAAAAGCAGAAGATCTTTCAGAAAATGCTGTCAAATTCGGCGTGTTGAATCGAATTCCCAACGCGATAGCCCGAGAAGCGGAAAAAACGTGTCGTCCGTCATGTGACCAGAATCTCTTATAACTCGATAAGTAACCTATTTATCAAAAAATGAAAAACTCACTTCGGTTCCAAATCATTTTCATAGTCAGGTCTGCCAATTGTATGCCTTTGCGTTTAAAAATGAGTCAGAACTTGGGTTAGAGAGTTTTGCGTTGTCGAGTCTCAGTACAATTGTATGTCAGTAGATGGCAGCACTATTCATATTTTGTGTCATGCTTGTTAGAAATTACAGACAAGAAGAACAATCAACGGAATAATTTATATTTATATCTTTATATCTACTTTAAAAATATAATATTAATAATATTCTTTATTAATTCAAAAGTACAAATACGATGTCTCTATTATAAGCTTATATAACATGCAGTTAATCCTTAAGTATGTTTTTACATATTTTATTTTCCCCTCTCGACAATGAAACTCTTCCTGGCACATTCGTTCACAAATTCATTTTTATACGTAAATAGATGAAATTTGTAGACATTTTAATTCAAATGACCCGGAATCGAACAGTGTTTTTCATTTAACGATAACTGTATTACAGTTTCAGTTATATTAGATTGTTTGCCTATGACGACATTTTACTGACTCCCTCCCGGATCTCAAAAATCGGTGCACCATTTTCTGACAGAAAAATTCTTTTTCATTACCTGAATCGGAAAAAGAGAAACACATTTCGATTTATTGCGGCATCTGAAAATATGAATATCTACAAATTCTGTATATTTTCGAATAAAAATTACTTCTGAATGCGTCAGGAAAAAGGTAAAAAGTGGGTTTGCTTTTCAAAACAATCTTAAGTTGAAAAAGAAAAATTTTCGTTTTGAATACCATCATTTTGACTAAATTAAATACACAACTTTCAATTCTTGAACAACTTGTGAAAATTTGTTTAAAAAAAAAAAAATCTGTTTCACCTAAGGAATTGTATGATTGGCTGAATTTATTGAATTGAAATTGCAATTTTTTTGCTTTTCTCATTTTTAAGGCTCCCGTTGACTCACGCGAAAACACCCGCTCGTTAATGTTAATCCTGTGGTCTACAACCGCCATTTTTCACTTTTTCGATTTTGTTTGCAGTTTATTTATTTATTATTATTTTTTTTTAATGGAGTTACTTTTACTGTTAAAACCGGTTCCGAAAATAAAAGTATCCTCTTAAAAAAAAAAAAAAAAAAAAAAAAAAAAAAAAAAAAACTGCAAACAAAATCGAAAAAGTAAAAAACAGCGATTGTAGAGTTTGATCTCCACTATCCAATGGAAAACAAATCGTTTAAAAATATTTATATGCAAACAAGATGCTATAAAATAACTTTCCCATAGGATTAACATTAGCGAACGGGTGTTTTTGCGTGAGTGAGCGGGAACCTTAACTGAAACCACAGTACGTTCTTTTAAATGATAATTGTTAGCTTTTAAACTACCGTATGAATTTACATACGATTCACACTAGATTTGTTCACCATCACTGCGTCCTATTACAAATAAAATATAATTTTAAAAGTAAGGCTTTATTCATTAAATTTATAATAGCGCTAATATAACTCTCGAATGCACATATTTAGGAAACATTTATAATTAACATGTACCATTAGATCCCTGGCCCATCCTATTAGACTCCGTAGTTAGAATAAACTTTCATTTTACATTAATGACTGCTTCTCTTTCAATATTAAGCTATGATTAAACTTTTTTACCTATTAATACAAAACTGTTTAAAATAATTGTCTGTCAAAAAAGAAGAAAAAAATCAGTGAATTTTATAAATTATACTTCCTACAGCATGAAATGTAAAACATGCCCCATAAGTCTGCAGTCTCTTTTATATGTGAAATATGCTATTGGGTCATATATTAATTATATCACGATTCAAGAGGGGAAGAGGGAAATCCACAAGGTGTGACAAAGTGGGACAGTGGGAGGGGAGGTGTTTAACAGGCTGTCAACGTCGCATCTAAAATATGAAAACAATTATAAGTAGACATAATTTGAAATCAGTATAATACTGTTCATTATTAAAATATGTATTTTCATTCAGGTAGAATTATGTATATTTTCCCTTTTTCTTTGAATTCCAACAACTTGCAGTAAAAGACGCAAAATCTTAAGGGTTTTATGATATTTACATCAATCGGTAATAGATAATATTTATATATATATATATATATATATATCACTCTTTATTTTTTATACACGTATTTTATTTTATACGTTTTAGGGTTTAAAATGTTTCATAACTGCAGTCATTATTATCAAAGCCAGTTGGCCTATTTTAGCGAGCGTGGTTCGGCATATAATTAACTCCATTCTTGTTGTAACTCGTATATAGTTGTAACCATAAGAATAGTTGGCGATTTATCACATGCGTCCGGTTAACGGAAAAACGCCTTAAAATTAATTTACTAATCTACCAGAAGGACCCGTGCGAAGCTTTCGCACTGCAATCTTTGAGATTATTTCCTGGTACGTTTTAGCGCTAATTTTTAATTAACTGATTTTTTTTTTTATTCAATCACCGCGTTTTAAAGAAATGCAGTTGTACTTTCTCAGAAACTTGTTTAAAAACTTTTCGAATACCCCATTCATCGTTGTATGTTTTGTATGTGCATAGAAAAAAGAATGTTGACAAATGAAATAATATATATATAATGATTGCTTGTGCGAATAAATTGCCAGAAAATATTTTGCCAAATTTTCTTATCTCGCCAAGGTTATTTCTCTAGGTTGCCAAGACTCCTATACTGAAAAAAAAAAAACGAATTATAAAAATATTTAAACACTGAATCAGATGTTTGGGAAATTTATATGCCAGCATGGCACAAATGTCATATACTCACCACATTGGCACGATTTTTTTCCCCGCCAATTTGGCGAAAATTTTCTTTTTGAATATTAGTTACAAATAGCATATACAATAATAGCATGTGATATTTTATTTCAATATAAAAGTAAAATAACGTAATCAATGAAATAGCTTCTATTATTTTAAAAAAGGAAATACAAATAAATACATGTTAGTTTGATATAAATAAATGTGGCTATACATAATAACAATAATTTATAGAATTAAAATACGAAATAAAGTAAATAAACAAAGTAAACAAACAAAAGTAAATAAACAAAGTTTTCGCCTAATTAGCGGGGGGGGGGGGGGGAATGGCGCCAATGTGGTGCGTATATGACATCTGTGCCGAAAGCATTTCCTCAGATTTTGCAAAACTGTTTAAGAAATTTCTTAAATACGTAAATCAATATTTGGTACACCACTTTTTTGAAAGCCTATGGGAACTTAAACATGGGGCGTTCAAACTTTGTGGTCCAGCAGCCATTTAAGTGACATCAGACTTCGCTGGCATATTAACAGCTTAATGAAATATTAAAAAATAAATATTTACAATTTTTGTAAATCCTAATGAAATGTATATTTGGAAGTTAATCCTTAAATTACGTAATCTACTGGTGCTCCGATTCCGATACAGTACGCATATAAACAGCCATGATTAAACAAAGAAAACAAATAAACAATAGGTGACGCACGCGCAAAAATTAAATTAAAAACCCGATTAAAAGCTCTATATTTTTTCAAAAAAGCACGCGCAAGAAATAAATTGACAATCATATTTTAATTGCATTAGAGGATGACGTCATACGATAATGCAGTATTTTATTTCTGTGGCAACACTGAAATAAGAAAACCTTTCATTTCCCTTATGAAATCAATGTCGATATAATTTTTGATTAACAGCAGTTTTTAATCGAAAAACATGTTTTAAAAAAATGTAAGTGTACTATGTCAGAAGCCGGTTCAAAAACCTTTCATATGGTATCTCATTCGTTGTTCTGCGTTTCATATTTTCTTAGAAAAAGGGATGTTGACAGGAGAAATAATATATATGATGATAATTAAATTCTAAAAAGACTAAAATGTTCTATTGTCATCAGAAACACATCTGTATCCATATTTGTTATAATTCTAGTCCATCAGGAAGTGAGTGAAAAATCTATTAAAAAATTCTATCTTTACATACATGAACCAAGTTAAGTTAAATAAAAGAGTTAAATAAATGAATAATAATGTAAAAAGCAACAAATTTCTAGTAATTTCATATCTATACGTGTTGTTTAATCTTTGTTACATGCTTAATTGAAATGCAAAAGTTTAGTTAAGATTCGAGAAACCAAGGATCGGTAAGTAATAAATGTACATGCATGATTTGTCTAATAAAATTCGTTGCATATTTTTTACTCTCCCCGCCCCATTCAATGCAGCTGAGAGGCCTGCACGGGCCAAAATTACCAGGCGCGGGTCCGACCCGACCTGTAGAAAAAAATTACCCGGCCCGGCTCGGTATAAAAGTTAAAATTTCGCCCCGAACCTGGCCCGGCCCCTACAAAAATTTTATTGGTTCGGCCCGGTATAAAAGCTCAAATCTCAACCCAAGCCCGGCCCTGTATAAAAACTGAAAGTTCGGGCAGAGCTCGACCCGTCCCGTCCAACTAAATTTCTACAAAATATGCCGATATTTCTGAAGCAACATTATCTTACAATTAAAATTATTCAAAAAGCACACTTACTCATGCAAAGATTTTATTTTCAGATTATGTTCGAAATGCAAGGAATGCACAATATCAACAAGTAAGTGTGACTATTATGCACGTGACCACTTAGACAAAAACATGCGTAAACACAGATTAAAAAAATTGACTTAGACAATTTCATTCAAATAAAGATTCAGAAAGAAAATCAACGTAGTTTAAAAAGAAAGAAAAGTATTGAAAAAAAAAAATCCCAATTTTAAAGGTCTAATACACATTTTTGAGAAGAAAAATCCGTTATAGACAGGTTCCATTCTTAGCAAGTACATCGTCTGCATGTATTATATTCTTTTTTCACGGATTATTATATTCATTATGCACAGATTAAGACATTTTTCCGTTTAAGACAAATTTTCATCATAAACGGGTTCTTTTTTACAGGTTTTACTGTACTTCTATTATTTTGCCTCGAAATGTATGTACTATTCTTTAAAAATAATTTTAATTATACACTGTAAAAAATCTGCGTAATGTTCTTGACGTTTACTGTGTAACATTCCTGGGTTTTCTCGGATTATTTCTGCTGATCCGAGAATACTGAGAAATCTGGTGTAAAATCTTCCACAATGTTGTGTAACTTTTCGGAATACTTGAGAAAGTAGAATTTACTGATTAACTGTGAAACGCTTCATATGTTTTGTGTGTAGCATTCCTTAGTTTTCTCAGGTATACTTTTGAACTTTTGTGTAACTTTTTGGAATTATTTATAAAGAGTGATCGGTAATCCGTGTAAAGTTCCATATGTTTTGTGTGTAACTGACGTGTGTAAGTTTCCTGGCATTTCTTTGGTGAAATTCCTGGGAAAACCTGTGACAGAAAGGTGCCTCAGGTTTTATCAGGAACTTTACACATTTTTTTTTTCAGTGTAGCATAATAACCCTTTAAAAATCTATCCATTTTTTGCAGAAATTGTTGTGCCGTGCCTCAATTTACTGATTTTTGCACGGGCCAATGATTTTCATATGGATTGCGTCTGAAAATTTCAGCCTGAGCAGACCAATAGGAAGAATGAAGTCCAGTCCCGGCTTGGCCCGGAAAAGAGAAGTCTGGCGCGGCCGGAGTCTACATAAAAAAGTTTGGCCCGATCCGGCCCAGAAAGAGTGTCCAGTCTAAGTCCTGCCCAACCCAGAAAGAGTTATGTCTAGACCTTGTTCGGCCCGAGCCAGCAGAAAAAAGTTAGGACCGGGTCCGGCACATGAAGGGTGATGACTAGGCTCCGCCCTGCCTTCCTGAATGAAAATTGGCCCGAACCCGTGCAGACATCTAGTGCAGCTATATATAGATAGTTTCTATAAAGGTATGGGATTTGTTATTTTTTTAATTAATAGCTTTATGTTTACAAAATTTTCAACAAGACTACTTTGAATATAAGACCACTGCCTGGAAAATTATACCAGGGAGAATCTACAGTCTACACTACACTAATGATTCACACACAAAGAAATGGAGACAGTTTTAGGCTTCTTCCAACTTCCGTCACAATTGCAAGAAGGTTGTTCCGAGAAAAAAAAATTACTTTAATAATAATAAAAAAATGTTTTTAGGATGCCGTGGCGATCATGATAAGCTCTAGCCAGCAATAAGTTTTTAAACACTGCATGAAGATACACTCTTAAAAAAAAAAATCCGTGAATTGATAGATTTTTTTCCTGTTGGTTATATTTCGAAAAAACACGAAAATATCCACTTTGTTTTGCCCATTTTTCACACCAAAATACAGAAAATTACCCAATGCAACGTAAAATAACATGAAACCCTCAAATCTAAAGTTGCATTTTCGTCAAATCAAAAGGATGTTCCGTCAATTGTGCTGCCTAACAGTTTCGTATTAGAAAGGGAATTTTTACGTATGTCCTTTTCCATCAAACACGAAAAATTCGCAAACCTAGGCTCAAAATTTCATGAAATTCTCCAATCAAAAGACGGAAATTTCTTCAAATAGCAGAAAAATCTCTTGAAATCACAGGAGTGTTCCAGCAACATGCTGCCTGTATATTTGACTTTTTTTTTTTTTTTTTTTTTTTTTTTTTTTTTTTTTTTTTTGAGAATGTATTTTTATTATTCTATTAAGGGGACTCACTTTGACCGTTTCAAAATTTCGAATATTTTTAGGGTTTCGTTCATCTCACGAAACCCTATTACTCCCGCTCCATTGTCTGTCTGTCACAGAGCCGGTTTTCAAAAACTATATAACTTACAAGCATGAAATTTTATGCACTTATAGCTGAATATCTACTATGAAGTTCAAAATCATAAAATTTGAAAAAATCGTGTTATTTTAATATAGAGAGAGAGAAAAAAAAATCTAACAGCCTTTTCCTATTAAATTTAAACATTTTTCGTCATAGCAGTTGCCAACAATTAAAAATCCAGAATAAAATTATTTCTACAGTAATTAATTTTCTATTGAAAGATTTCCACGTAAAAAATAAAAATGAAATAAAAAGTTTCACCAATTGAAAAAAAAAAGATTAATATGACGTCATATTAGTAATAAAACGGAAATTTTCAAAAATTCTCAATAATACAAGGAGTATGAGTATGTGTAAATACAGAAAATAGCTTAATAGGACATCATTAGAGAATTAAAAAAAAAATTAATCTGACGTCTAACATTTTGAAGGTCTCTATACAACACGTTTAATTTTGAAATTGATTTTTTTTTTTAATATCGCATTTAGTCCACATGATAGATATTATGATGACAGAGTAAAATAGCGGGCATCGCCCGCTATCGGACCGGTTCAGATTTTCGAAAAAACGAGAAAAACAGACCGGTAAATTTTTACTTTATAAAAAACGACTTTTTTTTTTTTTTTTTTTTTAATGAAATTTATTTGGATTTATTAAAGAAAGGATAAAGTGTTTTGAAAGGAATATTAAACGAAACCCTTTGTGCGATCTTCGATCACACTCACCCACTTGTTTTCCCTTTCTCTTAAAATACTCTTTATACGCACAAAAATCAAATTTTATTCGTTAGAAATTGATATCGAAAGTGAAAGGGCTGTTTTGAAGCTATTAAAAATAGAGCGTGCCACAGCATGCTAAACAGTAAAGGAAAACTTCCACCCATTTGCATCCGAAGCGTGCATTTCAGGATCTTTTTTATTCAGAAATTCCGAATTCATACTAGAAATTTTGAATAATAATTTTTGTTTTATTTAATGACAGAAACGTTTCGTGATTATAAGAAGTAAAATTCTTCTTTCGGAAATTCTGGTATGGATTGGGAATTTTTGAATAAAAAAAATTCCTGAAATGGACGGATATGCGATGATTTCTATTATGATAGAAATGGGTAAATGAGTAAAATGCTTTTTTTTTTTTTTTTTTTTTTTGTAGACAAAGATTCTCAAAATCGGTGAAAATCTTTTAGGTAGTTTCCATTACAAAAAGTAAGTTCTAAGTTATCTATTGCAGCCGTTCGCTGGAAAGCAATACCGGATAATTTCAGTATATTCTCACAGATCATGACTCCCAGACCTCAAAAACCCCCCTCAGCTCAAAACATTTTTGTTTTGCCTCTATCTTAAAAAGTGGCTGTGATATAGTAGTTTGAAATTCTAGGGTGGCTGACATTTTGAACAGATAAAAAAATCAGGGATTAATTTATGTGTTTTAGTGAACGTGGTTTCCCTCTAATTATCGTGGATTAATTTATGTGTTTTAGTGAACGTGGTTTCCCTTTAATTATCGTGGATTAATTTATGTGTTTTAGTGAACGTGGTTTCCCTCTAATTATCGTGGATTAATTTATGTGTTTTAGTGAACGTGGTTTCCCTAATTATCGTTCATTGTTGTAACCTTTTTTCCAATCGTACGAATTTCATATCCTCTAGCGTCAAATTTTCACCAATCTTGGCGACATTTGGCGGAATATCGTCAAATTTTTGCGACTAAAAATAAATCGGCATAACTGAAGCCAACTTAGCTATAGCTGACTAATTTGGCGAAATTCTCATTCAAATTCAGAATTGACGAATCTTCTCTTATCGGGTTCTGCGAATTTTAGCTTCGTGCAAAGGCGGATCAACTACCACCCGGGCCCATAGGCTTGATCTTTTTTTGTCCCCCCCCCTACAAAGCAATATATACAGGGTGATTCAAAATACGTGTTTGCTCATTTATATCTTAGACCACTGATACTGATGATAGAAACATAATTCCAATTACAACAAGTGCAGATTTTAGACATGACATTTGTTTTACAAGGGACTTTATACATATTAAAATACGAAATTTAATTTTTATACGGCCCTTGGGTTCTATATGTTATACCATAGTTGTTATATATTCAATATTTATGTATATTATATAAGAAAAATGTACTTCGCTTACGAAGAACATAAAAAAAATATGTTATATATGTAATATATGTTATACCATAGTTGTTATATATTCAATATTTATATATATTATATATTTAGAAAAATGTACTTCGCTTACGAAGAACATAAAAAAAAAAAAAAAAAAAAAAAAAAAAATCCAATTCTGTTATGACCGAAACTTACTAAATTATTATACTTCGTATTTTATGAAAATTTCAGTGTTTCCTGACACTAAAAACGGAAAGAAGCACTGTTAGTGCAGGTAAACGTTGAAATTCCATTAACTTGAAAGTGTCATAGTTCGAAAAAACTAGAAGCCAAAAATTTTCATGAATCCAGTACTTTCTTCTTATGAATATAGAAGAAATTAAAAGGGTAATAGTATTTGAAATACCATGTATATGTTAATAACCTGAAAGATTCAATAAATGAGTGAAACAAAGAATATTGTACATAATTTCTCTTTTGCATAAAATATCAGCCCGATATAAAGAAAAAACCCAAAATAAAATCTTAACCCCTTAATCCCATTTCTTCCGGGCCCCTAGGCTTCAGGCTACTCAGCCTAATGGGTAATCCGCCTCTGGCTTCGTGTTTTCGAGTTACATTAGCTAAAATCTTAAAACCAATAAATAGGGCAGCTACCCTTTCCTCCCGGTACAAGCCGGAAGGAAAGTTAATCGTCACATATTTTTCCAGTGAAATACGTAGTTATTTTCGAAATATTGATCTCGAATTTCTGTGTAACTTTGAATAAAAAAAAATATAGATATTGAAAAATTACATTTTACTTTGAATTCATGTCATTTCACTAAAAATGGGTATTTTTAAAAACGGCGAAGCATTTCACAAGATTTTAGACTAATAAAAAACAAATTTTTTGACCCATTGTCTCTCTTTTATTCTATTGCGATTGCCTATGGGCTTAGATGCCCGTAGACTGAGAAATTCAAACACAACTGATTTTCCTCTCAGAATAATGAAAAATGTTCTAATAGCGAAGTATTGTTACATGTGAAATATCGAAAAATGTTGTTTTCCGAACCTCAACGTCTTGAAGTCCAAGAAATCTCTCCAAAGTACTTTTAGAGAAGTCGTGTGTGTACATTTCTTTATCTTGTCTCATTAGATATTTTTTTCTTATAATTGTTTATACACGTTACTAAAATACCCTTTATATAAATGACTCGTAATTAATCTAATGCACTTTCTTTCTTTTTGTTTTTTCTATTTTGTCTTAATATGAGTTAATTGAGAACTTGATACGTAAAATTAAATTAAAATCATTGCAAGTTAGAATCTGCTTTTGAAAATCTTCGGAAAAAGGGCACTTAGACTTGATTTCCTAAGGACGGCTTATTCCTACATTGATAATTCTAATATTCAACAAGTTGGAAATTGTACGTTAAACGTGACAAATGAGGCGCGTTCGTTTCGTGCTATAACTAGTTTTATAACAATGTAAAAAATCATCGTTATTATTTCAGTGAAATTAATTTTATCGTCTGCTATGAACGAAATGAGGATGCCTTTTTTTTTATTATTATTACGTATGCCATGTTTACAGATGCGATTTTTTTTTCGACACCAGACAGAGGTGTAAATTTACCATGGAGATCTTGCTTTGCGAATGATTACCTCCATGGTTAATATTTCTACGACTCACAATGAATGAATATTTTGTTTATTTACTTTAATGGATTGAGATATTTGGCTTTTAACCTAATTTTCACTGAAGTTATCTCAGAATCTATACATTTTTTAAAGTAACTCATCTCTCAAGCAAACAATTTTATTGAACGATCTTTCTAAAAATGTAACATTTAAGCATTTTTATTCTAAAAATTATTTTTGAATAAAAATGGCCGCTTGGCATATGGAAAAAGATGTAGTTTGTCCGTATTTGTTTTCCTCAGTCACATGACTTGCGCTTTTATCATATAGATTACGTATGATAAGATTTAATAGAATAAAGAAAACTTTTATTAATATCTTTTTCAGTTTTGATTCGATTTTCATAAAATTTGAAATGACTCGACAAAATTCTGCAACGATTCTATATATTAAATTTCAAACCATTCGGTTGGATAGTTTTTGCACTGTTATATGCGGACAGACAGACAGACTGACGGACGGACGGACTAGACGACGACTATAGGTGCTACGTATTTATATAATTACGAACGCACCTAAAAACGTTAAAACTGTACAAAATAAAAAAAGAAAAGAAAAAAAGGAATAGCTCAAGTGTGTAACATTGTTAGGGAGATCTGGTGAGAAGAAAATACTTGGAGGGACGTAACATGTAATGCATGATAGTTTAAAAACTGCCTTGTCTCAAAGTTGTCTGAGATCAAAGGTACCTTATGACGGTTAATAAAATAAAAATAAAAAAATCAGCAGAAAATATTAAAAGAAATAAACTTGGAATGGTAAGGTTAAAGTTTTAGTTTTTTCAGATGATAAGAAGGAACATTTAGTTTTCGCTAAAACGGTGTTTTATGATGGGGAATAAATTTTTACTAAAAATCAGGCTGTGAATGAAGAAGGGGGAGAAATTATATAAAAAACGAAAACAACAATGATTTTAGCCTTACTATCAGAAAGAAAAAGCTGTTGTAATTAGGAGTCTTTTTTAGGCGAGAAAATGAGATGAACTCTGATTTCACAGACCTCAAAATAATGTTTTGACAATCGTCTTAACAACGCGAATCTTTCTAACTCATTCCCAAACTCGTTTTCAGTCCTGTTTGCTCCCAAAATTTAATATATTAACATTCAAGCATCTAAGAATCGAATAGAGTTTTCCATTTTCCTATAAATTTGGTATATTATCTTGAGCTATAGCCGAATGCTATTGTAAAGATTTATGTCTGACTCACTAATTGGAAGAATAAGTTATATACAAAATGACTATTAAGTATTACCTCCTTCAAAAAGACACTGTAAATCAGTTCCAGATGTACACGAGAGATTCTCAAGAGACTATTAGACTTACCAAGTGCATATAAATTTTATCTCGCTTCTTGTGATCTGACTATATAATTTGTTGCAAGCTCTGAGCAGAGCAGTTGGAGACGTTCTCTCGAAGGAGAACGAGAGATACGGCCTGGAGTTGCCGGAAAAAGGTTTTCTACCTCGGATCGAACCCAAGACAAAAAACTTAACATAAACTTAAGAACATAAACGTGTATGTTGCTATTAACTGTTTAAGTGTACTGTGAAGTAGTGTTATTAAAATTAATGTTGCTTCAGCGAGACTTTTTTAATTTAACGACGCTACACTATACACTGATATCAACTCCATCATTACCATACCATTCGTTGTCTTTTTTTTTTCTTGTTGGGGGGTATAACTTTATTCGATTTCTTAGGGCCCAAATAAAAATATTTGCAATGTTTATGAATTTAGTAGTAAAAATTATTTCCTGAATGTGTCAGAAAGTAGCGAATTTAGATTTTAAGAACAACATTGAGCGTTACTAAAGGAAAGTTAAATTTCAATAAGAAGACATCAGAAACAAAGAAACAAAACCACAATCCAATCACTTTTTTATTTATTGTATTCTACATCCGTTACAATATGTCATTCCCAATCAGATTTATTTATTTTTTTCTGCAAAAAAAGAAATCTTCGTGAAATATTCTGTTAACAATCGATGAGAGTCTTTTTTTAAAAAACCTGAGGAGGTTTCTTACTCCCCTTAAAATTCACGCACATAAAATGAAGTTAGCATGAACGATTAAAACAGAGACTGGGATGCCTTGCCGCCTTACATTGAATGTTAACTAGTCAGTCCCTTCACCAAAGCTACAGTGCTTGCTTCTGATTCAGTTAGTAATTAATGAGCGGACTTTGAGCCCATGAATCCTGAGTTAGATATGTGGTCTGTAATCCAAAAAAGACATGTGGTTTTCTAATTGCTCATATTAAAAAAAAAGATAATCTACGGAAATCAATATTATACAGCCTTGTTTTGTTGAAAAGAAAATAGTAATATCTTAAGGTTAGTGTCTCATAAGGTACATTTGTGTCATGACAGCATTTGAATAGACTTTGAGTCATTTTCGTGAAATAACTTTCATCTTCATTTTTAAAATAAAATTTAAAAGCATTCAAGAAAGGTGCTAGGATAATAATAGACAAAAATTGGTTTCCCCCCCCCCCCCCCTCTCTCCGATAAAGTCAAAATTTCTCTTTTTTCTAAAATGTTTAGATTTTTTGACATAATTTGGGATGCCTCTCTAATTTATTTTTTATATATAATTTAGGATATATATTTACTCTCTCTGATTGATTTTTTTTAGATATAATTAAAGATGTATATTTACTGCCTCTTTGATTGATTCTTTAAATATAATTTCGGATGTATATTTACTGCCTCTCTGATTGATTTTTTAAATATAATTTCGGATGTATATTTACTGCCTCTTTGATTGGTTTTTTAAATATAATTTAGGATGTATATTTACTGCCTCTATGGTTGATTTTTTTAATGTAATTTAGGCTATATATTTACTGTTTCTCTGATTAATTTTTGTTTGAAGATGATTTAAATGTCTAATACAAGAACAAAATCATAGGTTTATTTAGCAATTTTTGATCCATTTCAATTATATCAATTTGACTTTCTTTTTGACACGAAGCGCTCATAACACAATCGGGGTTTTTACTTTTATTAATATGTAAATAATAAAGTTAAACATAATGTAATAAAATAAAGGAGTAATAAATGAGATTTTAGAATATCTATGTATAAAATGTAACTTGAAATTTCAAATTATATATACCTTTTTTTTTTTTTTTTTTTTTTTTAATAAGAAAGAAGTTAAAAAGCGATGAGGCAGGTTTTTTGCCAGAAGTGACATTCAATATTATCATTAAAGAATTGAACTAAAAGTCCCAGCTATCAACAGCAGCTTTAAAGGTTAAAGTTTTTCCATCATTTTAACACTTAAGTAATAGTTATGAAATCTATCATTTAAACTTGTAAACACTATGTATGCAACAATTTCTTCGCATTCAAATAACACGATAAAATTTATAATGTTATTACAAATAATAATTAGACTGCATTTTTTTTCTGCAAATCTAGTTAATTCATCTCAACAAATTGAAATTATTAAATATTTATGGCATTAAAATTGCGAATTTTTGGATCAAAATCTGCAGAAACTTAATTTTAATTTTAAATATAAAAATCAGAAAAATGAATCTAAAATATTATTATCCTTTAACAGTGTAAAAGATGAATGAATTGATATTTATTTAGCTTACATTTTACGAAATTTCAAAAATAGAGCATTTGAAAACTACATGTCTAGTTATTATCATACAAATATTGTACTTCAGACACTAAGAGATTATAATTCTTCATGATTACAAGTCCACTGTAATTATGTATAGAGTAACAATTCATTGTCCATTGTTACCAAGTCTTTTATCCTCTCTTTGTACTCTGTATATCAGGAAAATATTTCTGGAGATGTAATATTTCTTGAATGTTGAATTCTGATGTATAATGTCCATTGCTGATGAATTAAAATTACAAAAACAAAATATCACATAGTATATAACAATAGATCCAGCTTCACCAATTAAGTTTAATGCTTCTACATTTGCTACTTTTAATTTCTAGAATAGGTACAAAATGGTTTCAAAATTCTACAAAAAGATACAGTTCTAATCATAGACGCCGACATAATAGGCGCGATGGTAGCAGTTATCTGCATGAGTTCTTAGGTTTGGTGTAAGATCCTGAGGTAAAAGGTATCTTTTTCAGGGCTCGACTAAGCATTACTACGAACCGTTGCAGTTATTGATCATTATTTCCATATAGTAAAAGTTTCTCCATATTTATGAAAGAAATTATGCGTTTAAATAAGTCGACGACTATTAATCAGAAGCTCTGGTGATACCTCTTGACCGGTGCAGATGTCCCATGTGCCCATGCTCTAATCAAGCTCAGGATATTTTCTACTCTGTGCTTCACAGATGAAAAAAACTAAATGCTTCTTCAAAAGCAAAACTATATTTTTTAATTCTTATATCTTGGAATCTATTATAATGTGTGAAAAATTAAATAAAAGTCGGCGACTATGGTTATATTACATAAAGAAGATTACAGAGAAAGCAAACATTTATAAACTTTATAAATAATTCAAGTACAGACATTAAAATAATTTCCCCTGTCGAGATAATTTGAATATAATGGAAGTAATTTGAGCATAAATTGCATTTTTATTGCAAATCCTGACATTTTAAAAATGATTTAATGTATATCATATGTTTGCAACGTGTGTGTGTTTATCATTGTTACAATGGGAAAATATTTTAGATAACCAAGGTTACTTTCTGTTAAAATAAATAAATAAAAAAAAGTTTCACTGGTATTTCTTTACAAATCTGTGAGCAGAAACATCAACATTAAAAGCACATCGTTACAAAAGCATCTGATCTACAATTTTCTAACTTAGGTATGGTTACAGATTTGTTTACAATAATTTGACTTAAAAATTTAATGTTAAATGTCAGTACTTAGTAATATAATTATAATTTTTTAAATGGAGGGTAATTTGGGTATAGGTCTAATCCTAGGACCAAACCTATAAAGAAATTTAGTTGTTTTTTCCCCAGACATGCCTCGCACGTATGTAAGGAAAATGGGAATTATCCCTAAATGGTTGTAGAAGATGTCAAGAAGGACTTATGAGCGTACGCTACAACAATCAGTGTATGTTGCTTATCCTAGATTCAGGCCGAATAACTTTTCATTAATAAACCTCTAAAATGTCTTATTTATTTATTAACACATCTAAATTTACCTAGAGGTATAATTTAAGTACAGTTAGACTATGAAACACATATTTCTTTGTAATTACACATTACACCCAAATTCCTCCATAATTTGAGTATAGTTAATTTTTTATTTACTTTCAGATAATAAAAGGGGCAATAAATGTAACATTTACATCGTTTTATTATAAGAGAATACATTGCTTAAATTAAACCAAAAGAACAAATAAACTTTCATTTGTAGTATCTGCAAAATTTTAAAGTTACGAACGTGTGGTTTCTAATATTCAAATTATCCCGACAGGGATACTGGAAAAAACTTTTTAGTAAACTGATGACTCATACTAAATAATTAATGTTGATCATCTGTAACTCATACTATTTATGAGCAAATGCTAAGCAATACATATTCATTGGAGAGGGAAAATATACGGAAGTAAATCTTCTTTTTCCCCATCTAATGATTAAGAAACATGTTTTTTAATCGTTAGATTGGGAAAAAAATTACTTCCTTATGTCATACTATCTATGTATATATATATTTTTTTTTTAATGATAATGAAAAATTTTAACTACATAATTTTACAACTTAGTGTTTTTAAGTTTTGAAAATAGATACATAACAAAAAGATGAGAAAGATGACAGTGATATTATGAGATTAGCAAATAACAATCAACAAATAGATTAAAATGATTATTCAATAATTATTGATACAGTAAATGTATAGAAAAAATTCATTAAAATCAATATTCAGTTGTATATTATGTAAATAAATGCAAAATTTTCAGTTTAAAAATAAGTGTTACTGCACCAGTAACACTAAAATAAATCCAGTAAAAACATAAAATAATAAGTAAAAGTTTATCAAACCTTTTGAATGCAATTCAAAGTATTATAAATAAATTTATGAAATGAGAAAAACATGATATAAATAAATAAATTCTTTAAACCTTTTTAATTTATTATTTTTTAAAATACGCCTGTATAATCTAATTTAAATAAAATAACATAACAAAAAATTAAAACAAATATAACAATAATACAAACTGTAACCAAAATTTTTCAACAAAAGCTTACAAATTTAACGAAAAATAAATTTATTTTTGACAAATATTTAAAAAAAGAAATAAATACACAAATATTTAAGATATAAAAATCATAATCAGTATAAAATTCAAAAGCAGAATTGCACTTATTTTATTTTTAAAATTTTTTTAGCTGAAAAATTTCATTGAAATTTTTCGTGCTACATTTGAACAATGTAAAATATACAGTTTGTTTGAGAAAATATGTGACAAACTTTAAAAGGTAGCAGGACACGCTACAACAAATATTTTTTTTTATTCGTAACCAGGTCTATTTATTCAGGCTAAAATACAGAATGTTTCATCTTTTTTTCAAACACTCTGTACATTTGATAAAAATAACACAATAATATTGTTTAAAGGAAAGGAAAATGAATTTAAAAGAGCTTCAAAAGTATACAAAATCAGTTCTTTGCATTTAACTTTTTCGTAAACTCATTCTATGTTTCCTATGGTTATTAAAATAAAGTAGAATTATATAAATGCAGATTTTGTTTGTTTAGGTTTTTTCACTAAAAAGCAGTAGATCCGTTTTCTTGCTTGAAAATATTTCCTCTACATCCAGAGTACTTTAAAATTACAGGAGAGGAACAGTGTTAAAGTCAATGCTTCTTGTTTCCCGTATGAGAAAGTTTTTTCAATTATTATGGATTGAGATAGTTCCAGAGCAATAGAATATATTAACTAGCACAAACAGATAGTTCTGATAAGGGAGTAGATAAAATTTCAATACATCAAATTTGATGTCCAGAACTTTTCACCATAAAATAAAAAAATGACTAAAATACGAAAAATAACAAAAAGAGAAAAAAAAATTGTTGAGATAATAATTCGTATTTTCAACTTCTACAAAAATAAACTATCTGTGACTGCTACATTATTCTCCCAATACGTTTTTCATTAACCTTCCTGACGATTTTTTTTTTTTTTTTCTGGAAAGTGTAATATTGTAGAATAGAAATAAAAGTAATGCATGCCTGTTTCAATAATAACTCAAATTATTATTTAAAAAAAAAATCACTTTTAAAAGTTTTAAATTCAACATCAATCGGAAAAATCGTATCAAAGATTTTGTACAAAATTTTAGATATTTTATATTTTAAAATATTTTCTCTGGTAATTTTTGTGCAACTTTTCCAGGTATTTATTGAATGAATCTTGAATTTCTATTCTTCAATATCTCACATATAAAACAACATAGGTTTAACGTATTTTGTTATTTTTCAAAACCATATCACCATCACCGTTTTTATTATTATTATTATCATTAACCGCTAAAAAACCTTTTAGGATTAAAATCCCAAAATATACCCCATTTACTCACTTTTTGTTTTATCATGGTTGTATAACTTCGAAGTTTACAAATTCAATCTTTATATATATATATATGTGTGTGTGTGTTTATTTATTTACATTATCATCATCATTATCGTCGTCATCATGATCATCATCATTATTTATGCTTTCGTATATTTTTTTAATTTCTGCCCAGATATTTGCTTAAACAATCTGTTTTTATTTTCGCTTAGTCCCTCTAAACATCTCGGTTTGTACTAGTTAATATCTTCCAAAAATCCCTGACTAATTAAACCACTTGTTTCTCGTCGTTTGGAATTCACTTTCCATTCTCGTCTGCCGAGAGTGAGGATGAGGAAGGGGTGTCGGAGGATGTCCCGTTCGTCTGCTGGGCCTTACGTTCCTCCCGGAGGGGGCAGTCGGCGATCAGGTGGTCGGCAGATTTGCAGTGGTGGCATCGCTTGGGCTGAGGCCCAAGGGTGCACTTTGCAGCGATGTGGTTGGCAAATTCGCCGCAGTTGTAGCACCTGGAAAAAAAAAAAGAAATACCTCTTAGGTGCTGACAATTTCGGTGAATCTATGATGGATGTGAAACATTTGTTTTGTAACAATGGCAAAATTTAAACAAAATGAGATTTTGGTTACCATAAGATTTTCAGCAATTTGTCTTACCATTTTATACATAAAATATAATTTCTAGGTAGGATCAAGGATTCGTAATTGAAGCCCTGCAGGTTATCCCATGTCTATAAAATTCAGAGAACTTATTATACCTCAGCTGAAAGTAACTCTTAACAGAATACCGAATTCAAATGAAAATTATGTGTAAAAATAAAATGTAGAAAGATAAAATTATTTCAAGTTAATTTTCAGCAAACGAGCGCTGTTGAAGGACAGGTCAAACAGCAGAACAGTAGATTAAGAAACTATAAACAGTTGAAAAATAAAAAGATAATCAATAATTAGTATTTAAAATTGCGCGCGCGCGCCCAAAATATTCTACCCCGATGACGATTTGCATATAATGTCCGCCCATGCTGTTCCATGCGAAATTTTGGTCTCACTTTTTGTCCTCACGCTTACAAAATATTTGTAATTTGATCCCTTAGAAATGATCTGTACACCCTTAAAAGTATTTTCAAATTAAAGTTGCGGGCAAAAGATAGGTCTTATCTGATATATTTGAAGAAAAAGACTTGTAGAATTATTGCTTGTAGTTGTATGTGAAGAATTACTCAATTCAAAATTTCGCACGCATTTTTTTTTTTTTTTTAAACCGGAATCGTCCATAGGTTTTCTATTATAATTTTGATCTTTAATTACTCTGACTACAGATCGAATTTCAAAAATCGGGCCATGTTATTACCTCTGCCTTGCTGTAAAAAAGAAAAAAAGTCTGATCTGATATATTTGAAGAAAAGGACTTATAGAATTAATGCTTGTAGCTGTATGGGAAGTTGTATATATATATAACTCAATTAAAAATTTCGCACGCAATTAAAAAAACAAAACAAAACAAAAAAAAAACGAAATCAATTGCCTATAGGTTTTACATTAGAACTTTGATCTTTAATTACTGAGCCTACTGATCGAATTTCAAAATTCGGGCCACGTTATTACCCCTGCTTTACTAAGATTTATGTTTGTGGTAAATTACACGGTAATTGATCGAGTCATTGCCTAAAAATCTTGTTCATTTCATAGTCAGATTGGAGTGGAGCATAAAAAGCTTCGCTCATCTTCGGCTCGCTGCGCTTCAACAAGAACATGAAACTATTTTCTAGCGAATGCGAAGAGAATTGCCAAAATGTGGTGAAAAAAATATACTTCGATATAGTGGACATTTTTCTATTCTACGCTAAATTTTTCCGACTACTTTACTTACAGAAGTAAAAGTTATTGGTTAAGCCTTTTATGTCAACCAGTTTTTGGAAGGTAGAACTTTTAAGCCACTTCCGATCATGATGCAATTTTGAATTCCGGTTGTAAGCAGGGTTGCCAGATTGGTCTCCTTCTTTTTTCAGAAATTCCGAATTCGTACCAGAAATTTCGAATAGCAGTTTTTGATTTAGTTAATGATAGACATTTCGTAATTACATAAATTAAAAATTCTTTTTTCAAAAATTCAGGAATTAATTCGGAATTTCTTAAAAGAAAGGATTTTAAACTGGCAATCCTGGTTGTAGGTAGAACTGTCTTTCACCATATTATATGTTTAAAATAAATCAATTCACTTCACTTTTAAAGCATAGCCAGGTATAATTTTCCACTTCTAAGACTTTTGTCACCACTATTTCCGTTTTCGCCTTAATATATCGCAGAAATATACGATTAAATATCCTGAATATTAATATTCGGAAATAGCGGGGACAAGAAATCTTAGAAGTTGGCAGGAATGCGGCGTTCCTGTAAACCATGGTTAACTGTTAGATATCCCTTCAAAAAGCTTCAACAGTTATAAATATGTAAATGCGCTGAGTTTACAACAACACGTGCAACATGCTATGTCTCTAACATGGATTGAATTGCTTAACTTGAAATCTTTATTGGTTATGAATAAAACGGTTTTACAGCCCATGTAAAAATTTCGGGAAAAAATATTGTTATCTAATTGTAAAATAAATATTTTCTTCTTGCTTTTTTGTTTGTTTGTTTGTTTTCGCGTGGGCTCCTTTAACATAGCAATAAAAAAATAGTTCTCATCTTTCGAACTCTAAGAAATTTCAATCGGTTATAAGTATAACTGTATCCAAGCTCTCTTTAAAATTTTGCGAAAAAAATATGCAGATTTAGTAGTCCAAACATGAGTTCTTAAAAAAAAAGCTTTAGCTTTCAACCTCAGAGCAAAAAATATTAGAAGGTATATGCTTTCAATGTAATGGTACGCCCGCATCCGTTTTCAATCAACCCTTTTCAATCCCCTAGGCTAAACAGGTGAGAGCTAAATAGGTCTCCCGTTTCTGAGGGGAGAAGACTTCAAAAAAGTTGAAGCATGCGCATAATGAGACCATTTTTGTATGGAAAAAAGAATGTGGAATTTGACAGAATGCGATTTTCGCTTTAAATATAATGGATTTTAGAAATATTTTGTAAGTTACAAAAGAAAAAGTCACCTTTTCAGAACAGTACACACAAAAAATAATTTTAAAATATTAATTTCCTGGTGAGATATTTTAAAAATAAGAATATATTTCATTTCCATAGGTTTAACGTTAGCGAAGAGAACTTAAGATTTCACTGAACAACACTCTTCACTTGTGATACAACCCTTATTTTATAGTTATAAGTTTTTTTTTTTTTTTTTTAATGACTGCTAATCAAATATTTATAAGGAAGAAATAAAAAATTACCAGGCCATTGAAAAGTTTTAGTAAAACATGTTCTGTAGTTCAGTCCATGTCTTTCAAAAACATGTCAGTTCTGTAGAATTTTTTAACAGAAAATTCAGAAATAATAAAATGTTGTCAACAGCCATTAAATAAAATAAATTTATTAAAAAATATACACTAAATTGTTCTTACTGCATTCTTCCTATATGTTGAGGATAACGTCATACAATTAAAACTTGTATCGTTAATGCATATAAAAAATATGCAAAATATCTGGCATATAGTTATGAATGGAAGGTATGTTGAAAGAGACAAGCATTAGGGCTGTTATTTAAAAGTCGTCTAATAACCTAATGACATATCCGATTTGGCATACTGTTAGTTTCGGCGCCCAGGTCGCTTGTCCAGTTCACCCGGCCCCAACTCTTATGCGAAATCTGTTCCCAAACTGACATATCCGATTTGGCATACTGTTAGTTTCGGCATATCTGTTTGACATATCTGTTCCCAAACTGACAGATCCGATTTGGCATACTGTTAGTTTCGGCATATCTGTTTGACATATCTGTTCCCAAACTGACATATCCGATTTGGCATACTGTTAAATTTCGGCGCCCCAGTCGCTTGCCCAGTTCACCCGGCACCAGCTCTTATGCGAAATCAGTTCCCAAACTGTACCTGATTTTCCGGAACCTCTTCTTGCACATGGGCCGGCGGTGGGATCCCTTGCAGTCTTGGTTCTGCGGACCCGTCACAATGGTGGCTTCCAGTCCCTTGTCCGACTCCTTGCAGTCGAATTCCACCTCCTCTTCGTCGCCCAGACTGCGAAAGCCGGACATCTGGATCACGGACTGTGGAAAAGAAAAAATATATAGCAAAATGTCAGTAATAGTTCGTTTCGAATGTCATATGTCAGTCAAAAAGGTTGTTGCACTCGTATGCGAAAAACACCGCTTAATCCAGCGCGAGTCGCATGTGTATCTCTGTGATACAAGCCGCCATGTTCCTCTTGTAAATTTTGAACCAAGTAGATTCAGAACCTGTGGCTCCCTCCGTCTTCCTCTCACAGGTATCAATTTTTCCCCCGCGGTAGTTGTTCTCAAACTGGCTAATGCATTCAAAACTTAGAAGAAGAAAATGGCGGCTTGTATCAAAGAGATACACATGCGACTAACACAGGGTTAAGGACGTCATGGGCGTATACAGGATTTACGTTAGTTGGTGTGTGTGTGTGGGGGGGGGGGGGGGCAGCGGTACCTAGTGTACCTCTTACCATAGGCGAAATTTAATTTTCTCTGTCTCTGATTATATTTTAAAATAAAATTTGTTCTTCCCAAGTGCCTTGGAATAATTAAATACTAAGAGAAAGAGGTACTAAAAATAGTTCGTCAGGGAGGCAGCTCTGCCCCTTGAATCCCTCGTGGAATACAATTTTAAATTATGTTTTCGTTTTCACGTTCATACGTTTCAAATCTATCTTAAACAGAAGGTATAGGGCGGTTAAAAAAAAAATTATGAACCGTTTCAGATCTTCATTTTGAAAAATGGTGGTAGAAACTTTTATTAAAAATTTAATAATTCTTAATTGTAAAATTTGCGCATTCATTTTTATGTTGATATGTTCAAAAATTGTTTTTATCGGGAGTTCTAGCAAAAAATGCCTACTTTGTCTTCTTTCATATTTATATCCTGCATTTTTTTTTTTTTAAAGCGTACTAGGCTATGGATTACAGGCACATCTATTCCAAAATAATGCCCCTTCCCAGATTTATTTCTGCCGGTTCCCATGTCTCTTAGTATTTCAAGTTATATATAACATTTTAAAAAAATTAAGGGTGCGCAACCCTCCTCTGCACACCCTTGCGTTACACCCATGAGCAGGGCTCCCAATGGTCTGCCAACTGAATACCAATATTTTTAACAAAAAATTTCATGGTAGGTTTATATAACATTTCCGCAAAAATTTACCTCCGAAGGTGGTTTCTGCGAAATTTGCAAGAAAAACCTAAAAATAAAATGTTTCTAAGAAAATGCCGGTATTTAAAATACGGACCATTTGGTAGCACTGCATGAGCTGCCAAGACCTTTCCCGCGATTCGAGTAAGTACAAAATTTTACTTAATATATATTATTATATTTCATAGTTAAATTTACATTTTCACAGGTTTCTTTTAGAGAATTAAGTGGGTGGTGCCCTTTGCAGTTGATTTAACCGTGCAATTGCTTTTGCTATTTTTTGGCTTACCATTTTAAGTTAAAATTTAGTTGTTATTCAGCTTTCAATCTCTTCTTCAGCTCATTTTTCAGTCTAATACAGTTATTTTCAGTAGATTTTATTGATTTGGATTTGAATAATTTTGAATTTAGTATTGAATATTAATATAATCTTATAATTGTTCTTTATTGTCTAGTTGTCATATGTATTTTATAATGGCACTAGGTGTAATCCATTGATAAATATATTTAAATAGTATTGAAATTTACATCAAACTCTCAAGTGCCTTTCGAAACCAAAAATTGTGCATTTTGACATTACGTTTTCTACACGTATTTATATATATAATAATAAAAAGCTCGTATTAAAATGAGATGATTACAGCTTGTACAACACAGTGCTAAGTTTGACCATTTAAATCCATACTTGCAATTAAATAAATAAATATATTTTTTAAACAATAGAAATGTGCACACACAAAAAAAATGCTTTGTTTTTGCAAGACAACTTTTTTATAATATTAAATGAAAGCTAAACATTGCCTTTATTCCTCGAGTAAACCTCGAGTTTTAAATTTATCTGATATTTCAATATTTTTTAGAAATACAAAATTCATACAATTTTGAAATGACTGAAATTTTCATAATTAAACATGCTACAAAGTGGAATCTTTTGCTCCCATCAACAAATTGGAGGTTCACGGAATAAAAATCCGTATGTACAAAACATAACTGCAAAATTTCATAACTCTGCGTTTATAACCGTTTTATTAATCTTGCGGAAAAGTACAACAATTAGAAACAGAGAAAATTAAGATTAAATATCTCTATATAATAAAACACAGTGTAACCATGCCGGTTCCGATCACTCTTGGCTGCGAATCGACCGTAGCTAAACGCCATGTTAGGCTTAATGTAAAACCTATGCTAACATATGACAGCTAAATGATAATTTCTTCTACTTGAAATCATGTCTGTTCCGCATATTTTCATATAAAACATGTATCTTATATTGAGTTATAATGTTTTAAGTTTTAAATTAAAAATAACAGATTAAACACGGATTACCAGATGTAAACAAACGAGTACCGTTGCCATTCAGAATCACAAATTCCAAATCTGGAAAAAAATTAATGACTCTTTGAACGTTTCATTAAAATATCCGATTGTGCTCTTAAAATACTTGTAAAAGCATATTAAAGTCTTTAAATATTTTAAAGGATTTTTTAAATGTATTTCTGTAAGCATTTTTTTTCCTGTAAGCACTTTTTTTAGAAATAGCGGTGATAGCTTTCATAAGAGAGGTTTTGCAATGAGCCACCAGTATTTTACATTTCGTTCCTAAATACTGTTCTGGTGCCATCTATTGGCAATAAATATAAACGAAGGAATTTTCTGCTGAAAAAAATATTTTATATAAAATATTAATAAAATTGCAAAGTAATATGAAATGTATATAAGCATATTTTTAAAATAAGAAAAATTCCGAATATATTGATTTATTTTAAGATCAACTTTTAAAATCTTCTGCTTAATATTATTTCTTTCTTAAAATTTTAATTTGGTTACATCAATTTTTAAGAGCCTAGCTTATATCCAATTAAATTCTGAAATTTTGCTTGCATTGTAAGATAAATATTTTTTGTGAAAATGAGATAATATTTCTTATGAACATATTTTTATATAAAATATGTATATCAACATTTCTGTAAAGAATTTTTTTCTGTAAACACTTTTTTCAGAAATAGCAGTGACAGATTTCATAGGAAGGCTTTGCATATTATTTTGGCACCATCTATGAACAATTAATATAATAATATAAACGAAGGGCCTTTCTGTTGGAAAAAAAAATTATATAACATAATAATAAAGTTGTAAAATAATATAAAATGTATATAAGCATATTTTTAAAATACGAAAAATTCAGGACGTATTGATTTATTTCAAGATCAACTTTTAAAAACTTCAGCTTAATTTCATTTCTTTCTTGAAATTTTAATTTAGTTAAATCAAATTTTAATCGCCTAGCTTATATTCAATTAAATTCTGAAATTTTGCTTGCATTGTAAAGTGAATATTTCTTTTCCCAAGGTGTACCTTGAATGAGATTCTTCAATGCCAACGTACAGTGGTACCTTGGTTAACGTCGGTAATCCTTCCAGTATTACTCTTGTTAATCCAAACCCTTGTTATCCAAGGCGCGATTTCTCATAAGACATAATTAAATATTTTTTTGCGACTCTTCTCCTCAACCATAGTGCATCTTAAAGATGCAGTTAAAATTAATTTAAAATGTCATTTATTTATTTTATTAGTTACAACTTTAATAAAATGAACTAGATGATCTTCGCTGGTCAGTTTTTCTTGTGAACTTCTAATTAAAGGAACCTGTATAGGGGACCTCACTGCTTTCGGCACCGTATTACACCAGTGCGAATTACGTCCGCTCAAGTCTCGAATCAAATGAACCTTGAATCATTCAAAAAAAAAAAAATTCGCATAGATTAAATTAAAATTTTCAGCATCGTGGTTCGCGTTGCTGCAGAAACAGATTTGGCATTCGTCCAACTTGAATTTAATCACGACAGTATAAAAATTTACCGCAGAGTTCTATCCGTTTCAGTAAAAAAATCTCCTGTCCAAAAATCACAGCAAAACGCCTAAAAATGCCGAAAAACGCTTAAAAGATTCAGTAAAAATTCAAAAATTGCAGAAAAAAAATTATTATATTGGTCCAAAAGGTTAAAACCGGATTCTTTTTACTTACTACTGCATGTCAAAAAATAGCCGCAAACAGCTGAAAAAAGCATAAAAATTTCGGAAAAATTCAAAAATAGGAGAGGACAAAATTTACTATAGTAGGGAAGGTTGAAACCAAATTCCTTCGAATTTCAAAAAATCGTCTCAAAACCAGAAAACATGCTAAAGATAACAGAAAATTTTCACGAAAAAAATCAAACATCACACAGGACAAAATTTACAATATTAGGCTATTAAATTACACCGAATTCCTTTGACGAATTTTTCTTAAAAAGTCTCAGAATGCAAAAAAAAAAAAAAAAAAAAAAAAAAAAAAAAAAAAAATGTCAAAAATTGCATAAAATACTCACGAAAAATTTAAAAATTGCAGCTGACAAATTTTTACTAAATCTGGCTGAAAAATTGAAATCGAATTACTTTTAGGAATGTCAAATAATCGCAGCGAAACAAGAAAAAATCCTAAAAAATGCAGGAAAAATTCCGAAAAAAAAAATATCGAATGACAAATTTATTAAAATGATTAAAACCGGATTCATTTCAAGGTGCCAAAAAATCGCCTCGAAACGTGAAAAAATTACCGAAGTTAAGGGAAAAAAATGTTAAAAAATTCAAAAATTTTAAAGATTCTGAATAAACTTTATTGAAAAGAGGATAAAATTTACTATATTGGGCTGAAAGATTGAAACCAAATTCCTTTAACTATGTGGAAAAATCGCCTCAAAACGCGAAAATACGCTAAAAAAAAGCATAACTTTTTTTTTTTTTTTTTTTTTAAATCTTGTCAAAAAAACGCTGGCTCCGAGGTGTATACAACTTCAGATATACAGGTTCCTTCCTGCCTAATCTTGTACCCTTGTATGCAACATGCTCTTCAGAAAACTCTGGGCACTAACATCATATATTTGTTATTATAGCTAGATTGTGAATGGAAACATTTTTTAATTACCAATCTTCACCGGAAGTATATTCTGGCTCATTTCGGAGTTTTTTAAGAATGACTATGACTGTTTGATACTGCCTGTTTTTTAAACTGTTTCTGAAAACTGCGTGGATTTTTCATTAAATAGATATGTAGTTCTAATAACTGTAAGCGAATTAGAATTTTATTTCAAATCGACATTTAGAACTTCTTCCAACTTTGCCAAAACATCTTTATGATTTCAGCAGTCGTAATTTTTTTTTCTCCCCATCTTTATATTTAGAAGAAATTTCCTTTTTCTTTTTTTCACACATTGCTGATAAAAGAATTTTTTTTTTACCTCGTCAGTTGCCAGATCATGTATCTCCAATAATTCACCATCTTCTCTCTTTACTTTCAAGTTAATTTGATATTTCATGAGCAGTGGCCACAATATCCTTTACCAATTTGTGTCCTTTATCTGAAGTTTCTTGATTACCAAAGAAGGACAGAGTTTCTTACATGCTGTTTTGAGGCAATTAATTGTTAATTCTTTTCAAATTAGTCTAATTCGTATGACAGTGTTGAATTATTCCTTCAAAAATTTTGTTGGAGTCATGCCATCATGCATTCCAAAGCACCAGCTAAGAAATGCTCTTGTGCAAAGGATTTCAAAATTTGCAATTATAAACTTATTCTCATATACTACTTATACATTTTACCAATTTTTTTTTCAGACATTATTTATAAAGAAACATGGTTAAAATTTTCCATTAAAAATGTCCTTCATTTAAAAAAATTAAAAAGTCTCCAATAAAAATTTCCACCACCTAACAAAAGCGCTTTCACCCCCCGCCAGGGCATCATCAGTTGTGATCTCTAACCAACTTCCTCTCCATTATATACATGACTGCTGGCTGAAGAGCTCCCCCTATCGGCTTTCAATATTCTCTCTCTCTCTCTCTCTCTCTCCCCCTCTTCCAACATTTTTCTCCAGCGGCAATCAAGTAATGAGTGTACCATGTCATTGCATGTGTCTTTGGATGCATTTATTTCTATTGATTCTCGTATTAACGCGTTATGTAAGTTTTCGTAGTTAGCTATTTTCTGTATTTGTAGGGTATCATGTTTTACTGGGGTTTTAGCGTTTAATCTTGCAAGAGCTGTTGACTGTTTATTTTGTTTTATATCTCGGATATGTTCTTTCTTTCTTTCTTCTGTTTTCCTCTTCGTCATTCCAATGTAAGTATACAGTATAACAGTATATACTGTAGTACTGTACAGTATAATATACATACAGTATAATGTAACAGTATAATAAGTATTACAGATACTTACATAGGAATGACGAAGAGGAAAATAGAAGAAAGAAAGAAAGAACATAAAAAAAATTTTAATGGAAATTTTTAACCATGCTTCTTTATAAATAACGTCTGAAAAAATTGGTAAAATGTATAAGTAGTATATGTACAGACATTAACAAGTGAAGACCTATTTTTAATGTTATTCTCATATGTTGAAACAGAGATGTAGCTTTGGGAGAAATAAAAATTACCTTGATAAAATCCAGTTGCTATGGTATATTTTCTTGTATGTCCGTTGGATGGCCATATTATCCAAGGTAATGTCTTTCAGAGGAAGGCGGCTTTGCTCAAAATATGCTTTGACGGCTGATTCAAATACTTCGCGAATCCAATCACTAAATTTGATTCTTGTGACCTATTCTTTGCTGTTAGACTTCCATAATACAATAGATTGATTTACAGATAATGAACTTTTTGAATGCTCCCAGATTTTCTTACTGGTAAATTAACATTAGTTTTGTCTTTCAGTCTCCACTTGAAATTGCTGCTACAAGCAATATTAACCTATTACTGGTTAACCTATCACTAGTTCATGCCCATTAAAAAATTTTTCTTCGTTTATTATACATGTACCGCAGGGCATTTTCCACCCAAATAACCCAATATTTTCGCAATAGTAGACTTGTTGATGTAAGTATTATCCTTCTGCTATAGTTCTTCAAAATCTAATGGCAAATTTATCTACTGCTGCTTTGTCAGCCGTAACTCCCTCTCTGAACTGTGCCATCAGATAACCAATGGTAGTTAACGAAAGCCTGTGCCGTTAACCAAGGGATTTTTTTCGTACAGCCATTTGTCGTGAACCATATATAGGGTGACTTTTAATTAACCTACTAGTTTAAACTGAAATAATTTTTCAGAACCTCACTAGATGGCGGCGCGAATGGGTGCAGTGAGAGAGTGCATAAAAGGAATTAGTTTAGTGTCAGTTTAAAGTAATTTTGAAAATGTCTCCCAAAGCGTCATATTCAACTGAAGATCGTATTTTTATTGTTAAAAATTGGTATTTATATGGTGAAAATGCAACACTATGTCTAAGGAAGGGGTCTTCAACATTCAGAAACCGACCTAATCCTTCTAGAGCATTGGTAAGAGATCTGATAAGAAAATTGGCCACCTTATTCACCAGATATGAATCCATATGATTTCTATCTTTGGGGTCATATGAAAGATTTGGTTTACAAAAAGAAGCCTACAGACCTTATTAGCCTCAAAAGTTCCATAACTGACTCATTTTCAAGCATAAAAAAGAAACGCTCGATTTTGTTACTAACAACTTTGTGACTAAGTTGTGCTATTGTATCACCTATGAAGGTTCTCACTTTGTAAACCTTATCCATTAAATTCCTTTTCCAACAATATTCTCAATAAATAAATGTTTGTAGTGCTACCTACAACGGCTCAAGAGTTATTTCAGTTAAAAGTTGTAGGTTAATTAAAAGTCACCCTGTACATCGTTAACTGAAGCCATCTTTAACCAAGATACTAATGTACATATATATATCCAGTAAAACCTCCATAACGGACATCTCTATTTAACAAATACCCTTTTCATCCCACAACGCACACATATTTATATTTTTAACTCTGAAAAGTGGGCACCTCTAAATAGCGGACTAATTCCGCGTTCCCAAGACTCCGCTATTGAGAGGTTTTACTGTATATACAAACAGCAAAACGTCCATAACGGACATTCCCGGATAGCGGACACCTCTATTTAGCGAATACCCCTATTTCAATCTATAACACATACATATTTGTATATATTTCCCTCTGAAAAGTAGACACCTCCGAAGAGTGGACACATTTTGCAGTTCCGAGATGTCCGCTATTGAGAGTTTTTACTGCATATATATACATATATATATATTTGTGTGAGTTTAATAAGTATTTGTGCGTCCCCCCCCCCCCCCAAAGAAAAAAAAAGCTGGTCACGCTACGCCTATGTCCACAGTAGTAAAATATTAGGAGGCATACAGCGAGTTTTCGCACACTGGATGAACGCAATTTTGATACACATATTATAGTATAAGAATCCTGATCATTTGTTGAATCGTGTATCAAAGTGTGAAGTTATGTCAATAAAACAAATTTAATGCGCAATAAAATTGCAAAAATAAATTTCTTAGATGTACTTTACAAAAACAAATTTCTTATACTTTCTATTTATAGTTCTCGTTTTTGAATACCCCAACAGATAATTTAAACAGTGTGACATTTTCAAAGAAAGATGCAGCTGGTATATGTGCAAAAATTGCTATATATATATATATATATCAATTATATAACATCAAAAGGCTACGTTTCACCATTCCAGGTGATTTTAGAACAAACACATAACGAAAATTACATTATTCTTTCATTTGTGTGAACATGATTTTTCACGACTGATTTCTGTTAGCTTCGGAATTATTGTTGCCGCCCATGACTGCAGTTCAACAAGCTATTAACGTCGTTATAACACGGCAGCCATTCCCCTTCTAAAAAAAAAAGAGAAAGAAAGAAATGTGTTAGCTTCTGGTAATTTTCTGCCGCCATCTGCCCATTTAGGAGTCCCTTATAATCACAGCACTATCAAAGTAATGGGATGCCAAAGATAAATCAACACAAAAATAGTTGAGATGACGTACGAATCATTTTCGATCAAAAAGAATCAGCCGAACTGAAGTCGAACGTGCGCCCAGCACGTGACAAGAATAGAGAGGTCTTTGCAAAAACAATACACTTCATTTGACTGCACTGTTTCTCCCTGTTTTACAGCCAGGAAAAAAACAACCGATAATTCAACAATAAATGCCAAATATATCCTGAGACATAAATAATGGATGACAAAATAAATTGTTGTATGTTTAAAATGCAAAGAATCTCCAGAAATAATTCTTGGAACAATTGGGTTTAATTATCTAAATTATCACAGGTTAATAACCTGTAAATATTGCTTTTTACAAATTTTTTTTAGAAATTGTTTGTCAGTGTGGAGTAAATTAACATTGTGTGAAATTGTAAATAACATTGTAACATTGTAAATAACATTGTGTTAACATTGTGTGAAATCGCAAGAAATAATTCTTGGAACAATTGGGTTAATAATCTAAAATTAGACATAGGCTGATAACCTGTGACTATTACTTTTCACAAACTTTTTTTTTTAATATTTTGTCACTGTGGAATAAATTAAAATTGCGTGAAATAATCTCAAGAAATAATTCTTGGAATAATTGGATTAATGATCTCAATTAATGATAGGCTAATAAACTGTAACTATTGCTTTTTACAAACTTTTTAAAAATATTTTGTCACTGTGGAGTAAATTAACATCGTGTGAAATAATCTCAAGAAATAATTCTTAGAAAAATTGGATTAATAATCTAAATTAGTTACAGATTAATAACTTGTAACAATTGCTTTTTACAAATTTGCTTTCAAAATGTTTGTCAGTGTGGGGTAAATTAACATTGTGGGAAAGAATCCCAATAAATATTCTTAGAACAAATGGGTTAATAATCTAAATTAGACACAGGTTGGAATAATCTGTGACTAATTCTTTTTACAAACTCCTTTAGTGTGGAGTAAATTAACATTAAGTGACTGAGTATCATGACAGCGGTTAAGCCATCCACATTAATTTTGGTTACGAAATATATTTTTTATTTTTATGATCAGATTTTATTTTCGAATGGTCATTTTTATTCATATTTGCTTTTACATTTTATTAAAACAATACACACAGAGATGCATATTAGTGCATATTATTGTGTATCATAATAATAAACAATAATAAATGTATCTCTCTTAAAACGTTTACCTTCTAAAATCGTGTAACAGAAATTTTGCTTACATATTTTTATGTTTATATTTTATACAACATGCTTTTTTTTAATATTTTGTCACTGTGGAGTACATTAACATTGAGTGAAAGAATCTCAAGAAATAACTCTTGGAACAATTGGATTAATAAACTAAATTAGTCATAGGTTAATAAACTGTAACTATTGATTTTTACAAGATTTTTTTTTTTTTAATATTTTGTCATTGTGGAGTAAATTAACATTGTGGAAAAGAATCTCAAGAAATTATTCTTAGAACAATTGGGTTAATAAACTAAATTAGTCACAGATTAATAACCTGTAACTATTGCTTTTTACAAATTTGTTCCCGGGATAGAGAATATATGCGAAAACCATTTATTTTTTTATTGAAAACTCTAATATTTTTTTTACATTTAATATTTTTTTAGATTGCCCCCCCCCCTCCCCCAACAACACCAAAAAGCATTTTATATGAAATATGTCTTCAAATAAAATTTTGAAATTTATTAAAAGCGGTAATTTCGTATTGGCCTTGTGCAAGAAATTAATAGCCGAAGAAATCGCTAAAAATTTCGTTATCTACAGCATTTGTTTTTATTCTGATCATTTCAGCGGTTTTAAGTGCTTATTTCTATTACATGTCTGTTAAATTTGTGTTTTGTTTATACAATTTAATTTATTCCTTAATGAAGTTTTAATTTCGTTATCGAATATTAGCTGGAAACAAATGCTGAACTTTTTATATTGTTTAAAGTGCAAACGGATTGATATTTTGTAATCGTCTGCAAACGCTAGAGATAGATTAAAAAAAAAAAAAAAATCATGCTTGAAATTTAATTTAAATGCTATAATAAATGAGTAAATTGCGATAAAGTTTTCAAACAAATTGCATTTGAAAAATAGATTTTGATTCCCTATATAACGGTGTAAAAATTAAAAATATGCTATATTTAGAAAATTAAAAAAATTGCAGTAGTAAAAATAGAAAAACCGAAATTTCATCGTCAAGTGTTGCCATTCGTAAAAGGAAGTCAGCGTTACGCACGGACACGTTTCTCCTTTATAATTTTGGTATCTAAAATGTATTTCACTTAGAACGAACTGAATTATCGGGTCAATTAATTTCATCATAAAATTTCGTCTTCATAAAATACAAAGATAATTGCCATAAAACAAATCTTTCGTAATAAAATGAAATGTTTTTAGCAATATTTGTCTGAAAAGAATTTTCAAAACTACTAAATATGATGCTTTCATTGTTTCATCCATTTCGCGGAGCATTATGTTTTCTCAGCCATTGTTTACTGATCACAGAGTGCGGGGGAGGAGAAGTTACCATAGAAACAGAGGAGGGACTTGATTATGACTCCGCCCGGATGATTTTCGTCGTAAATGATTAATTGGATTCTAGAAAAATATCTCGTTCAATATTTATTGTGTTTTTAATTTTTTTCAGATGGCAATGGTAAGCAAGATAGCAAAGTCATGCATCTGTTCACGGAGGAATGAGAAATTATTCTAAAAATGGAACAAACTCAGAAAAGTGTGGGAGAAATTAGTAGAATATTTAATGCATGTTTATTTAATGACTGATGTTAAAGTTTCATTATTTTTTCTTTATTTAAATAACTTTAAGAATAACTTTAGGAAAATAGGTAATATTTTTTTTCTTCTTTTTCTTTTCTCTTTTTAACCCTTTTTAACCCACTTTACTTAACCCATTATACTGCTGTAACGGAAAAAAAAAATAATAAAAAAAAATAAAAGTTAAATATGCTAATTTCAAAAAATGAAATAAAAAAATAAGTTTTTTATTCTATTTTCAAAAGATCTCCATTCAAGAGTTGAAAATATAACAATAACCTGAAAAATTGTATTAATTTAATTTTAGATTTTTTTTAAATTTAATTTAATATATTTTTTAAATAACTTTTCCGATTACTGTCATATTTTAAATTTTTTTTTCGTATAACGTTTTTGACTATTTATTAAATTAGTCTTGTATTTTCTTCACTCTGCAATGTCTCACATAAAAGATTATACACGTGAAAATACTTAAAAATGCATCTGAAGCTGACAGAAATACTTTAAATATCTAAATCGAGTGCAATGAACCTTAGAAAATTGACAAATCCCCAAGTGGTGATCATAGAAGGAAATAGGATATTTATTTTATTTCGATAAGGCATTCACTATCTGAATGAATAGACAGTAATAGTATTTATTTCTTTTCTATATTATTATTATTATTGTTAATTTTATATAAAGAGAGAGGGGGAGGGAGAGAGAGAGAGAGAGAGAGAGAGAGAGAGAGTACTGAGCTTTAAAAAAAAAATCAGAAAGTATACGGCCTATACCACCTTATTACTCTCCATTACAACCGTTCTCTTACCAGGTAAATATCATATATAATTTCATAATATTTTTGAACATCTAACACTACTAACGGATATTGTTTTAACCCTTTCAAAGACAAAGTATTTCAGTTCGTAAAATGCTGAAATGATTCAATGACACCAGAATTTACAAACAAAATTCTTTGAAAATAAGTAAAAGATTTTCTTCACGTACTTAATTCAAAAAATAAATTAAAAAAAATAAATTAAATTAAAATTATGGAAAAGTTAGGAAAAATTCTGGTGGTAATGTAGCATTTAGAGATTAAAATTAAGTGGTCCAAAAAGGAACCATCGCTCTTCAAGGGGTTAACTTTTTGTGATCGCATAGCTACAAAACTTCCGTTTTTATTTTATTTTATTTTCTTCAACTCAAATAAACATACAAAAATTTTCTTAAGAAATTAAACGAAATAAACATCACATAGAAACAATTCACTTCATTAAATAATTTTATGAAATAAATTTTATGACACCATGTATATATTTTTATTTGTGAAAAAAAAGGGAAGGGTGGCATTTATGTGATCGTAATAACAGGTTTTTAAAATGATATCTAAATAAAATCATGTTGTATAATAGGTAATAAGTTACTGGCAGGGAAAGTTTGAATTAATTTACTTTTCAAGAGAAGGCGATGTGAATTATTTAGTAAAAAGAAGAAGTAAATAGTTTTCACTTAATAATATTCAAGTATCGAATTATCAGGATGTGTACAATTGTACCGGAATTTTCTAATAGATTTTTTTTTTTGTCTTATTTAATCGGAGAAAAATATGATAAATTATGTGAATAAACGCCTAAAGATTTTTAATCTGAAGAAAAAATATTAGGCGAAGTTTTAGGTAGCTTTCAATACAAAAAAGTATAAAGCTACCTATTGCAGCCGTTCGGAGGAAAGCAGTTCCGGAAAATTTCGATATATTTTCACCGGTCATGACCCTCCCCAGACCCCAAAACCACCCTCCGTTCAAATGTTGATTTATATATATATATATATATCTGACCTATGTCATACGATAACGCTCGTATTTATAAATCAATTTTGATGAAACTAATTGTGTGTATTAAGCTAACCCATGTCTCGACCGAGTTCGTTGGCCAGCTTGGTCCGCCATTTTGTTTCAAGATGGCGGCCATTTAAAAATTTAAAACTAAAATAAATATACAAAAACGTTAAAAATTCAAATATATTTTTTAATTACGTGTTAGGCCTTGATACAAGGATTCCAGAGCATTTTTTGGTTTACCTCTATCTTAAAAAATGGCTGAGATAGAGCAGTTTGAAATTCTAGGGTGGCTGACATTTTGAAACAAAACAGCACATTAACGCGATTACTCGCAAATTATTTTCTTTCATTGATGTAATAATTTTCCCAATCATACGCATAAAACTATATATTCATATCCGTTAGCGCCAAAATTGGCGACATTGGCGACAAAATTGGCAACATTTGGCGAAATATCGCCAAATTTGGCGACCAAAATAAGTCTTCATAAATGAAGCCAATTTGGCTATTGCTCAATAATTTGGCGAATTTCTTATTCGAATTCAGCATTAACGAATCTTTTGTAAACGTTTCTTTGCATTTTAACTTGCTGTTTTCGTGTAACATTAGCTAAAATTTTAAAACGAAGATATAGGAAAGCTACTTTTTCCTCCCGGTACAGGCCGGAAGGACTTTTTTAATTTGAAATAGTAATGTCATACTCCTTGTTAATTCTAAGGAGTGTACACACACATTCTGCATTATTTATATCAGTTCCGAAAGTTTACGTAAAAAGTGTACCATTAAAAATATTAAAAAAAACAAGTTGGAAATTGTACGTCAAACGTGACAAATGAGGTGCGTTCGTACTATAGCTAGTTATATAAATATTCAGATCTTGATGATTTTTTATTCTGTGAAATTGATTATATCGTCTGCAGATTAATTTCTGTCATAAAATAAGTATCTCGGTCGCTCGACGTTTAAACCTCGGAAGCTCCTCTAACAAGAAAGCACCGATTTTAAAAAAAAAATTCAAATTTCTTAATAAATATTTTTATTAATATCTCCTAAACTTTTGATTCGATTTTTAAAAAATTTGAAATGTCTCGACAAAATTCTGCAAAGATAATATATCTTAAATTCCAAACCATTCGGTTGGGTAGTTTTTGCGTTGTTTTATGCGGACGGACGGACTGACAGACGGACGGACCAAGCGACGACAATAGGTGCTACGTATTTATATAATTACGAACGCACCTAAAAAGGGCTAAACAATGATAAAACCAAGACATTCAGCTCCTTGACTTTTCAGGAGTACGTTTTTTCATTGCATTGATTATCATAAGAGTGAAGTTTTTTTTTTTTTTTTTTTTAACTTTATTTTGCAATAAAAATGTATGTATATAACCCGATTTTCATGTTGCTCTACAGTTTTAGTAGCGTTGATTTGTCGTTACATTATCGTAAAATACGTCTTTACTTCTGATGTATGAAAACGTATATATACGGACTTACTCCCTGGGTCACAGGAAAACAAAACATATTATAAACAAGGTGTTCGGATACCATCGGACAAACTCTGCAGAACGAGAATCCTTGCTTGGAGTAGATGAAAAGTGTCATAAGAACCACCAACTCTAAAACGCATAATTTTCCAGGAAAATGCGAAATGAAAAAGTAAAACGTCACATCCGGAGTACACACAAACTTTATTGAACCTGATGACATTGCAAAGTAATTGAGAAACAAATATAATGTATCAAAAGATAAAAATTGTACCACATAAGCTCGCGGGAAAATATCAATTTAAAAAGAGCTGCACGTTAGGCGTGAATCTAATATATGCAAATGAAGGCCGTCGTTTAGATCATTTTGACTTTAGAACTGACAGAAATTTTACTCAAGTGATATAAAAATACTTTAAAACAGAATTTGAAATATACATATATATATATATATATATATATATATATATTTAATTTAATTTCTTATTCTTTTAAATAAGTTTTTGGTATCCATATTCAGTGTAATGGGGAATACTTTCATTGACAACTAATTATTACATACTTAATCATTATTTCATAGTTTAAGTTGGTGTTATGGTAATGTTTCATTTATGGTTATATATATACAGTGTCTCACATAAGTGATGGGACACTTGTGCTTTACAAAAGGAAACTAATCAAATAAATTAAAAAAACATGTACACATTTTTTTTGTGGGTGTGTTTCATACTTAAATTTAGTAAAGATTATTACATAACATACATTTTGTCAAAATATTAAAATATTAATTTAATAAAAATACAAATGTTTAGAACGGAGCAAAAAATAGCTCACATAAGTGATGGGACACCATTATATATGCAACAAAAATCGCCTGAAATAAGCAATAAAAATATTTTTTGGGGTTTTATTTTTACTTAAAAGCAATTGGCAATAATTTATAAAATCGTCTGCAGTATTTCTCTCCAGTTTGTTTTGGAATTTTTGTGTTTTTTAGCTCTGTGTAGTCATGAATGCTAAACGAAAAGAAACTTCGCCTGAAATTCGAAAATTAGTTATTAATTTGCATATTGAACGTGGAAAATCTATTAGAAAAACTGCTGAAACAGTTAACTTGAGTCGTTCAACAGTTTTCAATATCATTAAACGATATAAAAAGAATCATATGATTCAGGATAAAAGAAGACCTGGCTGACCATCAAAGCTATCCAATGGAATAAAGCGAATTATCGTTCGAAATATTAAAAAAAATCCAAGAATTAGTGCTTCAAAAGTTGCTGCTGATTTACAAGCATTATATGGAATAATTGTTAATCCTGAAACTATTAGAAGGGTAATTCGATCTGCTGGATATCACGGTAGAGTAGCCAGGAAAAAATTCTTCGTAAGTGAAAAGAATAGAAAACTCAGACTAGCTTTCGCAAAATCCAACATAAATAAGAATTCTGATTACTGGAATAAAGTTATATTTGCTGATGAGAGTAAATTTAATATATTTGGTTCTGACGGTAGAATATTGGTGTGGAGAAAACCCAGGGAAGAACTTCGCAAACAGAACTTGGTACCAACAGTAAAACATGGTGGAGGAGGAGTTATGGTATGGGGGTGTATGTCGTCCGCTGGAGTTGGTAATTTTGTTTTTATTGACAGTATAATGGATCAGTACAAGTATATTGATATTTTAAAGCAAAATTTGAAATCTTCAGCACGAAAATTGAACCTTCATAACGATTTTAAATTCTACCAGGACAATGACCCCAAGCACACTGCTCTGAACGTTAGACTCTGGCTGCTATATAACTGTCCTGAAATAATAAAAACACCACCACAATCTCCAGACTTAAATCCCATAGAGAATATTTGGCAAGAATTGGAATCAAGAATTCGCAAACACACCATTTCTTCAAAACAACAACTAAAATCGGTGCTTCAAGAAGAATGGGGTAAAATCACTCCAGAAATCACAAAAAAAATAGTCGAATCCATCCCAAAAAGATTAAATCATGTTTTAAAAGTAAAAGGAAATCCAACAAAATATTAAAACCTTTTAAAAAGTAAAATTTGTGGATAAATATTTGATGGAAAAGTAAGTGTCCCATCACTTATGTGAGCCATTTTTTGCTCCGTTCTGAACAATTGTATTTTTACTAAATTAATATTTTAATATTTTGACAAAATGTATGTTATGTAATAATTGTTACTAACTTTAAATATGAAACACACCCAAAAAATTTTTGCACATGTTTGTTTATTTATTTTATTGCAGTTTCTTTTTATAAAGCACAAGTGTCCCATCACTTTTGTGAGACACTGTATATATATATAATTTAAGGACCTTCGAAGCTGGTTTGCTCCGAGGTCTACATCCCCGGGACATAACGAATAAGGTAAAAAGAGGATTAGCAAATTACCTAGCTGGTAGCAATGGGTTTGGGGGTGGGGGGCAATTTAAGTAAACGCAGAAAAAGTAGGAAAACAAAGATAATAGAAAATAGAAGCACAAATTACCAGATAGAAAGTTTGAGTACATATGGCATCACAATTAAAAAAAGTAGAAAGTTTATGAATAGCAAAATATATTTTTTGGTCGTTCCAAAATTTAAAAAAAAATTATGTAGTTTTTCATTTTTTATAAAATAATCACATTTTATTGTAAAGTAAAATTAAAAAAGATAATAGTAAAATAATAGTTGGAAAAGAGGATAGAAAAGATTGGTTATGCAAGCGATGATCTATGTTAACGGAAATCTTCCGTCAATTTGGAGAGGCTATCAAGGCCCATTAAGAGGACTCGACTACCGCTAGCTGTGGCCTTTAAAAAGGCTCACCTTGGAGGTTGTCATCTACGATGGCTTCTGCTGATGACCAAAAATGAATTTAGGAAAATTGACACTTTTATATCTATATTAGGTCAAGCCAATCAAATTGTAAGTATTTTCTTCTGTCGTTTATATTTAATGTATTATTATGAAGGGTGTATTCTGGTTGGAAATTAATTTATTTGGTTCCGGTCAAATTGACCGCAATGGCCGTTCTAATGGGAAAAGGCGGCAGCTTGAAACTATCGGCAATCTTCGCATGGTGATAATGTATTCCGTTCGTGAATATTGCATTATATGTAACTTATCTTCGGCCATTGTAGTAATAATGCATTACAAACTGCTTGGGAAAATGTGACGTCATACATTTTCCTTTGCATTTTTCTCGAAAATTATACTTCGTCGAGGTCTGGTTCTCTGGACAACTTTTATGTTCTCCAGATCAACAATTCTCATTCTGCACAGTTTGTCAAGTGATATCTGAACACGCTGAATATACTGATAACAAGTTGGAAATTGTACGTCAAACGTTACAAACGAGGTGCGTTCGTACGCACGTTTTAGAATTAAATTCATGATATCCCGTGCGTAGAACGGGTTAAACCGCTAGTTAAGTATATATTTTATGACACTGTTCATACAAATATCGTAACTAGTTATATAAATATTCAGATATATATGTATCAGCTAGTTATATAAATATTCAGATCTTGATGATTTTTAATTCTGTGAAATGAATTATATCGTCTGCAGATTGATTTCTGTCATAAAATAAGTATCTCGGTCGCTTGACGATTAAACTTCGGAAGCTCCTGTAACAAGAAAGCACCGATTTCTTTTTTAAAAAAATTCACATTTCTTAATAAATATTTTTATTAATATCTCCTAAAGTTTTGATTCGATTTTAATAGAATTTGAAATGTCTCGACAAAATTCTGCAAAGATAATATATTTTAAATTGCAAACCATTTGGTTGGGTAGTTTTTGCGTTGTTATATGCGGACAGACAGACAGACGGACGGACAGACGGACGGACCAAGCGACGACTATAGGTGCTACGTATTTATATAATTACGAACGCACCTAAAAAGGTTAAGAAGGTGCTGCTCTTTCATACAACTAAAAAAAAAAAAAGCTCTTTTTTTCCCCGAAATGATAAGTAGTATTTCAACAAAATTCTGTATTGTTAAAAATCTATATATTTACAGAAACTTCTCCAAGATTTGTATGGGAAAAAAAAAAAAAAAACTTATATAAACAGCCGAATCCGGTTAGAACGAGCTTTTTCAAAATCTGTACGTTGTTATGAAATTACATTTTTTAAATAGATATTTTGAAAGAGGTATACTATATAGAGATTGTAAGACAGAGAGAATTAAAAATATCTTAACTCCTTCGCGGTATTGAATTTGTGCATACATGCACCTTTAAAAGATGCGTTGCAGGCTTTGTTTTCGTCACCAGTAATAAAGAAAAGTAATAATTGCTTTATTTATTTAGATCATTTTTGTCATTATGTAAGTTAAGGTAAATAAAAAAAGAAAAGAAAACCGAATAAAATTCATGTATGGGACGCCGATCTGATCTCGAAGGGGTTAACGAAATTTTCGCCCTACCAGATTTTGCTCTAATGGAACTCGACTCTAGTACTTTTTGTAAGAGCGCTGTTGAACAGAAAAGCATTTTGAACTGTCCACTCCAATTCTAATCTGAAACAAAAATAAAAATAAAAATAAATAAATGGATCCATATTAAGCATAACCTTTGAAAGAAGAATCTTTTATTGTTTATTTCGTCATCGTAAAAATAATTTTAAACAAGAACGAAAAATCATGCGTCAAGCATAGATTATGTAGCACTTTCCAACGCTTCCAAAATAATTTTACAAAACATACCGTTTAATAAGCTAAAAGATAACATCTAAGTAAACAATTTGGAAAACGCATAACATATTTAAAAACATAATTTCAGGAATTTCCAACAGATACAATATTCGGAAAAATATCCGAATACTTTTATTCAGCCCTGTATATGATCTATAGATTTGTATATGCTAGGATGCTAAATTTTAGTTTAGTTAGGAAACGCGTAGCACAGTTTAAAATGATCTTTCTGGAGTTTCTGTCAATAAACGGAAATGTGTTCGCGAACTTTTGTGCTGCCCTGTATAGGGTCTACCGAATTTATACACACCACGTAATAGACAAAAAGCGAGTTAAAATTAAAATCGCGTTTAGTAACTTAAAACGCACTTCCAGGAATTAGTGTTAACAGACAGTAGAGAATTCTTTTGTGTGTCCCTGTAAATGAACGATGACTGCTATACACACACTATTCTGTAGTAAGCCTCTTGTAATGCACCTTAGATATATATATATATAAATTTCAATGCGTTTAAAATAGTGAAACATTATTTAAATAAACCGCAGACGATTTTTCTCCATAGACGCCATGTAACGGAATTCTTTTGACTGTCCCTGTAAAGTAACTATAAGTGCTATGCACACCCTATTCCATATTAAGCTTCTTCTAATGCACCTTAGTGATATATATAAATTTCAATGCGTTTAAAATAGTGAAACATTATTTAAATAAACCGCAAATGATTTTTCCCCATAGACCGCAATGTAACGGAATTCTTTTGAGTGTCCCTGTAATAAAACTATAAGTGCTACACACTTCCGTTGAAATAGGGAACATGCTATAGATAACGGCAATAACATATAAAAATTGCAGAGCAATCCGAGAATATTTACGGGAGTTAGAGCACGGACAGACGGCCAGACGGCAGACGGCCATACGGCCAGACAAACCGAAGTCATAAGCACTTTTCAACTAGGTTGGAAAGTGCTAAAAATATATTTGTGACAAAATAGAGGACGTTTAAAACGAACTTTAAATTTTTTAAGAAAATAATCCCCCATTTTTACTCAATAAATATAATAATAATAAACCTTTTTATACTATTTTTTCTCATGCAGAAGGCATGCAAAGAATATTTAACATTCGGCAAGCGTGGTGCGTAGGATGATGTTTATTAGAACAAGGAGAATCATAGTTAAGAGAACTACTAACCACTAAACAACAACCGGCTACTACTAGAATGTTAATAAAAAATAACTTAAACTACATAAAGTTGGAATTTGTAATTAATAAAAATTGTTTAAACACTTTAACATTAATTGATTAGTTCAATATGGTTATTGGGCTTCTAATTTATTTTTCAAAATAATAGCAACATCAAATAAAGACCAATACAGAACAACAAAATCAGTTTATCATCCTATTTAAAAGGAAAGGTTACAAATGACTCTAAAAATGCACCCTAAACTTCTTATTAAATTTCATATGATATCGTTAGGGTGTTACCTTTTAATTTTCGTTTTAAGTAATATTAAATGACAAACAAGTTTGCCAAATAAAATAATGTGAGATTTAAAAGAATCATACATAGATAAGACTTAAAATATCTTATAATGATTAGGATAATTCTACTCAGGATTGCTCAAAAAATAGTCAGCTTCAGGATAAATACTCTTGATGAATGTTTTAATAATTAAAAATCTTGACAATAAAATCAATGTCATTAAGAAGGCTATTAGCCACTAAACATCGTCTGATTTGAACTAATATATTAATTGAAGGGTTTGCTGCAAAAAGGAAGTAGCTCTATTTTTGCTCTTTTGGGAAATTAAAAAAAAAAGCCTTTTAATGTTTAAAGTTTCGTCAAAACTATTTTTTTCTAGCTATGCATTAGTCCATACACCTATAAATGATTTGCCACCAATAATATCCAAAAATAATCATTCTGAGTAACATTTTTACTTTCTTCTATCTATAATAGAATAAAATATTGTAATCGAAACTTTTTTCGACTTCCAGTTTTCGACGGATTTACACGTTTTAGGGGTCAGAGTTTCCGAAAAACATGTTTTTACAAAATGTCCGTCTGTCCTCTTCTATCATCGAAAAGTTCATGAAGTTATGCTTCAAATTGAACCATTTTTTTTTCTATGTTTTTGGCTATGGCCAGCAGGTCTTACTTGAATTTGGAGATATTTCGACGAAAGGGGCGCCGCGATCGCGATTTTTGTTCGATTTTCACTATTGTATCATCGAAAAGTGTATGAAGTTATGCAGGTAATTGAACCAAATTTTTTTTCTATGTTTTTGACTATAGCCTGCAGGTTCTACTTGAATTTGGGGATATTCCGCCGGAAGGGGGCGCTGTGATAGCCATTTAAAGATTTCAAATTCAAAAAGGTGTACAAAAAAATTACAAATCCTAAAAGTTTTTTCGGTTAAATGTTCGGCCTTGATCCGGAGAATCCGGAGCAATTTTTGTTTTGCCTCTATCTTAAAAAGTGGCTGAGATATACCGGTTTGAAATTTTAGGGTAGTTGACATTTTCAAACAAGACAGCAGAATTCATCCATAAACGGGTTTAATTTATGAGTTTTAGTTAACATGGTTTCGGCAAATTTTCTTTCATTGTTGTAACCATTGTTCCAATTCTTATATGCTTAATACTATATATTTATATTCACCAACGTCAAATTCTCGTCGAGCTTGGCGACAGTTGGCGAAACATCGCCAAATTTGGCGACAAAAATAGGTTTCCATAAATGAAGCCAACTTGGCTGTAGAGGACTAATTTGGCGATATTCTCATTCAAATTCAATGTTGACGAGAACAGGGAATTAATCTTCTTTAATTGGGTTCCACGCATTTTAGCTTCGTGTTTTCCAGTAAAATTAGCTAAAATCGTAAAACCAAGGAATAGGGAGGCTGTCTGTTCCTGTCGGTACAGGCCAGAAGGACTTTTCGTAGTTTAGTATACATCAGTTGATCGCATCCCGGTAACCCGACGATTCGCAAGAAGCTGACGTACAACAGAATGACGAAAAATATTGATTTTATTAGCGATGTGATAGGGAATTTTGAAGTATTAACATGACTGAGATAGAAGAAAGTTTTAGGATTGGCACATCCGACTAGTTAAAAAATGGATCTGGTAGGAAATTTGAGGATTGGAGAAAAGCTAAATTACTTTCAAAGTTAACCAGAAAGAAAAAGCTCAAATGTTTTCCAAATGTGTTGTTATTGGCGGCTAAATATGAAAATTATACTGGATTTAAATTTTGTAAGGCCCTATTTAAAAGAACATTATATCCAATGGCTTTAAAAGTGCATACTCTAAGTTCTGTTATAATTCCCTCTGAAACCATTAGAATCATTTAACTTTTAAAATTCGTTTTAAAGTTAAATAAAAGGTTTGAACAAAAATTATTACGCTGGAATTTTATATTTTGTTTGTTTTGATGCAAAAACTTTAAAGTTCGTCAGTCTTAGGCTGAAATCTGAGAAGAAGGGTTAATATTTAGTTATACATTGATCCAATAGGTTTGATGAATATAGTGTAATACTTATCCTTACAGCGAAATCATATGTACAAAAAAAAAAGCAACTAACCGCTCAGATAACAACAGAATTATACCAGGATATCGATATGTAGCCGTCCAATAAGGTTGATTTTCAATTTTAAATTCAAAATAAAATAAAGTAAAAACAATATAAAACAGAAAAAATTAGTAAATTTCAATATGTGATAACTCCGGAATCACGAATGTCTCTGAAAATGTATCTAAGACGTTTAATTAAAATTCCCTCGGAAATCATTAGTATTAAGAAGCATATTATTTCAAAGAAAATGGAAGAAGCCCTAAAAATATTTTTTTTTACAAAATCAATATTAAAAACAACTGTAAATACTCACAAAAATCTGAATGAACCTATTTAAAACATTATAGTTAAGCACATCCAAGAACTCTAAAAATGTATAGAGAACTTTTAATTAAAATTATTACTCAATCCAATAGGGTAAATTTGGTCTTTAAAAATCTGTAAGAATCTTAAAATAAATAATAATGACTTAGGTTTCCACTAGAATTTATAATAAATAAATAAATTTATAAATAAAAATAAAAATAAAAATATCAGAACTTTTTATTAACCTTTTCCTATCTGCCTTTTTTAACAAACAGAAATATTTTTTGGCAAGATGAAGGAAGCAAAAGAGATGTTAAGAAGACATAAATAAAAGCTTTATGTCTATTTTATTGAATGGGCATCACAATGAACATGTGTGGACATGACTGCTTGTAAAAGTCTTCATTGGAATATTGAACACGCACTTAATGTTTCATACGATTCTCAAAACATTCAAGATGAATAAATGCACAATATTACTTTTATTTCCCCTAAATGATATAGGCTACATTGACATATCGCGGTACATATCTACATTAAGTCTACAACAAGCAACCACGACGACTTCCCGTTTCTTTTGAAATGCTTCTGTTCTTCACCCCTATAAATGGCAGGAGTGCTTGAAATAAAAACTCTTGATGTGTTATACCTCGATCCAATGCACAGCAAATCACATTAGACCGTAAAAGTTTCGACTAGCTTATAATTAACAAACCTACCGGACGCGTCAAAAGTTCGTTAAAACTTTAGAAATTAATTTTTAAAAAATTGCAATTTGTATGAATACGACCAGAGAGAGATCGAATTTTTTAAATAACAAAAACATTTGTAGTTTCAAAAGTCAGCGATAGAGGGCGCTTAGCCGAAATATGAAGGAGATATATTTAAATGAAACTTGTAATAAAATACAATTAACATGAAAATCTAACAGGGCAGAGTCTGACAAGTTTCAGGGTCCCCTGAGTTGAAAGGTGTCCTTTCTCCGTTTCGAGTTCTTTAGCCGCGTGAAACGTTGTAGAGTTAATTGGTGGTTGCTGATTAGTCGTTCATGTAAAAAAGATTAATTAACATTGCTCGACCTGGTAAAGATAACATGCTGCCGACAGCGAATGGAGAATTTTAGTGCATCCAGATGCTTTAATTGACGGCCTGAATGGAATTGCATACATCTATTTCATATATTGCCTATCAGCGCCCTCTATCGGTGACTTTTGGAATACCCTCCACCCACCCCCACCGCTTTTTTTTAATTTAAAAAATCGAATTCCCTTCCCTGATACTATTTGTGCAAACCACATTTAAAAAAAAACAATCCTCACTTGTTCTTTTAAAATTTATTTTTACAGTTGTAACGAACTTTTGACGCACCTGGGATATCATGTCCATTAGAATGGATACTATGTCTGAAAAAGTTAAACATCCCCCTGAAATCAATAAGATTAATTTGTTTTGTTTTTTCAATGCATGATTAAAAAAGCAAGTCTTGACAATGCATAATAACAACAAATATCAGTTTACAGAAGCAAAGAGTAATTTTCTTGCAAAATTCTAAATCTCATCACGATTAAGAGGATCTGGACACGCGACTGGGCAAAGAATGATTAACATCCGGCTACACATTGTTCCGGTGAACTTGATGAATAGTATGATATTTAGCCTTATAGCTGAATCGCAGTTATTAACAGAGCTGTTCACCACTAAACAACAAAGAGATAGCACCAAACTAATAATTTGCAGCAACCTAAACTACATAAAGTCTGAATTTACGGCTAATAAATATTCTGTAAACACCTTGACATTAATTGCTTTTCCCAAATGAGGAGCTACTGTAGAAACGTGAGGATTATTGTATTTAAAGGCAATAATTAGGATTTACAGAAGCTGAGGATGCATGAATTTATACCGAGCGTGACTTTTTCTTTAACACAATGGGAGTACGATGCAATTCGTAGTAATCAATTTATGATTTGAATTTCAGAATAGCAAATTAGTGTGCAAAAATAGAAATGGTAAACGATAAAAAAAGTTCTTCAGATCAGATTAATATGAAGTCTTCAAATGCACATAATTACAATTAGAAAATTGCCTTTTTGACAGATTTTATAGTAGCTAAAATTTATAAATGCTTTTCCATTTTTATTTTAAAAGATAAATTTCAGCATTAATGGTGCATGAATAAAATCTGAAATGAGGTAAATTTCTAATGTTTCTAATTGATAATTAAAAAGATAGTCCCAATTCAAAACTTCAATAAGTGGTCACAAACTTAAAATAACGACGTAAAAACAAGTGGTCCAAACTTTTAAGAAAAAACACTTTGGTAGTTGTTCTAAAGGAATAGTAATCCCGCCTTAAACTTTTGAAAAAAAAAAAAAAAGGTTGGGGTGGGGGTGGGGGGGGGGGAAATATAACATATTAAAAACGTATAATTTAATTTTATTTGGACTATCTTCAACAATGGAATTTTAAAATATGAAAATGTGATAAATTTTTAATCTTTCCAAGTGATAATTAAAAAGATAGTCCAATTTTAAACTGCAATAAGTGCTCACAAACTTAAAATAAGGACATAACAATGAGTGGTCAATATTTTAAGAAACACTTTGATAGCTGTTAGAACAATAGCAATCACACTTAAAATTTTAAAGGGGGGGGGTGAGACAAATATAAAATCACAAAATTGTATAATCTAATTTTATCTCGACTATCTACAACAATGGAATATTAAAATTTGAAAATGAGGTAGGTTTCTAATGTTTCCAACTGACGATTAAAAATATATTCCCAATTTTAAACTTCAATAAGTGGTCACAAACTTAAAATAATGACGTAATAACAAGTGGTTATATAATGACGAACGCATCTAAAAAGGGGAGAAGCAGAGAAATATAAAACCTTAAAAATTATAATTTAATTTTCTTTGGACAATCTACAACAATGAAATATTAAAATTTGAAAATGAGGTAAATTTTTAATGCTTTCAACTGACAATTAAAAAGACAGTCCCAATTCATAACATCAATAAGTGGTCAGAAACTTAAAATAATGACGTAAAAACAAGTGGTCCAAACTTTTAAGAAACAACACCTTGGTAGTTGTTCTAAAGGAATAGTACCTACCAATGTGTTGTTTTGTTAAAGTTAAAAAAATGTCTCCTTAAAGTAAAAAAAAAAAGGGTGAAGAGAAATATAAAATCATAAAAATGTATAATTAAATTTTTTTCTTTTGACTATCTACAACAATGTAATATTAAAATCTGAAAATGAGGTGGATTTCCTATGGTTCCAAGAGACAATTAAAAATAAGTAAAAATCAAAGCATTGGACAAAAAGTTGAAGTATAAAATCATAAAAAAAAAAAAAAAAAAAAAAAAAAAAGAATCGTATGTAAAAGATAATTTAAAAAAGAATTTTCAGACATACATAATTTATTTTAGTCAAAACAAAAATCCAAATATAAAATTATAAAAATACATAATTTAATAAAAAGTTTCTCTGGAATATTTTCAATGATATGATGTTAAAAAATATTCAATGCGAAGCAAATCTGTGAATAAAAATGAAATTTCAGATGCAGAGTAAACAATGTGAATTAAAAGTAAATACATAATTTAAAATTATTATTGAGAAATTTTTATGTGTATAAAATTTATTTTGACCAAAAACAACGTCTAAATATGAAAGCATTAAAAACAAAGGTATAATTTAGCGTAAAATATTTCTTTGGATTATTTTCAAAACTATAATATTAAAAATATTCAATAAACTATAAATAAATGCAAAGTAAATTATCTGAATAAAAATAAAATTAAGTTGCAAAATTATTTAAAAAATATATTAAAAAAAATAAAAATAAGATTAGTTCATAATTTATTTCAGATATATGTAATTTTATGAAAGGAAAAATACTCACTACACTGCGAATTATTAAATAAAAATTAAGCAGTGTTGTAAGCAATGAAGCAACCTCATTGAGCTGAAACTCCTGAGTTTAACTCACTTCATGTGAGTTTGATTCACTTTATGAAAAGTAAGCATGAGTTGAGTTAGAGAAAAGAAAATGTTTGAGTTTGAGTTAAAATTACAGCTCGAACTCCTTCAGTTTTTTTTTTTTTTTTTTTTCACAATTTCCTGTTTGTTTGTTTTTTTTCGCCTTGTTATGCGTATTAGAAAATAATATAGAAAACATACATATTTTCTTGTTTGCTTTAAGCTATTTAAGAAGATTCTTCGTTGTGAGTTTTTTGTAATTTTATTAGGTGCGTTCGTAATTATATAAATACGTAGCACCTATAGTCGTCGTTTGGTCCGTCCGTCTGTCCGTCCGTCTGTCTGTCTGTCCGCATATAACAACGCAAAAACTACCCAACCAAATGGTTTGCAATTTAAAATATATTATCTTTGTAGAATTTTGTCGAGACATTTCAAATTTTATTAAAATCGAATCAAAACTTTAGGAGATATTAATAAAAATATTTATTAAGAAATTTGAATTTTTTTTTTTTAAATCGGTGCTTTTTTGTTATAGGAGCTTCCGAAGTTTAATCGTCAAGCGACCGAGATACTTATTTTATGACAGAAATTAATCTGCAGACGATATAATTCATTTCACAGAATTAAAAATCATCAAGATCTAAATATTTATATAACTAGAGGATACATATATATCTGAATATTTATATAACTAGTTAAGATATTTGTATGAACAGTGTCATAAAATATATACTTAACTAGCTGTTTAACCCGTTCTACGCACGGGATATCATGAATTTAATTCTAAAACGTGTGTACGAACGCACCTCGTTTGTAACGTTTGACGTACAATTTCCAACTTGTTAGTCTTAAAATAAGAAACACACGATAGCACTTAAACTAAAAAAATATATAAAGGTATACTTCTTTAATATTCTTAATCATAAGTTCCATTTTGCAGAGAAAATTAACCTAAAAATTTAACACTAAAAACTACTCAAGTAATTTAAGATTTTAAGAATTTAATTTAAGAATTAATTTAAGAATTTAATAATATTAATTTAAGAATTAATTATATTAATTTAAGAATTAATTATATTAATTTAAGAATTTAAGATTTATTGACAGAATGAATTATATTAAGTACACTATTTAAATTACACTGAGTATTTTAAATCTTGTTCCAATACTAAATTAATTAAAAAGATTTTATTATCGCTATAGTAAGTTCATAAAATTAAGCAAAACATATATATTTTTCCCTTTTTAAAAATTTTCTTTTCTTTACTTTTTTTTTTTTTTTTTTTTTTTTTTTTTTTTTAAGGAATTTTTAGTGAGTTTCACTGTTTTTAAAAAAATGAGTTTGAATTGAGCGGATTCGTTTTATAAATTTTGAATTTGAGCACAAACTTAACTCCTCATTATTCACAAAGTAAAATTAAGTTTGAATTAGTTCTTTTCTTTTCTTTTTTTTCTTTTTTTTTGTGAGGTTAGACAACACTGATATTAAGACATTGAACGATAAAAATAAATAAATAAAAAATTAAATATAGTAAATAAATTTCAAATGCATAGTAAATTATTTGAATTAAAAGAAATAACAAAATCGTTAAAACAAATGTTATTTAGCGTGTTTGTAATATTTATTTCAGATGTTTCTAACATTGTGAAGTTAATAAACAATGCTTAGCAGAATTATGTTTTAAAATGGAGGTATACAATAATAAAAGAAAAGCCTCAGCTGCCGAGTAAATTATTTCTATTAAAAAGAAATTGTACATTCATAAGAAATTAGTTTATAAGATTTCCTTTGGAAATTCCTATCATTATGAAATTACCGAATAGATATGCATCCCAAAATAAGGAATAAAATATTTTTATCGAGAACACGCCGCTGTACACAATCTCTAGAACTCTAACATATCAAAAAATGAGTGAAAAATTAATTACAAAATTCAATATTTACATACATCAATCGAGTTAAGTTAAATAAATGTGTTTAATAAAAATAAACTGTAATATAATTTAAAAAATTAAACTTAATTTATTTATAAAATTTCTGTCGGGTATTGCTAAATTACAAAATAATCAATACGTAGAAGAGTACTGAATAATAATTTGGTTATAGAACTATACAAAAAAAAATCTTCATATGTAGAATATAGTAGTTGAAATAATAATAATAATAAAAAAACTTTAAAATCATTAACAAAAAAAAAAAAGATAAGTTAATATGTTTGTAAGATTTCTTTTGGATATTTCTAATATTATGAAACTACAAAATATTCTAAACGTAGCTGGCAAAAGTATAAAATTAAAACGTTCAATGATGCAATAAAATTTTATATGCAGTTCAAATTCTTAAATTGGGGGGGGGGGGGGGGGGTATACATGGAAAAAAGAATATGACAGATGAGGAAAACTGTAAAATTATTTTTTTTTTAAATGGAGTATGAATAAAATTTCTTTCTAATATGTACGACAATTTAAATCTTATTTTTAGTTTACCAATCTTCAGGCATTAGTATTGATTTTTTTTGTAGAGAAATATAAAAAATATTGTAGCATAAATGTGTCTTTATATATTACTATTATGGTTAAATAACATTACATCCTTTTATAAAAAAAAAAAAAAAAAATCATTTGTATTGTCAATATTTTATTGACAATACAAAATGATTTTTTTTTAATATAAAAAGATGTAATGTTATTTAAAGATAAGACACATTTATGCTACTATTGCTCTCCAAAAAAATCAATACTAATGCCTGAAGGTTGGTAAATTAAAAATAAGATTTAAATATAATACAGGCATCTTATACAGACGGAAAGTTCTGTTTTTTACGACAATGTGATATAAAAAATACCGTGTATAGAAAATAAAAATTAAAAATTAAGACGTTCAATGATAAAAAAGAATTTTCAGAAGAAAAATAAGCTATTTGAACTTAAAATAAAATTCCTATTCAAAATAAAACACTAATAACAGTTTCATGTATGTAAAGATTATTTTGGAATATTTATAACACCATTAATAAGAAAAACTATTAAGGAGAAAGTTAATACGAATAATTTTATACATTTTTCTCTCTCCTCGTTCTCTCTCTCTCTCTCTCTCTCTTTTTGAAATATTTTATTTCAAAAGCACACTTTCAATAAATAGCCTTAAAGATTTTAAATAAAAAAACTTGCATTTTTAAAGAGTTATTTAATCATAAACAAATATTGGTACTTTTAGGTTAGCTGGGCTTCAGTGATAACTCGCCAAATCTTGTTACAATTGGCATCATTTGAATTGCAACTTTTTACATATTTGTTTTGTCATTTGTATCGATATGTTTGTGTTTACGTATTTTATTATGATTATATTTTATCTATTTTTAAGTAAGTTTTTTTGAGTTTTTATATTGCAGTGTTAAAATATTGGCTAGTTGTTATTAGCTGATGTTAAAAGATTGGCGAAAAAAAAAAGTGGTTGGCGAGATTCAAAAAATTTTGGCGATCAGTAGCTCCCGGCTAAGTACCTAAATATTTTTAATTAGCTACACTTGAAAACAAATTCGATTTTTTTTTTTTAATCAAACGTATAATTTAGTTGTTAGACTGGCCTCAAACATTTGTAATTGTAAATCCGAAATAAAACCGAATTTACTATTAAACCATTTTCATTTTCGGTGCGTTCCAAGGGTTCACCACTGCTTGGCGCGTTTTCAAAAATCGCCAAATTGGCGCGTGTTTGCCTCCACGGGAGGAATAATGAGGGTTGCAAGACTCAGTCCGCTATCGCGCGCGCTAGCACGCCAAAACAAACGGGCGCCAAGCAGGGTGAACGCTTGGTTTCACCCTTATTTTCATTTATAATAGGAAGAGGGGGATTTGTGAATGAGCTTTGTACTTCAATCATGAAATACTTATACTAGGACTTCCCTCAAAGGGATTAGTCTGAGTGATATTGCTGAGAACATAGGGTTAACAATTACAATATAAAGAAAAAGAGCAAATTAAATGATAGAATTACAAAATATCATACATAAATTCATATACACTGTTAAAAAATAGAAAAGAAGTACCGTTCATCAGATGTGTTGTCATATTTTTTTTTTAAGATGTGGCAAAGAATCTCATTTTCTTATTGCGCAAAATTTGAAAAAAAAAAAAAAAAAAACGCCGGATCTTTTAAAACGCCAAGCTTTTTAAAGTTACGTAATTGGATTTGCAGCCAATAGATTATTCTATCAAGCGTGGCTTAACGCAAATTTAATTTCATTGCTGCACCTTTCTTTGTGTGTGAATTTAAAATTTTTCTTCCTTGATTATACATCTATTATTTGTATAACTGTTTATAGAAACTCTTACACTTCAAACCACATTGATAGCATGCTTTGCTACAAACCAGATTGCAAAACTATAGTCTAAATTACTATTAAAGTATACAAAAAATCTTTCGATGACTCCTGTAAAATAACTTTTACATTAAATCTTCATATCGGTAAAATTGAAAAATTATATATATTTCAAAGTTAAGCTTAACAGATACTTCTTGATTATTCTCTAGGAGGCTCTGCCCCCTGCGCCTTTACTGCGCCAATCCGCAGAATCCGCCTGCCTGTCTGTCTCTCCACAATCTGTCTGTTTCCCTATCCGTTCTTCTGCCCGTCTCTCTAACCGATTGTCTATCTCTCTACACGTCTCGCTACCTGTCTCTATATTTCTCTACCGGTCTCGCTACCCGCCAATCTATTTCTCTAACCGTCTGTCTATCCGTCTAACTACTTGTATGTCTAGCCGTGTCTCTATCCACTTCTCTACCCATTTGTCTATCTGTCTCACAACTTGTCTATCTGTCTCTCTACCCGTCTGGCTATAGGCCTCTCTACCCATCTTCTTACCCATCTCCGTACCCATTTACTGTCTCTCTACTCGTCTGTATACCCGTCTCACTATCTGTCTGTTTTTGTACCCGACTCGCTACCAATCTCATTACCTGTCATTCAACTCGTCTCTGTACTCATCTCACTACTCGTCTCTTTTGCTACCACGCTACGCGTCTCGCAACCTTTCTCGCTACATTCCTGTCTAGTGGTGTTGCTACCCGTCTCGTGACCCATCTCGCTACCCCTCTGTCAACCCTCTTTTTACCTTTCTGTCTAGCCGTCTGTCTATTCGTTTCGCTACCCGTCAGCCTACCTATGTCGCTACTCGTCTCTCTACCCGTCTGTCGACCCGTTTGTTTACTCGTCTTTCTACCTCTCGCCACCTCTTCCCAATATTTAAACAATTCATCAAGCAGGGCGGTCGCTCTGCCAAGCCAAGCTAAAAAAAAAAGCGCCAAACAAACAACGCCAAGAACTGGACTTTAGACCGCTACTGCTTACTTACAGCAATCAACTTCACAATGTTAAATCGACCAAACAGGCCAGATTAAAATATCAGACACCAAATGAACCAAGCGTCATAGAAAAAAAAAACCAAAACTAAAAGAATCTAATGAAGAAATTCTTCAATTTGAGACCAAACTCATCTTTATAAGTGATTTATAAACAGAGATATAGATTTTTTTTTTAAAACGTCGAGTTACTTAAAATGATCACTATTACTTACCCATCATACGTAGTATAGGGTAAGTCTTGTAATCGTTTTGAAAATCGAAAATTTTTTTTTGACGGATTTACACGTTTCAGACACTGGAGATTCCGAAAAACATATTTTTAGAAAAAAAAATTTGCCGTCCGTCTGTGTGTCTGTGTGTGTGTGTGTGTCTGTAAACGCTCTATCTCCCGAAAAAATTGAGATAGAGACTTGCAATTTGGTATGTACTTAGTATGTAATAATGGGAAGAAGCCTATTTCATTTCATTAACCTCGATTAACCGGAACTATTTTATTCGGACCCTCGAAACATTCGTTCTGATAAAAGGTATATAAAAATTTTCGAAATTGTTTATTTTAAGAAATGAATATAAAAGACAATAAAAAAATATAAATTTTACATAAAGCATAAAGTCGATCGGATAATTAGTTGCCGAGATATTTGGAATCCTATTTTCCACACTCTTCGATTTTTCATGACCCTGTATTTCATCCAAATTTCACTTCAAAGAGATATTTTAATTGGAAATTTAACGCTTAATCAGATGCAATAAACCGCTAGTTAATAGGATTATTATTTTTGGAGTTATAAGGAAAAACCTCTTTCAAGCAATTCAGTAATCGACCCTTTAAAGTTTGTGACGTCATCAAGCCACGGTTTTATTTGAATTGCAATGCATTTTATAAGTAGTTTACACATTTTTATTTTAATATTTTACATTATGCATATCCATGATGGGTAAGTATTACGGTGGCCCCCAACGACTAGTTTTCTTCGTCAAACTTTTTTTTTTCAAACAACCTACAGATTTAAATATAGGACAGAAATGAAAAAGGATTGCATTTTTGGACAAGTAATAACCTAATCTACGTGCTTTTATAAAATACAGTGAAAAAATAAATACATTTCTATCATTAATAAGCAAAAAACTGTTAATTAACTTGGCAACTAAAAAATTATGCCAAAACAGTGATAAAACCCCGCCAACGACCGGGTACCATCTGTATTATAATAGCATAAATCAGTTACGGGTTAATCATATCAAATTTCATCTGCAAGTCAGCCATTTTTTCTGAAGATATTTTTTTTTATAAAACTTCCTAATTATAAGAACGCACATTTTATCAGACAAATTAAATGTGACTGCAAATTGTGGACGATGACTGTTTCCAACCGGAATAAGAATGAGAAATTGCCGAGTTAGAATATGGGTGGCTTAGTGGTAAAACTTTAGCACGGTACGCTGAAGGTCCCAGGTTCGAGTCCTGGCGCAGGTCAATTTTTCACTCATGTTGATTTAGTGCATTTAATTTTCTGATAAAATGTGTGTTCTTATAATATTTTAAAATAAAGTAATCAGACGTAGTGTTCATGCTTTTAATATACATAAAATTTACATTTTTAGAAAGATATTTAAAAAAAAATAATTTTGAGGGAAGAGGTACCTTCTGAAATGTATACATTAAGTGTTATCGGCATTTAACATTTTTTTCCAAACGTAAACAAACTTTTCGAAATGGAATTGAATATGATTAATTTATTTCTATAAAAGCACGGTAAAGGACAAGCATTTCGTTCGCAGGCTGAGATCCTTTGACGTCATTTTTCTATAAATTAATGGAATCCAGTTGTTAAATTGTTTTTGTTTTAGAAGTTAAGTTTCCATTTAAATTTATTGTAAGAGTAAGTGTTTAATAAAGTAAGTGAATAAAATAATGTAAATCTAAGAAACTGCTAAGATATTTTGCTACTTTTCACCATTAACTACGTTTTATAAAGATTCGCCAATCAATGGGATTTAATGCTAACGAGCAGGGAAGACCGAGCCATGTTCGGTCAAAATTAAATTTGAGTTCAAATATCATGACCCATGACCAAAATGACCCACTAATTGAATTTTCTCGAACATGTGACTTAGCCCAACAGTCTTCCCGTGCCCGAAAACCATAGGATGCAAAATTTAGTGTAAATAGTCTGAGCCGTTTTTAAGACAAAATAGCTTGACCCATAATGACCCATGACCAAAATGACCCACTAATTGAATTTTCTCGAACATGTGACCTAGCCCAACAGTCTTCTCGTGCCCGAAAACCATAGGAGGCAAAATTTAGTGTAAATAGTTTGAGCTGTTTTTAAGATAAAATAGCTTGACCCATAATGATCCATGACCAAAATAACCCACTAATTGAATTTTCTCGAACATGTGACCTAGCCCAACAGTCTTCTCGTGCTAGAAAACCATTGGATGCAAAATTTAGTGTAAATTGAGCCGCTTTTTAGATCTTGACCCACAATGACCCACTAATCGAATTTACTCGAACATGTGACCGAGCCCAATGATTTTCGAGTGCCCGAAAATCGTAGGATAAAAAATTTAATCAAAATCGTTAGAGCCGTTTTTTAGATAAAATTAATTTGACCCGCTTTGACCCAAAAATGACCCACTAATCGAAAGTTCTCGAACATGTGACCCAGCCCAATAGTCTTCTCGTGCCCGAAAATAGTCGGATACAAAATTTCGTCAAAATCGTTTGAACCGTTTTTTAGATACAATTAGCTTGACCATGACCCAAAATGACCCACTAATTGAATTTTCTCGAACATGTGACCTAGCCCAACAGTCTTCTCGTGCCCAAAAACCATTGGATGCGGAATTTAGTGTAACTTGAGCCGCTTTTTAGATCTTGACCCACAATGACCCAGAAATGACCCACTAATCGAATTTTCTCGGACATGTGACCTAGCCCAATGATTTTATCGTGCTCGAAACTCGTAGGACACAAAATTTAATCAAAATCGTTAGAGCCGTTTTTTAGATAAAATTAATTTGACCCGCGTTGACCCAAAAATGACCCACTAATCGAAAGTTCTCGAACATGTGACCCAACCCAATAGTCTTCTCGTGCCCGAAAATGGTCGGATACAAAATTTCATCAAAATCGTTTGAACCGTTTTTTAGATACAATTAGCTAGACCATGACCCAAAATGACCCAAAATGACCCACTAATCGAATTTTCGAGCCGTTTTTAAGATAAAATTTGCATATATATATAGTATATATAACCACACACAAGATTTGCTCGTATTAGAATATACAAGATTTGCTCATATTAGAATATATGATATGATAATAAAAGAGCATGATATCACGTTTGATTTCAAAAGCAGCGCTGACGCGCTATCTACATATTCCATTTTTACTCATCTCATGGATTAGTCAGTGATATTTTTTAACGAAGGATAACAAGTATTATAACAAGCCACATTTAGTATGTTGTTTTTAAGGGTGTAATTGGTTTAATTGAAAAATCTACTGGTATTTCTAGTTAACCCTTTAAACAATAACTGAAAGTAAAATGTAATTTTACATAACATTCTCATGTTAATTTCATAGAGTAGATTATTTATATTATGTATAATCTATTTAAAAAAAAGAAATGATATCTACAAAAAATAACTTTTCAAAAGTAAAAAAACAGCCGAGCTTAAAAAAAAAAGAAAGTTGTGGCTAAAAAATGGTGAGAGATCAAATTTCCAAGCTTTTATTATAGTACTTATTTAACTTTTTTCCATTAAATAAGTTATCATATATATAAGTCGAGTGCTACGTATATGTTAATAGAAATCGTTTTCTTCTGTACTAAATACATCCTAACGTGTTTCTGAAAATTCAATTTTTTTCAAATTATGCATGATGGGCTTGGCGGCCATCTTTCCATATTTCTAAGCACCCAAATTTCTAAAGTAAAAGCGTAATATGTTTGCAATGTAATATGTTTATAACAATGTCGAACTTCAGATTTTAACTACGGATAGATAAATTGAGGAAGACTGATATTTTGATAAATTGATTTTTACTACTTTGAAATGATTAATTACTCTAAAAAATAAATCATAAGATGAATCCTTAAGATAAGTCATCATTATTTTAAGACACAATTTTCAGAACAGACAAGTCCATAAACGAAACGCTTAAAATATTTGCTTAAGTTACAATTTTGAACTTCGGATTTTAACTACGGATAGGGGTGCTTAGAATTTTGTGTATAATATGGAAAGATAGCCGCCAAGCCCATCATGCATAATTTGAAAAAAATTGAATTTTCAGAAACACGTTAGGATGTATTTAGTACAGGAGAAAACGATTTCTATTAACATATACGTAGCACTCGACTTATATATATGATAACTTATTTAATGGAAAAAAGTTAAATAAGTACTATAATAAAAGCTTGGAAATTTGATATCACACCATTTTTTAGCCACAACTTTCGTTTTTTTTTTTATTATTATTATTCTCGGCTGTTTTTTTACTTTTGAAAAGTTATTTTTTGTAGATTTAATATACAGAAGCCGTTTATCAGTTATTAAATGCAAACAGAAGTAATTTATCTAATAAGTGTAATCAGATGCAATTTTTTTTTAAATACATACATAAACCTGAATAATAATTCATCAGTTTTGTGTTCATAGTAGTTGTTTATATCATTTGACAGTAAATCTCAACTTCTTAAACCTGAATAGTCTCAAACTTAAAAAAAAAAACCACAAGTTCTGTATAACTGCAAAGTACCCTGAGGGCTATATTAGCTACATGTTATTAAGTTAAGTGAAAGTTTCGTTATCGCTTTTTGCAGCCAATTGCTTATGTCAGAAAGCGTGGCTTAACGCCATCTTAAATTCATTACTGTAACTTTCTTTTCTTTTCTTTTTTTGGAGTAGGGGGGGAAGGGCTTCAAATATATACATTTAAATTAAAACTTTTGCCTCCATGCCATTAGTGTTGTTTGTATTATTAACTAATACCTTGTACACCGAGCTTGTTTTGAAACAAATGTAAAAGACTTCTTCTACAGTTTTTTTAGGAGAAACTTTCGTAATTGGGCCCAAAGTCAATCGGAGCATTTAGTATCATTATTGTAACTCTTATAGAGTTAAAACAATATTGTTGCTAGCTTTACTCTTGTTTGAGACCAGCCTTGCCTGGGTATCTGAATGAGGAAAAGTTTCGTATCCTATATGTCTGTTGGCGAAAATTTTTTTAAATGGTGCCAAAAGTTAGTTTTAGCATCTTACAAAATTTTTCAAGAGAGCGGTAAAACATGTTTTTCAAATATTTACAAACATGCGTTTATTAAAGCATGTTTTTGCATCATCTTAAAAATTTAAGCACGATGCTAAAATAAAATTTTATCGCCATATTCGATATTTAATAAGTAATGAAAATACATAAACAAACTTATTTAACAAACCTAAGAGGCATTTTTGTGATAAATAATTATTATTGTCAGGGGGGTAAATTGTAAACAATTAATAAACGGCTAGTAAATAATAAATAGCATTTAAAATCTAAAAATGGAGAAGTGGTCCGTATAAAAATGCAAAACATGACATTATACGCTTGATATATGTAAATCATTTTTTATTTTTTAATATTTCCGAAGGCACAGATAGAAAGGTAAAAATCTCTTTTCCAAATGCCAAATAGACAATATACAAAATAGAATGCCAAATATACAAAATAGAAAAATATCTGCAAAAAAATATATTTACATAATACTACATATGCAAAAAAATAAGATTAAAAAAAAGTAAGCCAAATCCTGCAGATCCCAACAATCACATCGAAAAACTTATCACCAAAAAAAAAAAAACTCGCCAAATCTTACGGCATAGGAGATGGATTTTTCCCTCTGAATGCTGAATATATTAGTTTTTTTTTCTTGTACAATGGGTGATTGTAATATAATTGTTTCATTTCACATAGTACATACCGTTTGATACATTGGTACTTTTATGTTATCCTGGCGCAGTTGATAAATCGCCAAATATTGTTCCTATAACATTTTCATATTGAATTCATTTCATTTAAATATAAACCTTTCACTCATTTAATTTAAAGTACATGCCTTTCATTAATCCCATTTAAAATGCTAAAAAGAGAGAGAAAAAAAAGAAATAATGCCATAAATCGAAACCTTTTATTTAAACACCAAAGAATCATTTTTTTAAATTTACACACGCGAAATAAAAAAAGCTGCTATTGCTGAGATTTGCGCCAAATCTCTAATACCAAGTATACCAAGTAATTGCGGGGTTTTTCTTTCAAACTGAAAAAAATACAGATTAATTTTCGATTTCTACTAAATTGAAATCCATTTTATTGTGCTGAATATTAGTGCGTGCATATTTTTTTTGTTCCATGTACTCCATGAACTTTTCAATTCCGATTGTCTACGAAAATCTCCCGCCGGTGAAAATGACGTACGTACAAAATTTTCGTGACATATGTACTTTAATTGTGCCTTTTTTATCTATTTTTTAATACAATTTTCAAACGGTTTGACATTTATTCTTGGTAATAAATAGACGTCGTTGTCACCATTATAGGTACCTGCTGTAAAAATTTGAACGAAATCCGTTAAATATTTTTTGAGTTATGCTTGACGAAAGGTTTTAATATCCATCGTAGCTATATATGGGGCAAAGTAATACTGCGCTGTGTATGAGTCTTCGTTGCACTCAGACAATTATAAATATAAATGCATTGAATTATCAGATAATCTAATACCAGATTCTTGATCGTTAATTTTTATTATTATTATTATTATTGATCTGCAACTATGATACAACTCTCACTAATGTTGACAAGTACCTAATCATTATTTCTTTTCTTTTCTATTTAGTGACTGTTTTTATAATTTATCCAAAATCACTTAAATCAGATCTTTTACAAATGTAGTTTCTAGTAACATTTTTAATTGACCTGTTATTATTATACAACTTTGATTAGAGCTTATTATTTGCTGATAATTATTTTTGCCATGAATGCCAAATTGTGTATTTCGGCTAAAATTGTTCAGAATTTTAGATTTTGGCAATATGTTTTGGAAGACATATTATGTATCAAGGTAAATTAAATAAAAATGTAAATTTTAAAAAGCTAACTTATCTATCAATTACATTGGAATATCAGGAAATATCATGTGGGGATGAAAAATGACGTTTGTGCTTGTGATGAAAGTAATGTTTTGGTCTAAAATAAAATTTAAGGAAATATTTTCTAACCTACAATCTGTGAACTGCTTAAATCCCGAAATAAAATTTTAGTTAATTCGCAATTATGAATAATATTATAAATATTTTTCGACATAAAGAAACAGTGCAAGGACTATATAAGATATTATTTATTAGTTATTAATTAAAATATTAACAAGTTTTTCTTAAAATAACAAATCTTAATTAATTAGTTATCCCTAAATTAATTAATTAATAAAGTTTAAATTATTTATTTCTTTATTTTAAATTATAATTTATTAGATATATCATTCATTTTATTTATTATTAATATATCTTAATCACTAAATAAATTTCAAATTGTAAATTATCTCTTTTCATTTTAATTAAAGCGATAATTTATTACTTGTTAAGCATTATAAGGACTGTAGAAGCTCTTTGAAATATATGGACGATAATTACGGGATTACAAAAGTCTTATAGAAAATAAATAACACACTGTAAAATAAATAAATATATAAACCTGTCAAACAGGCATAAAAAACTATCAGCTGCAATTGCAGTTTAAATTATTTATGGTACAGAAAAATTCTACTTTCTAACTAAAAGATCAGGGTTTTTTTCCCCGTCAGATTTACATCATTTTGCTTTACAGAGCACATATGCGTATGACTCTTGTCTTATCCTGAGAATTCTAATTTCTAAATATAAAAACAATATTGGTGGTTGTTAAAAACATAATATTCATAAAAAAATTGTTTTTTGTTAATCTTTTTGCTGTTATTGTAGCTTACCCTTTTTTTTTTTTTTTTTTCTGTCAGTTTTACATGATTTTGTCTTACAGTGCACATGTGTACATGACTCTTGCTTTATCTTTTGAATTTTATTTACTAACAATAAAAATAATATTGACTGTTAAAAACACAACGTTCGTAAAAAGATCAATTTTTATTAAATTTTTTTTCATATGTAATTTAATCTTGTTATTCCAGCTTACCCTTTTTTCTGTCAGATTTACGCGATTTTGTTGCAGAGCACACATACATATACACATGATCCTTATGTTACCCTGAGAACTTTTTTTTACAAAAGCAAACTAACTGCATTAGTTGTTTTTTTATCTATGTAATAGGGCGATGAAAATTGGCTTTACTTTTTGAAATTATTGCCGAAACGTCACTTGAGGCTCACTATGTGGAGACCCGAAAAGTTTTTGGTTTCCGTCTGTCTGTTTGTCTGTTTGCCTGTTTCGCGATAACTGCCGCAAAAAGTATCCGATCAGGTTAATATTTGGTAGATATGTTGGTGAGGTACCCGGATTTAGTTGTATAGTTTTGGGTTAAATTTGCTTCATTCGTTCGAAAAATATAAAACATTTATTTTGCTGTCATAATGCCTTCCTATGGGAATGCAGACGATTTTCAAATTTCATTTTTAACTGAAGTGAAAATGGCACATTTAAATAATGCATTTAAACGTAAACTTATGGATACTAAATTTTCGATATCGAGGTCTTAAATATATCCAATACTTTGAAAATTTGCCGATACATTTATTAGAAAATAAAAATTAATTGTTTAAAATATTGGAAAAAATTTTGCATCTGTTCGGGAAACATAAAACATTTTATTTTCTTATGTTTTACAAAATTTAAAATACATTTCTTTTTACTTCCCTCTTTAATTTATTAGTTGTTTAGCAACCGTATTTCAAAACGTATCAAAATAATAAAATTCCAGTAATTTTTTTTTTTTTTTTTTTTTTTGTTTTTTTTTTTTTTTTTTTTTTTTAAGGAAAATAGCTTATTTTCGGGAGATTTTCAGTATTCTATTGAAATAGATGAGGATTTATTTGGATAAATATTCTCTTTTAAGTGCTTTAGAAACGAAAAGTGTAATTTGGATTTAAGTCTCGTAATAGGAGTTTACATTTGTAGGAGTATATTTTTTTCATGAGATTGTAATCAATTTCTGCAACAGACGGGAATGTTTCGTGTTTGAAAAGTTACTATTATTTTAAAAATGGGATAAAATCTCTCGTACAAAGAGATGGTTAATCTAAAGAAATTAGAATTGTAAAACACACCCATACATAAAATTGAGTCCTGAAATAGTACAATTAATGGAAGTTGAGAACATAAACTTAAAGTGACAATGGCGAAGAGGAGCTCCGCCCCCTGAAGAAATGTGCTTTTCATTCTTACAAAATTACAAGAATAAGCAGTTTATGGAAATATCATTGCATAAAAGCATATATTTAATGATACACTTTTAAAATTTTCCTAAACTTTGAGAAATCTTTTATGCTTATAAATCTGTATAGAACTTAAAACAATTAAATTGCATATTGTACAGTATTAAATGTTATGCAAATTGAAATTTATTAACAATGACATCTAGAGCTGACGTTGAGGCCCCTGATATGCAGATTTACTAGTTTATTTATAGAATACAGGGCAGAGCCGTAGCTAGGGGGGTGCCAGGGGGGGGGGGCTCAGCACCCCCTGAAAATTTTGAGCCCCCCCCCCCCCCTTCCCCCTGGGAAAGTTGCCAAGGACGCAAAATGAAATTATGTTTTAAAAATCCAAATGAAACTCTGTTCAAAAATAGAACTTAGTTTTGGGGGCTCTTTACAGTTTTGCATAAATACTAAATTGTAGTATTTGCTTAAAAACTGCAAATAAGTGCTTCAACAGGTGCACATCCTATCTGCGCATACTCAGAATTAGCAACCTTTTGCTGATGCAAACATTTACTTTTGCATTAGTTATATACTGAAATTTTTCATTTTGCAGCGTTTTCCATTATTAGCATAAAGCAAAGTTATTCTAATGAGTTATAGCCAATTTAAATACAAGTGGTTTTAGCTTTTGACTAGACACAAAAATAATTTTAAAATGCAAAATACACCCTTGATTATTCTAATGTTTTTTATCATATAATAACATAACTTTAGAATCCTGAAGGGCAGGGAATATTCAGAAAAAAAATAAAGGTTGCAACTCTTTTGAAACAGGTGAAATAGCTTTTTATTTACTTTTTGACGTCATCACTTATTATTTCACTAGTATAATTATACACTGAAAATTTTCATTCTGCAGCCAATGATGTAGTAGTAAAAAAACCAGAGGGCATACGCTTTAGGCAGAGGGTTTACCCTCAAAAGTATATGTTATAGTGTTTTTGAGAAGAGGGTATACCGTATTTCTTAAAATAATCCAGAAGGTATTACATCCCTGTCTTCAGCTTTTACTTTTCTTAGCATCAAATAAAGTTATTATAAACAATTTAATAAGAAACATAGTGCCTACACTATGAATATGCACTAATTTACCTTTCTATATAATACTTTTATCATATATATCTGTGTTTGTGTGTGCATGTGTCTGAGAGAGAGAAATAGTATGAGCCCCACCCCCACCCCCTACATTTTCTTGAGCACCCCCTATTGTTTACTTCCAGCTACAGCCCTGATACAGGGGAGTATAGAACAGTGTTAAAAAAAAAGGCGACATTTTTCTTTAAATATTGTTTTTCTTTATAATACAATTAAAAAAATATTTTACTAGAATAAAAAAATTTTAACCGACATTATTATTTATTTATTTTATATGCGTGTGTGTAAAAAAAAAAAAAAGCTGACTGTCACTTAAAAAAATGCCATATTTTATAAAATCAAAACATTCACTTACATAAAAATCTAATACACATAAGAAAATCCCCTAATAACATTTATTGAAAGTTCAAGTGTAACATTAAAAATAAATATCCATTTTCAAATGTAAAAGTCTGCAATGATTTCATACTAGAAAAAAGAAAAAAGAAAAAGAAAAAGAATGTACATCATCATACCAATGGGCCATATTCTCAGTTATAACAAATATATTTTATTTTTTTTTATTCACCTTCTACTAAAAAGGTGTTTTTTCACTAAACTTATCGAAAATTACAGAAGCTTAACAATTTATATTGAAACTATTTTACTTTTCAATTTAGTTCTACGTCTTGTCGTAAGATGGCAGCACCACAAGATTACGCATTAAAAATTTAGTTTGTAGTTTACAAATATTATTAAAAGGTAAAAATTAAAAAAGGCTATATAATATATTTTTTTAATTTTCTCAATTACAAAAGTTGTTATTTTACCTGTTATTATTATTTAATTCTATGTAACAATATGCTCAAATTGATTAATCACACTGAAGCTGAAAGAAGCGTGAAAATTATTTATTATATGCGGAGTTCGTTCTAACCACTTTCCTTATGCATTGATAACTTTATTAAGAAATTTAGGTGCAAGTTTGTTACCGCGATGTTTAGAATAACGTATTATAAAGGAAAAAAAACTAATGATTTTCCATAATGATTTATTATAGAAATTAATATTTACGATATGAGACAATGTTTATTTTAATATTTAATAGTTTTATATTTAACAGTTTAAATAATAATAATAATTTTCCATAATTAATGATTAAGCATTAATAAATTTTCTTAGAGAATTTAGTGCAACCTATTAACATTTTTAACATTTACTGCCCAGAGAAAAACAAATAAAAAAATTACAACAAAAACAGTCCTCAGTTTTTTTTTTTTTTTCTTTTAAATTTAATATTTATTACATAACACATTCTTCTATTCATACTTCATATACCAGTCTTAAGGAATTAAAAGATTTCACGTATAAGTTTGTTCAAACTTTCAATTGGGATAGCATTCGAAATTATCTTTTGTTTTCTCGATCGATTATTTTGACACCAAAAAGGAATTAGTCTTGAGTAACTAAGGATTGATTCATATGTTTGCTCACATAATAATTTTTTTTTTTTTTTTAACCTCTGGGTAGGAATTGTTTAAAATGTTAACAGGTGGTAGTACTAAACTCTCTTAGAAGGCTTATTAACGTTTAAGTATAAATTATGAATATAAAATAAATAAAATAAATAAAAAGTCTCATATATTCCATAATATATCACTATAGAAATTAATTAGTTTTTTTTTTTTTTTTTTTTTTTTTTTTTTTTTGAGTTAACATTGATCCGGCAATCTGCAAATAGACTTCTTTTTGTGGAATAATTTTGGCACACAAATTTGTTATACGCGATATTCAGATTTTGCAGATTTCTTTATAGTCAGATTTAAAACAAGAGAAAATGCTGTGATTTGCAGGGAATTTTAAAATATTTGATTTATCCTACATTTCGATTTAGACGGGTTCGTATTATCCGGGTTGTATAATACACTTCAATTCAATGCAATTCAAATAACTGCTGTTAGCGGTCTCTCAGACAGCTGCTTTTCTCAATTTCCACAGTTTAACTTGTAATTTTCAGTTTAATTACAGATACTAGTGATTTTTTTTTTTTCATTTGGAGCTCTCGTACTGTCGCTAGAGATTCCTGATTAGATGAATTTTAGTTATAGTAGTCTTGTACAAAAACAAAAATTCTTTTCACACAAAAATTAAAAATTTTACATAAATATTGCAGTTACCATTTTGCTTTTTAATGTTGAGTTGAAACACACTACATAAGCAAACGTAATGACAGAATACAGTAATTTTGTTTTCGTGAAGATACGATTTTTGTTATAAATATTAATTACACTGAAAATGTTATGAAAATGTCTCCTGTTTCTAAGCAAACCCGGTATTAAGACTTATCAGAAATCACACAAAAGAGGCTAGTTTGAGAACAAAGATACATTTTCGAACATTTAATCGAGTGACAAATTTTTTTTAAATAGAATGAAGACAATTTTTTTTAAAGGAAGAACGATGGAAGAACACACCTCAGCTTCTCACGCTAATGATCGATGTCGTCTGGTGCAATTTGCAAGTTTTCAACCAAAATGCAGCCTGGAAATTATTGCAACGGTTGAAATGGCAAATTTTAATGCTTTAGTCTTTTGATGGATTATTGGTAGAATTTTGAAAGATGCTAGTTATTGTAAATGGGTCCTCCTAAATGTGCTAAACAACAATTCTTGAAAATCATCGAATTCAAGAATTTAGTAGTCCTTAGCTTCCCAAACATAAAACATAAGTCATATTAAATTTTAGTGAGTTATCAGAAAATACAACTATTTCTAAAGAAAATTGAAATGGTATTATAGAATGGAAACTCATTGTTGTGGATTTGTGTGATAATGTACATTCATTACCTTGTGAGTCTGTTTTGGTCGGTGTAGAAAAAAAAAAGATTACAAGAATGTATTTCCCAAAATGGTGAAATGCTCAAAACATAATCGATTTTATATTTTGTAAAAGCTATGTTTTTCCTAATACAGTTATGTATAGTTATATGTTTACCAATTTTTCTGCTTCCTACTATACATATACAGAGTACTCTCGTTAATTCGTCTCCGCTAAAGACGTATCTCCGGTTAATTTGGATAATTTCTTTTTCCCCCATCATTTCTTATTTGCACTTAATGTTAAGGACATCGCATACTACTAGTGGATAATTCAAACAGTTTTTTCATAAATTGACCGGGCAAGACTCGAAATTGGTTTTGCACATTATTTCTTGAAAAGCAACTTTGGTGTAAGTGCGGTTATTGAAAGATCAAGAAATTATCAGTGACACTGATGACGAGAAAGAAAACATTTCACCACACCAAAACACACGAAATGTTCAAAAATTGCTAAAGGCTGTCCGTCTATATTAGCCTTTAACATGCGATGTAACAGACCAAATTTATGAGTATGTCTTAAAACTGAAAAATAATGTGGTAAAAAGGTCATTTGTTCAACTATCGCAAAGAAAGTGAAACATTAATTGAATTAAAGTTAAATCATGTAATTATAGTTAATAGATAAATTCGGTACGACAATTTCTTTGCATATTCATTCTTTGCATTTTCATAGACATTATTTTATTTTCAAACACATAAACAAGCAGTGTACAGTACATGTCTAAAAGTCTTAAAAAAAATACTTTTAGAACTACACAAAACTAGTCAATCTGTTAAAAATTGTAAAACAGTAAAAATATTTTCACCTGTCGCTCTCAGACATCTTCAGTCACTGATGTTATGTTTTCTGCTTCGTCAGTCAATCTGTTGAAAACCCCCCATGGTGAAAATATTTTTACTGTTTTACAATTTTTAACAGATTGACTAATTTTGTGCAGTTTTAAAAGTATTTTTTAAGACTTTTAGACATGTACAATGCTTGATTATGTGTTAGAAAATAAAATATTGTCTGTGAAAAGGGGTAGTGCAAAGAATTATTTTGTTAAAAAATGACATTATGAACGATCATAAAAAACTTCTTTGCATATTTTGTTTGTCCTGCGTATTTTTTCTTTTCGTATTAAGAAATTGTCATTAATTTGAATTTGTACTAAAATTACTAAATTAAAGAACATGTTGTTTCTTTTAGCATTTTAACCTATTTATATTTCTGTGAAAGATTGTGAATACAATTTTTTCAACGCAAGGATTCTTTTTTAAACCATTCAAATGTCTGTATCTTTAAATGCTAACTCCAGTTAGTGCGCACAAATAATGTCCTCCCTTGGATGTCCGCACTAACGGGAGTTCAGTGTATTGTTTCTTCTTTGCTTTTTTTTTCCATAAATTATTAATGCGAGCTGGAATATTTGTCAATAAAGATGATTAAAAGGGAAATAGTTGTTTCAACAGAATTAATACTAAGAAGGTTATTATTATTATTATTATTATTATTATTATTATTATTATTATTATTATTATATACTATTTGTTTGGAATAAAGAAATTGCGTTAACAATAGGCGTATGTTTATGTGTAACATTAGAATTAAGGCTGTTCTCCAATCCAAATTGGCTACTTTCTGACACATTTTTTTAATTCATTTTTGTTCGTAAACGTATTACTGGTTTTTTTTTTCATTTTTCGCGAAAAACAGAAAATATTTTTTTAAATGCTGTCAAAGTTGACGTTTTGAATCGAATTTCCGGATGCGACAGTACAGGAAAGGAAAAAAAAAATGTCGCCTTCAGATAATAATCGCTCATAACTCAAGATGTAATTAATTTATCGGAAAATGAAAAAAAAAACTGTTCGATTTTAAATCACTTCAATCTAATCATGCAATCATGCCTGCAAGTATCATGCTCATATGTTTAAAAATGTGTCTGAAAGTTTCGCGTTATTGAGCAAGATTTTCTTTTTTTTCTTTCTTTTTTTTTTTTTTTTGGTGAGAACCACGTTAAATCTTTTTAAAAACTGTTTTTAAACATAACATTTATTTATTAATTTTTTATAGACTTTTTGCTTATATTATATAAAAAAAAAATGAAATATGATTTAGTGGCAATTTTAGTTTTAGAAATTACAGTACGTTAAATTTTTTTTAATATCAAACTTCGTTGATAATGCAGAAAAAAAAGTTTCAAACATTTGTATATCGTATCATATTTGAACTATCGTGCAATTTTGATAATTAACGTCTTCTGGCAATGCTGTAAGAAAAAAGCATGGTTCTCCCAACACGTACAAAACAGGTACATTTTTACTCTTTTTTAATGCTTTTAACACTAAATCCTTCACCACAACAAAGATATCCTTTCTCAAAGACGTATAAATAACATTCAGCAAACCGTATTCTTTTATATTCCAGGAACAATTAACATAACTGGCCGCGTAAACAACTTTGACCTGAATCATGTAGTTTAAAAACAAAGTAATTAATAAGAAAGATACTTTATTTCTAGCTGATGTGTTGTCAAGAAAAAAACAGTTGAAAAGGAATATGTGTTTTCTGCGAAAAAAAAAAATCACATGTTTTGAAAACCACAAGATGACCTCTCAAAACCACAACCAAAATCATAAAAAGGATGTATTTATTCAAAGAGGTTTCTTCGTAAACATCTTTAAAAGAAGATAAAAGACTCTTGCAAGAATAAGGAATGCAATAATTGTATTCCTAAAGCTAAATTTTTATACTATGCACTAAGTAGCAAAGTTAGAATGTATATCCTTCTGTACATTGAAAAAAAAAAAAATTAATCCTATCAATTTTAAAATTTCTACTTGAGGAATTTTTTTTAATTTTATCATCTTCTAAAACAACTTCAAATTTAAGAGGAAATTTTTTAGAAACGCATCACGGATTGTATTAGGATCATAAATGTCATTCATCTTTGTCCGTAATGTGCTGATTAAACCAAAAAAAATCAGTTAAAGCTCATACTTGTGTTATAATAGATAACTCTACTACAAGACGCAATGTAGAGTTTGACGGACTGAAATTTTCAGGCCCGGGCCCTACTCGACTCAAATGAAATCTATCTTGGTCGGGTTAAAGCGGCCTGGTGTTAAAGCTAAACATTCGACCCCAGTCCGGTGCATTTATTTTTTCTCAGTTCATGGCCCGGCCCGTGCAAAAAATCAATGACATTATGAACGATCATAAAAAACTTCTTTGCATATTTTGTTTGTCCTGCGTATTTTTTCTCTTCGTATTAAGAAATTGTCATTAATTTGAATTTGTACTAAAATTACTAAATTAAAGAAAATGTTGTTTCTTTTAGCATTTTAACCTATTTATATTTCTGTGAAAGACTGAATACAATTTTTTCAACGCAAGGATTTTGCCAAACTGTTTTTTTTTTTTTTTTTTTTTTTTTTTTTTTTTTTTTTTTTAAGAGCCGAAAATTTTTAACCAACATATTCCCCAATTAAAATACTTTTAAAAGAATATTTCATACATATTTATGAAAAATAAAATATTTTTCATCTTATATGTCCACAAGCCATAGAACATGATTGATTACTTACACAAATAATACATTTAAATGAAGAATCTTTAGAAAAATTAATGTAGTCTAAAATGTAAGAAAAGACAATTTAAAAAAAAAAAATCACAAATTCGAAGATCTATAAAGCAAAAACAGAAGACTTTTGATATACTTCTGAGAAATTTAATAAATATATATATTTTTTTCTAACGGATCCCTTAAATGTACAATGTATAATTATGTATTAAGGGGGGAAAATGAAGGATTAGTCTTGGGCTTGTACAGATCTGTAACAAGTAGGGGAAGCTACACTATGACGTATTTAAATCTAAATAACAGTATTGTTTAGTAGATATGAATTAGAAGCAGTTCACATATGCGGTTAGTATATAATTTAATATTCAAGGGTGCATCAAGGGGTCTTTGGTAATCAAAATGTCCTCATAAACCAAAAAGAAAAGAACAGTTTATAAAGTAACACAATATTTTGTAAGGGAATAAAAAATTTAAATGATAAGTTGGTCTCAGAGTATGTTCAACCAAAATTTCAAGAGATTGTTTTTTCTTTAAAGAAGAAGAATCAAACATTGCATTAAAATTCTTGTTTTTGTTTTAAAGGCATAACATAGCTACTTTTTAAAGGCTATCGCTGTATTTAATAGAATTTTCTAATATTCTCCCGCAAATTAGATTATGATACATTTAAATAAAAAATCTAATTTTTAATTTACGTATTTAAATTTTAGAAAGTACGGAGAAATTACCATTCCATTCGACATACAAGTAGTAAATAAATTTAAAAAAATTGCTCACACCTGGTTCAATACAGGACGGCCATATAGAGGGGAACGGGGGGGGGGAAGGGGGGGGGTTGCGACGAGTGCACGTCCCAGCACTTTTGAAGGCCGTCAACTAGACTTTTTAACACTTTCCAACATAGTTGAAAAGTGTTTATGAGTTCGGTTTGTCTGTCTGTATGTCTGTCGTCTATCCGTCCTCTAACTCGCGTAAATATACTCGGATTGGTTTGAAATTGATATATGTTATTGGTGTTTACTATAGAATGTTCAGTATTAAAAATAAAGTGTGTAACACTTAGTTTTTTTTTTTTTTTTTTTTTTTTTTTTTACTGGGGCACACAAAAGAATTCCGTTGCATTACGGTCTATGGGGAAAATCATTTGCGGATTATTTAAATGATGTTTCACAATTTCAAACATATTGAAATTAATATATATCACTGAGGTGCACTACAAAAGGCTTACTATAGAATAGGGTGTGCATAGCACTTATAGTTCGTTTACAGGGCCACTCAAAAGAATCCCGCTACTTTACTGTATATGGAGAAAAATCGTTTGCGGTTTAGTTTAATAATGTTTCACTAATTCAAACATATTGTAATTGATATATATCACTAAGGTGTGTTACAAGAGACTTGCTATAGAATATTGTGTGTGTAGCACTGATCGTTTATTTACAAAAACACACAAAAGTATTTGGCACTGTCTGTTAACAATAATTGCTGGAAGTGCTTTTACAGTTGCTAAACGGGTTTTTAAATTAAAATTCATAAAGCTACAACCAAATGTAAATATATTGCTTGAAGGTGCGTAATAACATACATAAAACATTTAAAAACACATTAAAGTCCTTTTAAAAAATTCCAAAACGTTTTCAACCGAACTACACGGTCATCATCAGTGAAAAACTAATTCAGTTAATTCGAATTAGTTTTTCACTGATGATGACCGAGTAGTTCGGTTGAAAACGTTTTGAATTTTTAAAAGGACTTTAATGTGCTTTTAAATGTTTTATGTATGTTTTTACGCACCTTCAAGCATTATATTTACATTTAGTTGTATCTTTATGAGTTTTAGTTATTAAACAAGGTGAATTTGCGCTGAAATTTTAACTTTTTATTGAGTTTTTAAATTTAATTCATATTTTGTCTAATACTTGGTGTGTATAAATTCTATAGATCATATAAAGGGCAGTACAAAAATTCTCGAGTAGATTTCCATTTATTGAAGGAAATTCCAAAAGGGAATTTTAAACTGTGCTACGCGTTTCCTGACTAAACTAAAATTTATCATTCTATGTAGTGTGTATGCAAATCTATAGATCATATACACAGGGCTGCACAAACGAGTTCGGATATTTTTCCGAATATTGTTGGTAATGCCTGAAATTGAGTTTTAAATATGTTATGCGTTTTCCAAATTGTTTACTTAGATATCATCTTTCACCTTATTAAATGGTAAAGATTTGTAAAATTATTTTGGAAGTGTTGAAAAGTATTACATAATCTATGTTTGACGCATGATTTTTCTGTCTTTTTAATCTTTTGTAACAAAAAAAATTGGGATCCAAAAGCTTTGGAACCTGGGTCCATACCTGGCCACTATCCTTATAGAGGCCTATCAGTGAGAGTAAAAGACCTTACTTTTTAACTCTTTCCAACATACAATTTGAAAAGTATTTATGAATTCGGTTTGTCTGGCCACCTGTCTGTCCGTACTCTAACTTACGTAAATATGCCCGTATTGCTGTGTAATTGATATATGTTATTGAGGTTTACTATGGAATGTTCGGTATTAAAAATGAAGTGTGTTGCATTTCTAGTTCGTTTATAGTGACACTCAAAAGAAATTCGTTACATTATGGTCCACGGGGAAAAATCGTTTGCAATGTACTTTAATGATGTTACACTCTTTCAAACATACTGAAATGGATATGCATCCCTGAGGTGCACTAGAAGATGCTTGCTGTGAGAATATGGTGTGCATAGCATTAATCATTCATTTACAAGGATATACAAAAGAATTCGGTTACAGTACTGTCTATGAGAGATAATTGCTTGAAGTGCGTTTTCAACTGTGATATGCGTTTTTAAATTTAACATTTTTTTCCCCTTTTTTTGCATAATATTTGGCGTGTATAAATTCTACAGATCATATACAGGGCTGCACAAAAAAAATTTGACTGCATTACCGTTTATTGACGGAAATTGCTGAAAGAGAATTTTAAAGTGTGTTATGTGTTTCCTAACTGAACTAAATTTTAGCGTAATATGTAGTACATGTTTAAATTTATAGATCATAGTTTGGGATTCACAAAATAATTTGGATTATTTTCTGGCTATATATTGGTAATTGCGAAAATTGGGTGATCAAATGTTTTATGCATTTTCCAAATTGTTTACATAGATATCATCGTCCACCTTACTAAACGAAAAAGTTTTTTTTTTTTTTTGGAGTATTCTGAATGTGTTAAAAAGTGATGTGTCATAATCTATGCTTGACGGATGATTTTTCTTTCTGGTTTAACTTTGAAAGTAATTTAGCTTTTCTCCAATCCTCAAATTTTCAACCAAATCCATTTTTAACTAGTCGGATGTGCCAATCCCAAAACTTTCTTCTATCTCAGTCATGTTAATACTTCAAAATTCGCTATCACATCGCCAACAAAATCAATATTTTTCGTCCTTCTGTTGTACGTCAGCTGCTTGTGAATCGTCGGGTTACCGGGATGCGATCAACTGATGTATACGAAACTACGAAAAGTCCTTTTGGCCTGTACCGACAGGAACAGACAGCCTCCCTATTCCTTGGTTTTACGATTTTAGCTGATTTTACTGGAAAACACGAAGCTAAAATGCGTGGTACCCAATTAAAGAAGATTCATTCCCAGCTCTCGTAAACATCGAATTTGAATGAGAATATAGCCAAATTAGTCCTCTACAGCCAAGTTGGCTTCATTTATGGCAACCTATTTTGGTCGCTAAATTTGGCGCTATTTCGCCAACTGTCGCCAAGCCTGGGGAGAATTTGACGATGGCGAATATAAATATATAGTGTTAAGCACATAAGAATAGGAACAATGGTTACAGCAATGAAAGAAAATTTGCCGAAACCATGTTAACTAAAACTCATAAATTAAACCCGTTTATGAATGAATTCTGCTGTCTTGTTTGAAAATGTCAGCTAGATATCTGCACGGGCCGGGCCAAGGCCCGAAGCCCGAGCCAAGCCCGACCCGCGGGCCGGGCCATACTTTTTTCTGAAGGCTCGGGCCGGGTCTAGTGATTACTCTTTATGGCCCGGGCCGGGCCTTACCTTTTTACCTGAAGGATAAGACCGTGCCTTAAATTATTTTTTCCGTACAGAGCCGGGACTGGTTTCATTCTTTCCTGTCTTCACGCCCCAAAATTTTCAGTCCTGGTTTTGACCAGTATAAAAATCATTGTCTCGGCGTAGCCTGGTCCGTTCGAAAGTCAGTAAAATAAGATCTGGCACAAAAATCTTTGCAAAACATGCATACATTTTTAAATCGCCATTATTCTACAATTAAACATTAAAATTTATTATTTTTAAAGAATAGTAGATTTATACACTTATTAAAATATGGCTAAATTAAAATATAGTAAAACGTGTGAAAAATAACCTGCTTATGACGGAATCCTGTGTTAAACTGCCAAATGTGTTGATCCATAAAAAATGAATATACTAATACGTAAGAAAAGAATTTATAATACATTTACACCTGCTAAGAAGGCAGAGTGTCTATAACTCATTTTGTTTTCTTCCCTATGCAATTCCATCTTAGAAGATTTTACTGTATAGCATTTTTCTGATTTTTAACACTTCAATAAATGGAATATGGATTAACAATATTAATGATAACTTAAACACATACATACAACAAATAGAGATTTATTAAAAAAATAAATATTCCAGGTTGCGGCACGTCTTTGAAAATGAAGATTATAAACATGAAAAAAAGGCTAAGATAGGAATTTTTGGTTAGATCTCCTCCTACGAGGCAATTTTTTAACCAAATCGACGTAAAAATCAATGTTTTGTAGAAATTCACTCGGGCCGGGCCGGGCCGGGCTAGGGCCGATATTTTAACTTTTTTCCGGGCCGGGCTCGGGCCGAACTTTTAATTTTTGTATCGGGCCAGACCGGGCCGAATTTTTTTGTATGGGTCGGGCCGGGCCCGGGCCTGGAAATTTCGGTCCGTGCAGACCTCTAAATGTCAGCTACCATAAAATTTCAAACCGCTATACCACAGCCATTTTTTAAGATAGAGGCAAAACAAAAATTGCTTCGGATTCTCCGGATCAAGGCCGAACATTTAACGGAAAAAACTTTTATGATTTCTAATGTTTTTGTATATCTTTTTGAATTTTAAATCTTTAAATGGCTATCACAGCGTCGCCTTCCGGCGGAATATCCCCAAATTCAAGTAGGACCTGCTGGCCATAGCCAAAAACATAGAAAAAAATTGGTTTAATTATCTGCATAACATACACTTTTCGATGATACAATAGTTAAAATCGAACAAAAATCCCGATCGCAGTGCCCCCTTTCGTCGAAATATCCCCTAATTCAACTTGGACCTGCAGACTATAGTCAAAAATATAGAAAAAAAAAATTTGGTTCAATTATCTGCATAACTTCATACACTTTTCGATGACACAATAGTGAAAATCGAACAAAAATCGCGATCGCAGCGTCCCTGTCGTCGAAATATCTCTAAATTCAACTGGGACCTGCAGGCTATAGTCAAAAACATAGAAAAAAAAATTGGGTTGATTATCTGCATAACTTCATACACTTTTCGATGATACAATAGTGAAAATCGAACAAAAATTGCGATCGCAGCGCCCCCTTTCGACGAAATATCCACAAATTCAAGTAGAACCTGCTAGCCATAGCCAAAAACATAGGAAAAAAAATTGGTCCAATTTGAAGCATAACTTCATACACTTTTCGAGGATACAATGAGGACTGACAGACGGACAGATGGACAGACATACATTTTGTAAAAACAGTTTTTCGGCATCTCTGATCCCTAAAACGTATAAATCCGTCGAAAACCGTAAGTCGAAAAAAATTTCGATTACAATACTTTCTTCTATTATAGATAGAAGAAAGTAAAAAAAAAAATGTTCCACCTTCGTTTTACACCTTCCACCGTCGGAAAATTTTGCCTGACTTCTGCTCAATATATTCTTCCGTCTTCTATACACATACAGATCATCCGCCTAATGACTAAAACAACCATCAACAGTAATGTAATGTCTAAACAGTATTACTGGCTTTATAACAAAAGCTTTTAAATATGCTTCATAATTAGAGAGGGAAAAGTTATTTTGACTCTGTTTCTCCATGCACTTTAAGTAACTACTTTTTTGTTGCTTAGCACACACATTTAAATTGAATCTTCACATATTTTGTGCTAACAGATCATCCGCGAGCATCTGTCTCCAATTTTTACACAGTATCGATCGTTCAAACAAGGGCTCCGAGAAAAGTCACGTGACACACCCGAGTGCCGCCTGTATTGTCAAACTGCAATGCGTTTTCAAAAATTTTCAATCGACGCGGCGCGCTTTTCCTGTTATATATATATACGTGTTAGAGATTGACTCTTACAGACAGCGCCTCTTTCAAATATCGGAGAAATGGCGACACAAAGCAAGAGACACGCCAAGTTGCTGAATTACAAATTAGTGAAAAATGGAATTTTTCAGAAGTTCGCATCATCTCAACGAGGTATTTTAAGAATCTTCCAATTGACTTAATTTTAACTGCACATCATGGGTTTAATTATTATAGATTTTTACCTTTGAGGCGAGAAAAGATTCACACGCCACTCGGAGAGGCACATTCAAGACCTCGAGTTCAACACACTAATGATGTTTCATCGCCTTACGTTAGAATAACCTTTAAGCGGCCACTCGCTAATGTTAATCCTATGGGAGAAATTTTTCAAAATATCTCATTTGCATTTCAATATTTTAAAATGATTTTTTTAGGATTCCGTACTTAAAAAAGTAAAAACGGAACCATTATAATATCACTCCTGTGTCTGTCCATCCGTTTGTCACAGCCCTTTTTCTCGTAAACTATGGAACGTAGAAAGTTAAAACTTGGGAAAGTTATAAAGGCTTTTTACCCACATATTTTCAGATTATTAGCCATTCACAAATATGTTTAGGAAAAATTTAGGGGACTAATTAAGTTATATGAAAAAGAAGAGTTTTCTTTTTACTTACCCATCATACGTACTATAGGGCAAGTCTTGTAATCGTTTTGGAAATCGAAAAAAAAAATTTTGACGGATTTACACGTTTCAGACACTGGAGATTCCGAAAAACATATTTTTAGAAAAAAAAAATTGCCGTCCGTCTGTGTGTGTATCTGTGTGTCTGTAAACGCTCTATCTCCCGAAAAAATTGAGATAGAGACTTGCAATTTGGTATGTTCTTAGTATGTAATAATGGGAAGAAGCCTATTTCATTTCAATAACCTCGATTAACCGGAACTATTATTTTCGGACTCTCGAAATATTCGTTCTGATAAAAGGTATATGAAAATTTTCGAAATTGATTATTTTAAGAAATGAATATAAAAGACAATAAAAAAACATAAATTTTGCATACAGCATGAAGTCGATCGGATAATGAGTTGCCGAGATATTTGGAATCCTATTTTCCACAGTCTTCGATTTTTCATGACCCTGTATTTCATCCAAATTTCACTTCAAAGATATATTTTAATTGGAAATTTGACGCTTAATCAGATGCAATAAACCGCTAGTTAATAGGATTATTATTTTTGGAGTTATAAGGATGTTTCTTTCAAGCAATTCAGTAATCGAGCCTTTAAAGTTTGTGACGTCATCAAGCCACGATTTTATTTGAATTGCAATGCATTTTATAAGTAGTTCACACATTTTTATTTTAATATTTTACATTATGCATATCCATGATGGGTAAGTATTACGGTGGCCCCCAACGACTAGTTATATATCGTGTAGGGTAGCGTTCGAAAGAGCTCGTAACATCGAACTCAAAAATATATTTCTTTTAATTTTATGTATTATAGTTTCAGAGATGTCGTCGAAAGCATACTGGAAAAATATGACCAGCCCCACCCCCCCCCCTCCTCCTATTTTCATATCTACTGAAAATTAGGGGTAGTAGGAGTTTATTAATTAATAAATAGTAATCAATAAATTTAATGTACGGAACTCTTTGAGCGTGAGTTATACTCGCACTTGACAGATTTATTTATTTGGCAAAATACTTCTAAAATACATATTTAGTTTTATTTCAATTGTTAAAATCTTATTTAGAACTCGTCTGCTACACTTATATTTTAATACTTAAAATATAAAACTAACTATGTATTTTAGAAGTATTTTGTCAAAAAAAAAAAAAGAAAGAAAGAAAAGAAAAGAAAAAAAAAAGAAAAAAAAGAAAAAGAAACACCCTTCAAGATACATAGGGGAAAAAAAAGTAAACATTTTAGCTTTCAGAGGAGAAATTTGAAAAATACAGATTCATTCCATGCCCATAGATTTAACATTAAAGAGGGGAAATGGAACAAGGAAGGTCTCCATAAGCGCATATTAAAAAAAATTGTGAAAAAAAATGGAATGTTCTTCTTATGTAAGTATATTTATTCATAAAAATGTATTTGCGGAACTTCAATTATACGTCCGAAAAACAAAATAATGAAAATTTTGTTATTTGGCGATTTATCGCCGATTGGCAACACAATAAAGTATTTTTAAAAAAATACTGTTTTGTTATCATTCACCTCTCGTTCCATGGATGGGGTAAAATGCATGTAAGAAATGCTCCTATTCAGCACGCTGAACTAATTTAAATAAGTTTAACTTAAATAAATGCATTTTTAAAACTTTAGTTTTCCAAAATATGTAACTTTATTTGATTTATTGAATTTTAACTATCTTAGTATGCAATTTAGAACAAAATTAAAGTTGTTTAAAAATTTTTGGAACTCAAAATTATTTTTAAAACATGCGTAAAAATTACTTAAACCGTGGAATCGTTGAACTTTCAAAAACGCATGAAACGGAGGGTTTAAACAAGGGTATAACAATAATACTAGTGAAATTGGAAATAAAATTAACTTTGTGACAATGAATATTTATTTATTTTACCTTTATTAAAATATTTTAAATTAATTTTGTTGTAAAAGGTATAGGGAATTGAAAATATTAAACGTAAAACGAAAGCAATTCTTAACAAGAGCGGAAGGGCAGGGGGTGTACTTTGTTATTAAAAAAATATATTTAAAATATATTCTATTAGAAATTTTCGGTACATTTTCCTGGATTTTATTTAGTAAAATAGGAGAGATCTGTAAAATATTTTGGAGTATAAATAATGAATCTCAAATAACTTTGACAATCAACATTTTTGAAAATGGATACATAAATAATTATTTGGTGTAAGGCGGACTCGGTGACTTTTGACATGCCTATGCTATACGTGACTTGCAATGAAATGACAATCAGCTGTTCGTTTCGTAGAACTATTCGACATAAACTTAGCAGCTGTTTGTTCAAGTTCAACGACACGTGTTTCTCTAAATAGTAATTATTTAATTTCGTATATAAAATGTAAAAGCTTTGTAACTATTCTCATTAGGATGAAATATATATACATGTCTTTGTAGGTATGGCGTGTGATAACGTTTTCCCTTAGCACATGTTCGTAAATAATTTTGACATGGGTGATGATAATATTTTTATTTGAATGATGATGTTACCTAGGTTTTAAGATCCAGATGTTACTTGTAATTTTTTTTTATATATGAAGAATAATTTGTCTATTTACTTGTTGTTTGTATATTCATTTGTTCTCTGAAATTTTAGAAAAATAATATATACTTATAAAGGAAAATTTTGTTCTCTCTCTGTGTGTGTGCGCAATGGCCAGGGAAATCTAGTGTATTAAGTAGTCTAGTGTAAAGTCCAAGGCAGGTCCAAGGCAGGTCCTGGGGCTCAGATTTTTTTTATTTTTTTTATAATTAGCCAAGTTATTAATTAAAAACTCATTTATTTATTTCTGATCCGGCAAAAACACTCGCTCATGCCCAGAACCCGATTTACGCATCGAAAGGAAAGCAAGAAACGACGCGCGTTTTTTTTTCCTGTAATTTCGTAGTTTTTTTTTTAAATAAATCGGCCAAACTGTTAGGTACAGTTAAAATTGAAAGACATATTCAGAAGGATCGAATTCTTGCGTTTCAAATGCCGCAATCAATTCGAAAAAATATCGTTAACCCTTTAAAAACATTTTCAAAAAGGGTTTTTTTCCGGAAGGATGTTTTTAGATTTTAAAAAAATGAAATCGATTTTTAAAAAAATACGAATTTTAACCCTTTCAGAAACAACGGCGAACGCAGGTAACTTCGCGCCTCATGGAGACGATCTTTTTTTCTACGCTAAAAATAACTAAACGTCCTTATTTCGACACAATCTTTTTAGAGCATCTCGGTAGACCAGATTTACATCACCTACAAAATTTTTGCAACATTCGGACGTGTCGAAATATTGTGAAAAAAATTCATTCTTAGAAATTTTCGAGAAAAAAAAAACGCGAAAAAGCCAGATGTTTCGGCATGGTTTCGCTCTGCTTCGACTCATGTTTTCAGTACTAAATATGCATATTTCTGCACGAAATTTTAATGAGATCTTGAATACAATTATATTTATAACCAATTAAAATTTCAGAGAGTTTAGAAAATGAAAATTAGTTTTTTATTGTTTTGTTAAAGAAGCCGACGCAAAATCAAACAAAACAAACAAACACAAATATTTTTTTTACAACTAGATTACAATATTTCTTCGCGAAATTTTTACACGGGCTGTAAAACCGATATATTTATGACCAATACAAATTTCAAAGAGTTCGGATAACAAGAACTTTTTTAAATCATAAAACAACCCTGTGTGAAAAAAAAAAAGAAAGAAAGAAAAAAGAAAAAAAGAAAGAAAAGGAAAAAAAGAGAAAAGAAAAGAAAATGTCTTCTTGCGAGCGCTTTTATCACTAAATATCACTATTTTTTCGCGATTTTTTTATTTAAAAATAAAATTTCATACAAAATCGGACTAAAGATGTAAAATCATGCAAACTTGAGACTTGTTTAAATTTGTTATCACGGGCCCGAGCAACGCCAGGCCGGTCAGCTAGTAATAGATAAATGAAAAACACTACACAAAAATAAATAAAATTCAAAAGCGGAATTTAACATTTTGTTTACTTAAAATAATCTCATATAAAATATTTGTAATTTGTGTCAAATAATTAACAAAGTCGACTATATCTTTAAAATAAATGTGCCTTAACTTAAAAATGCATTTTAAATTTTGTAGAACTGCATGCAAATGATGATAGTAATCGTAATTGCCGAAACGTCTTTTGGGCTTACTGTAGCGACTCGAAAAGTTTTTGGTGTCTGTTTGTTTGTCTGTATGTCTGTATGCCTCGCGATAACTGCGAAAAAATGCATACGATTAGCTTGTAATTAGATAATGTTGGTGAGGAACCCGGAATTTGCTGTATAGTTTTGGTTAAATTTGGTTCATTCGTTCGAAAATTATGGAACATTTTCTTTTACGTCATAATGCTTTTTCTATGTGAATTCAGATGATTTACATATTTTTCATGTTTAGCACATTTGAATAGTTGATTTAAACGTTATATTATAGATGTTAAATTTTCGCTATGTGATGTTTTAAATTAATCAAATCGGTTTGAAATTTTGTCAATAGTTTTCTCGGACATTCGGAATTTTCTGTATAATTTTTTTATGGAATTTTGTGTTTCCGTTAAAATGGTTTGTGCATATGTGTTTTTCTTTATCATTTTTACAATTTTGAAATAGTACGTATGTCTCCCCCCCCCCCCAACCTGTTTTCATTAAACGGTTGCCTCACAACTGAATTTCATAGGAGATCAGAAAGAGAGAATTATTTAAAATCGGACTAATTTGACATTCTTATTAATTAGATTTTCTGAATCTTTAAGAAATCTTATATTCATAGAAATATACAAATAATCTATCATTATTAATTTCGGATTTAAGGATATTAGATATTGTGTGAATAAGATGAAAATTCAAATGTCTAGTGAACGTTACACGTTGAGATCCCTGATCTGAAGATTTACTAGTTTAATTTATTAATAAAAATCAATAGTTATACGCCATTGCCAAAACGTCAGTGGAGGCTCACTATGGAGAGACGGAACGTTGTATGTATGTATGTAGTCCCGGGATAACTGTCGCAAAAAGCATCCGATTAGCTTGTCATTTGGTAGATATGTTTATAAGGTATACCAAATTAACTGTATATTTTTTTTTGTTTCATTTGTTAATGTATTCGAACAAAACAAAAACAAAATCATTCTCTTTCATGTTATAATGTTTTTCTAATAGATAATCAGGTGAGTTTAAATTTTATCAGTCACGTAAAAAGAAGATGACATATTTGGATAATTCACTTAAACATTTAATTATTGATACTAAATATTTAGATACATGTTATTTTCGAACTTTTACGTTTTTGCCATCACAGGGCTCCCAAATTGTCCGGTTTTTAATACCATTTTTTAATATACAAAAATCTTATTTTTATATTTTTTCTTGCGAATTTTGTAGAAACCTCAAGGTACATTTCTATTACAAATGTTGCAGAAACCTATAACAATTTTTCTTAGAAAATATTGATACTCAAAAAACAGACTACTTAGGAGCCTTGTACCATCATACATATTTATGTTTTCTCTCCCTTTTTTTTTCATTAAAAGTTGCCTAACAACTGAATTTCATAGCATATAAATAAACGAAAATTCATTAAAATCGTTCTATTCTGACAGAACTAAACTACAACATTTTATTAACAATAAGGAAAAAAAAAAACAATTTTGATCGATTTTCGTCGGCTTCGTTTATCAAAATAGATTAGAATCTATTTATATGAGAGTTCACTTTTAAATATTATAGAATAGCCACCAAAATTGCTTCTTCAAAACAAAAATTATAAATACTTTGGACTTCTATATTAGACAAAATTCTCTTAAAATAAGTTTGCATTTGTATAAGCATCATTGTTACATGAGATTTTACCCAGCTTATGCAACACTTGAAGATATTTCGTAATTGCCTGGTAAGTATTATTATAGGGATAATATAAAAATTTCTCTTCTGCGTACAACAAAATACTTGTACTAATAAAATCACGGTGCAAAAATGCAAAATGCACTCGTAGATATAGTCGAATCCTGAAATAGCGCAAATATTGGAAATTACGAATGTAAAATTAATGAGACAACGGGATGTTAAGTGGACACCCCCCCTCCCCCTCCCTGAAGAAGTGTACTTTTATTCTGAACAACTAACAAAACTAACAAGAATAAACAGTTTAACCCCCTCAGGGGGAAAGTACTTCTGTTTCTAAAATCTTGGAATACACCAGTATTTACGAACAAATTTATTCGAAAATAAGCAAAAGCTTTTCTTAACGTGCATTATAAAAGTAAAATTTTATTCTAAAATTCTGGTGTTATTGTGGCATTTGGGGATTAAAATTAAGTGCGATATACAGTAGAACTTCCCTTTAACGAAGTCCCTATTTAACGAAGTTTTCTACTTAACGAAATTTTCTGCAGAACTTTGACTTTGAACACCATTAGCATGTAAATTAATCTCTATATTACGAAAAATATATTCTATATAACGAAGTTTATTCCACTTTTGTACGTGAATAGAATTCAAACTAAGAGGTTGCTGCTGCGATGGCTATGCGAATTTATTTCAGCGGATTGTACGAAAATGAACACATTTAAATAATTTACATTCTGCTTGGTGCTAAATAAAACATTTATTTCACACTAAGAAAAGCACTTGTTATAATTACTTTCCCACACCGACACTTCAGCGCTGACAGTTGGGGGAAGTCAAAATCCCCTTTTTACATTCAATAATATAGAAGATGCAATGACGTAATGGCGTCAGATGCATTGAAGCAAAAAATATCAATTAGAGTCAGACAGTTACCATTCTGACCTACCATTGCTGATAGACAATTACTTTGTACATCCATAAGAATGTGCTTCAAAATGCAAATCGTACAACATCAAAGTTATTTTTGTTCCTGCTAATACAACTTCTAAACTTACGCCATTAGTCTAAGAAATAACAAAAAATCTTGAAGTACATTATCGAAAAAGACAATGTAGTGAAAACATTAGTTTGAGAACCTGTGTATCAGAACTGGTGAAAGCTCGGGAATGTGACGTGATTTCATCGACCGTACACAACTGTTTTGTAAAAGACGGTTTCATAATAGAAAATGAATCAAATGCTTCTGAATCCAATACTTGTTTGTCATATCTGAAGGAAAATTTTCATGAATTTACGTTGATTTCTATTTAACGAATTTTCTTCATAACGAAGTTTTTAGGTGTAACGGTGAGACTTCGTTAAATAGAAGTTTCACTGTATATATATATATATATATATATAATTATAATATCTATGAATTTCAAAAAACATATCAAGTTCTATTCTACTTAAATCTCCAAAGAGATAATCAATGATACTGTGTATACAGAATACCACATAGCTAATAATTAACATGTGCAAACATAATATTACCATAGCTGATGCTTCAATGGTAATTGGCCAAATTTTACTCATACCAAAAGAATATTGAAAAAAGAAATAGAGAGAAAGGGGAAAAAAAAATTATAAATTGGAGTTGCAATTAAGTAAACACAAATGGATTAACAAATTAAATATGAACCATACACAATGGAAAATTGGACCACATGAGAATTAAATATGAATTGGACATGGAAAAACACATGCACATGTACTCATCAGCCTGGATGCACCCACATGTGTTTTAAATAATAATTCAGTGTTTCATAATTCTACTGGCATAATGCTAAGATCAGTAGAATCATCCAGGTACACTGAATTATTACCAGACAACAATTGGAAATATTAAAATTTGGAAATATTTAAATAGGAAATAAAAAACCATTAAGAAAATACAATATATTTCACTCACATCGATTATCCAAAAAACTGTAATTAACACCTCACTAAATTACCACGAGATAACAGTTTTGAAATAATAAAATTGGAAATATGAACGCATAAAGTGTAGATAAAATATTTTACTCACAATAATTATACAGAATCCTTAAAATGTCACAACGTCTACATAATATTCACATCCACATGGCAATGCATCATACATGTTAACTAAGTCGAGTTGAGAGAAATGATTTGTAAGACAAGTTGAGAGCACACTTTTTTTAAAACACAACGCCATAAATGACACCCAATCACAAAATGATTCAAAAACACTCAAAATAATTCTGGTTTTAATACACTTATAACAAATTTATATCCGTGAATATATATTACTCCATCCAATTTTAATTCCTGAAAGTAAAATTAATATACAATCAATAGCTCCCTCTATAGTTAAATTAAATATAATATTAACAATATTATCTACAACTACCTGAAAGGTAAAGTGTCGCCATCTATTGGTATTATAATAGTTCATAATTAATATTTAGTTAAATATCCACTTTATTAGTTACATACTCACTTCATTAGATTTATTTATATAAATAAACTTTAAAAAACAATACTAACTTGTAGTTTTACTTAAAATTCAAATAAAATATAATACTACTATATGAATAAATCTACACAGAATTAATTCAACTTGCACAGCATTTCAGATATTCTTAACAAGAATATATTATGTAAAAGAGATATTATTTTAATTCAAATTATTTGCTGCCAGCTGTGTTAATCCACTGATATTATAGACATTTATTAAATAATTAATGTTTTATTTTTACTACTACTTAAATATATATTAGACTTGTTTTTAAATAATTAATGTTTAATTTATACTACATTTTAAATATATTTTATATTTATAGATTAATTTAAATATCTAATTAAATAATTCATAAACAATTAAAATATCTCAAAATTTATAATGTTGATAATTAATAGTATTACTACTGTTTTTCAATCAAATTAATGCAATGCAGTAATTAAAATACTTGTTAATTTTAATTATTCATAGACAAAAATAAAAACTATATATATTTATTTTTATATATATTGCAAATAGATATATATATATGAGTTATAATCACCAATGTTATCATTGTATAATTTAATTTGTTATTGTATAAGTTAATTTATAAATTTATGAAAACTGCACATCAATAATACCTTAAACAGAGGTGATCGGCAACGCACAATCACAACTATACAAAGTATAAATAATGTTCAATCAAATATTAAATTTCCTAATATGTTATAATTGTAATTATGTATGTTATATTTGTAATTTTCTACATAAAGTGTATATAATGTTCAAACAAATATTAAATATTAAATTTCCTAATATGTTATAATTGTAATAATGTATGTTATAATTATTATTTTCTATATCTTTTGTTATATGTTATCGCACACTAAAACAATAATTTATTACGTACCATGTTTATATTTAAATTATATAATAAATGTTATTTAAAAGAGTTGATGATTGAATTTATCATAAAAATAGGATATCCATATATTTTTGCTTGATCTTGAATATATCTAATATTTTTGTTTTTATTTATATCTGAGCATAAGTATTTTATACGATGTAGATAATTGATAATTATATTTTTATAAACAGATTTATGTAAACATGAAGCATAATTGGTAAAAATATTTACTTTAAATGGGAAATCAAATCTCTTATCATAAATATCAAAAATTAATTTATAATTATTAGTAATATTAATTTTTAAGTCAAGAAAGTTTATATTATTATTAATTAAATCATTTTCGCTTAATTTAAGCTGAGTAGGATAAAAATTGAGTGGTGATGTGCAATTTTTTTCATTGAAATAAAATATGATAATGTCATCAATATAGCGATAAAATACATAATCATTGTTCGGACTTATATTTCTTTCATAATAATATAAGTAAAGGTCAGAGAGAATACTAGATGCGGTTCCGCCCTGCGGAATTCCCTGGCATTGTTTATAGATAATATTGTCATATATAATGTAATTATTATGCAATGTAAAATTTAGTAAAGTTTTAAAAAAATTTACTGAAATATGTTCTTTTAATTTTAATTGAGATTTAAATTCTTTAAATAATATACACATTGTTTTATGTAAGTCTTTTATATCAATGTTATTAAATAAATCATTAAAATCCAATGTTTTTATGAATTTTACCGGATTGATATTATGTATTTTATTAATGAGTTGAAAACTATTTTTTAGGCAATGTTGGTTATTATGTTTTAGCGTTATATCATATATCTGCTTTAAAATATTAAGTAGTAAATTGCTTGCATTTTTATTATATGTGTTACAACCGATGGTAACAGTGCGAAATTTAATAGGATTTTTATGAAATTTTGGAATTATAACAAGATAAGGATAATTAAAATTATTACATTTGATTTTTAGTAATTTGTGATAATTTAATAATTTTCTGTTATTTATTTCATTATTTAATTTAGTTTTATTAAAAATATTACTTGTGTTGATTGCATTGTGAATTAACACTTTATAGTATTCTTTACAAATGATAGCATAATTATTTGGAGATTTATCTACATAAGTAATTATAAATTTGTTTTGTAAATCTGATATATGTTTATTTATGTTTTTAAAAGCTGCATGTGTAATATGATGATAATTTTTTATAATTTCATTTTTTAATTTATCAATTACAGAAAATCTCCATTCACTGAAATATTCGATTGGTTTATTGTAATCAACAGCAATTTTATATATAAACAAATCAATATCTTGAATAAAATGCAATATTATGGATTTGATATTACACTTATATGGAAGACGAAATTTTGTGCCATTATGCATTAAGTTTTGTAAAATAGGTTGTTCTACAATATTAAGATCACCAGTAATGATATGACCATGTGTTGTATTTATATACTTTTGATATTTTGGGTCATTACAATAACATGGGTAATTCTTTGAAGAGACCAAATTTTTTGCAAAAGAATTGTAATTAAAAATTTTACGTCCAAGTGTGCGATTATATTTATATGTCTTGTGAATGGTAAAATTTTTTATTGGAAAATTATTATTAATGTAGTTTATTATATTGTGTAAATTTATATTATTAAATACATGATTGGAAAAATTTATAATTAATTGTGTATTATTAGTTTTATATTTAGGTTTATTAGAAAGACTTGTATTTAATAGGTTTGCTCTATAATGTAGAATATCATAAAAGATATCACAAAAATGTGGAGAATATTGATTCTTTTTAAATACCTTGAAATATTGGTTTATATATTTCTTTTTTATACTAAAAACATGTTTTCTTATAGCAAGCCAACAATAATCATTACAAAATTGTGCCTCAAGATTATCAAGCTCCTGTTGAATCACAATATCATCAGTGAATTTTTTGTTATTATGTTTACCTCTACCAGATCTAGAAGTTTTTTTTAAGTTTGAAAAATTTAATCCGGAATAAAGATTTTTATAATTTTCATATTTAGTTAAATCTGAAAATACAGGATGTGATTTTTTGTATACTAATTGATTTAATCCATAAGGATATGTAGTATTAAAATGTCTTATATATTTAGATTCTAGAAAAAGTCGTTCAGTAAAATTTTTTTGTATTTTAAGTATTTTAATAGTAATATTTTTAAAATCATGATTTTTGAAATGAGTATATTCAATATTATGAGTTGTTTGAAATTTAGAATTTTTATATTTATCAATATTAGAACGATGTAAATTTAGCCGCTTATGTAATTTTTGACAAGACTGTCCAATATATTCCATGTTACACGAATTGCATTTCAATGAATAGATTACATTGTATGCTTTGCAAAATTTTACCAAATTAAGATTGTTATTATTTGAAATCTGTGACTTATCAGCTAATGGACATGTAAGACAACGCTTAGATTCACACTCTCGAAAACATAGTACAGGCTTGGGACAATAGAATAGGTTATCTGATAACGATCCAGGAAGATCCCTAATAATCTTCCTGTACCGAGCATTAGTCCTGGATCCACCAAGGCCTAAATTGCCAGTATCTAACATTTTACTAATAACTGCCATATTTGTTTGATAGCAATAAAAATTGCAAGAAATACATATTAAATATATCTATAACATATTTAAAAAAAAAAAAAATTGTTATGAATCAATCTTAATATTACTTGAATATCCATAAAAAAAAAAAAAAAATAAAAAAAAATAAAATAAAAAAAAATATTAAGATTGACTGTTTAATACTTGATTAAATATAATAAAGCTATATAATAAAACTATTTACATATATACATAAAGTCCCATTAAGCAAACTAACATCAAAAGACAACAATATAAAAACCCCTAGCAGTCATAAGTCAGTACAAAATTAATGTTGGTAAAAAAAAAAAAAAAATTCATTAGAACCTGAATAAGATTTTATAAAGATGCCCTTGAAAATTATATATATATATATATATATATCGCACTTAATTTTAATCCTCAAATGTCACATACCCCTTCAAGGTGTTAAAAGCATCATTGCTGGAAATCATGTTTAATATAAAAGTTTTAAAATCTATATATTTTTTTAATCTTTGGTAAACCTTATTACGCTTATCTATTATATTAAAATCTGATTTTCTGTTTGTATTTCACAACTACTACTCCCAGAATATGAAACGTAGCGAGATAAAATTAAAACCAGTTATCCGCATGAATCCAATAATGGTATGCAAGCTCTCCCAACTTTAAAATTTAAATTAGCTTCCGAAATTTTATTTCATTTTATTTTATTTTTATTTTTGTAACTTTTAATGAAGTTTCTCTAAAGATGGCAAGCATACTGCTCTACATTTGGAAAAAAAAGGAAAGAAAATGGTAAATAATGGGATATCGTATGCTATCCGAAATGGTGAACAATCATCTTTATTTTTGTTTTGTTTGAGTAAATCAATTTACTGATTTTTATTTTATATTATCTTTTTTTTTTTTTTTTAATGTAATGTAAAGAATATCCATACGACTTATTTTCACAATTACTAAAATTATTATGAAAAAACTGATAGATTTTAACATTTTGATCGTTATGAAATATTTTTTAAATTTGCTAAAAATGTAAATGAATGGTTGTGATAGAACACGGACTTTTGAGCATGGAGTCTGTACATACGTGTAGGGATACCCTCAGATTTTGTCTGAAAGTTTCGTCCAACAAAGTTTTGGCCAAACAATTAGCCACAAACACTACAGAACTTCACGATACTCGCCTAGATGAATTCATTTGGACGAGTTAGACAAGATAACAATAACGGCAAGCTCTTCAAATTTTTATCCAAACTGCTTTTGACCAATGGAATTTTATTGCACGCATGTTGTCATTTTCTTAACACTGCAAAAAAATGTGTTGATTTTACAGTATAATACTGGTACCTGGACTGCTAGTATTATACTGTAAAATCAACACTTTTTTTTTTGCAGTGTACTATAATTGCAACAAGATCACGTAATTTTCAAAATGTAAGTTTCGTAATTTTCACTGTAAACATGATTTTTTACTTGTAATAAGAAATTTAATAAAATTAATATTATAAATCTTTCTAAATGTAGAATTAATAAGATTTATATTTTCCCCAAAATTGAAAGATCTCATGCAATGTAAATGCAATACATCATATTACTATGGCAACTAATAAATATATATATAACCAAAAAAATTAAAAATTGTAGGACATTAGATATTATGTAAAATGAGATGAAAATAAACAAGTTGGAAATTGTACGTCAAACGTGACAAACGAGGTGCGTTTGTACTGTAGCTAGTTATATAAATATTCAGACCTTGGATGATTTTTAATTCTGTGAAATGAATTATATCGTCTGCAGATTAATTTCTGTAATAAAATAAGTGTCTCGGTCGCTTGACGATTTAACATCCATCGGAAGCTCCTCTAACAAGAAAGCACCGATTTAAAAAAAAAAAAATCAAATTTATTCATAAATATTTTTATTAATATCTCCTAAAGTTTTGATTCGATTTTAATAAAATTTGAAATGTCTCGACAAAATTCTGCAAAGATAATATATCTTAAATCTCAAACCATTCGGTTGAGTAGTTTTTGCGTTGTTATATGCGGACGGACGGACGGACGGACAGACAGACGGACGGACGGACGGACAGACAGACGGACGGACGGACAGACAGACGGACGGACGGACAGACAGACGGACGGACGGACGGACAGACGGACGGACCAAGCGACGACAATAGGTGCTACGTATTTATATAATTACGAACGCACCTAAAAAAAGGTTACACAACTGATGTTGAGGACCTTGGTCAACATATTTAATAATTTAACTTCTACTTTTAGAAGTTCATTATTAACCTAAACTCTGATTGGAAAACGGGAAACTTGCTTTTGTATATTAATCACATACATATTTACAGGCATTCATCATACAGGCAGACAAGGATATACAGAATGTGGTTTCACGAAATCTTAAAAATTTAACAGAAAATTTATTCAACATACATTTTTAATATAAATATAACATTAGTTTTTTTTTCTTCAATTGGTTAATATTCACTTAGTCCAAAACTTATAAATCTAATATTTAAAAACAATAAAGGAAAAAATCATAATACAGAAAAAAAAGTAATTGTATGAAGTGTAATTTCGTCCGGACTTAATTATTTTATAGATTTTTGAGTTAGAAACTGATTAGAAATATGCATAGTTTCTTGACAGAATTATTTATTACACGGCTGGAATTTAATTAAAATTTTTAATTTTATAGTTTTAGTAACTCAGAATAATTTTAAGCAATTATTGGATAACTACTATTTATTTTTATGGTTTTCTTGCTTAAACAAATTGTTTAAATGTTTAGTTTTGGCACTATTTAAGATGTAATGCATTCCCTTTGGGGGTAAGTAAAAATATTAAATCGGAATCTGGAGTTTACATTTAAATGCCTGAAATTACTTTAAATGTAAATGAAAATTATGACTGAGTTTGTAATGTTGATTTAACAACAGTCATAAATGTGCTTGATAATTAAAAGCATTTTGTTGAAAGATGAATGCGATGTGCTTCTTCAAAATTCTCATTTCATGAAAATAGATTATATTATTTATGAAGAGTAACATAAAATACATTTTTTTTCATTGTATTATTATTCAGCTTTTTATATTATATGCAATCACAGTAATTGTGCATGTGTTTTCATTGATATTTTTCGAATAGTTTGTGCCATACCAAGCACCATTTTAATATCGCACCAAAATTGCAGTTTGTTCTAAAAAAACAAACGTCCGATTAATAAATTTTTGCTAAAAAAAATTGTTTCTATAGTTAAAAGTTGCATTGCACAGTTAATTTTATAAGCATCTCCATTATTAAATGCAATGTATTCTACACTGCAAAAAAAATGTGTGGATTTTACAGTATAATACTGGTAGCTGGGCTGCCACAGTATTATACTGTAAAATCAACACTTTTTTTTTTTGCAGTGTACTATAATTGCAACAAGATCACGTAATTTTCAAAATGTAAGTTTCGTAATTTCGAATGTCTTTATCTGCAGATAATTTAAGTACACTCATTAGTTAAAATATACAGTATCTCCATGGAATCTAATTTAAAACGCAATACTTGCCAATCTCAGGCTTTTTATTAACACTTTCCAACGTAGTCGAAAAGTGTTTATGACTTCGGTTTGTCTGGCCGTCTGCCGTCTGTCGTCTGTCGTCTGTCCGTGCTCTAACTCCCGTAAATATGCTCGGATTGCCCTGCAATTTTTATATGTTATTGTCGTTATCTATAGCATGTTCCCTATTTCAACTGAAGTGTGTAACACTTATAGTTTTTTTTTACAGGGACTCTCAAAAGAATTCCGCCACATGACGGTCTATGGGGAAAAATCATTTGCGGTTTATTTTAATGATGTTACACAATTTCAAATACATTGTAATTGATATATATCACTTAGGTGCATTACAAGAAGCTTAATGTGGAATATGGTGTGCATAGCACTTATAGTGTGTGTATAGCAGTCATCGTTCATTGACAGGGACACACAAAAGAATTCTTTACTGTCTGTTAACAATAATTCCTGGAAGTGCGTTTTAAGTTACTGAACGCGATTTTAAATTTAACTCACTTTTGTCTATTACTTGGTGTGTATAAATTCTGTATTTCATATACAGGGCAGCACAAAAGTTCGCAAACACATTTCCGTTTATTGACAGAAACTCCAGAAGGAGAATTTTAAACTGTGCTACGCGTTTCCTAACTAAACTCAAATTTATCAGCCTATGAAGTATATATACAAATCTATAGATCATATACAGGGCTGAATAAAAGTATTCGGATATTTTTCCGAATATTGTATATGTTGGAAATTCCTGAAATTATGTTTTTAAATATGTTATGCGTTTTCCAAATTGTTTACTTAGATGTTGTCTTTCAGCTTATTAAACGGTAATGATTTGTAAAATTATTTTGGAAGCGTTGGAAAGTGTTACATAACCTATGCTTGACGCATGATTTTTCGTTCTTGTTTAAAATTTAAAAAAAAAAAAAAAAAAAAAAAAAAAACATAATTTGAACCAGAAAATTTTTTTAACCTCTTGTGGCTTTATTTATTCAAATTACACTGTTAAAAATTTGTAGCAAACTGTCCAGTCATTCTTACGTTTTGACAAAAAACGGTTATTTAACTGTAAGTTAACTCTATTCTGACGATAATATGGGCAATATTATGGTCGAAATAGAGTTAAATTACGGTTACGTAACCGTTTTCCATTAAAACGGTCAAATGACTGGACAGTTTGCTGCAAATTTTTAACAGTGTAGTCATGTACTCGTTATTGATTCCCAAAGGTGTATTTTACTTACCACGAGTCGCACTCGTGATTGTATCACTTCACAAATTTAATCATGGCTCGCAGCGTTCCTAAATTTTTCTATATTTCATCCATTATTTCGAACCAAAAATCTTCGTGGTAGATTCTTTAGCATCTGCAATAGAAATTTGCAACAAAGATAATCGCTTTAAAATAATATCAGTAAAATGAGAAAATTTTAGGAACGCTGCAAACCGTGGTTTACTTTACACGCGTCGCATTCGTGATTAATTCACAAGGGGTTAATTAAATGTGTCTTGTTTCTAATGGAACTTGGAACGAGTTCATTAATCAGAGTCTCTTTAGTCATGGTCTCCGTATCTCTAGTAAGAGCAATGTGGAAGCCAAAGTCCAGAACAATAATTACACTGGGAAAATTAAATGGGCTTAAGAAGAGCAAAAAATAAAAGCAAACAACAAAAAAGACCGCTTTTCAGCCATAAATAAATAAAGTACAAGTTATATTAAATTAATGATATAAAAATAAACGTTTGAAATCGACTTAATTTAATTTTTTTAATAAATTTCTGGTTCGAAGTATGATTTTTTTTCTTTTTACAAAAGCCGGAGGTTGACATGCATGTAAAGTCCACAGTTCAAAAAGGAAATTTGACCCCTTGAAAAACAATAGAAAATGTATTCCCCCCCCCCCCCCCCCAAAAAAAAAATGTGCTTTTTCGTTTATGTTACAATTATCGCTAGTTCTAACATGCTACTTTTGGTGATTATATCCAATTAACATTCGATATTCAAAATAAATTTTAATATTAAATGGCTCACGTAATAATCTTCGTTGAAGAAATTAATTTAAAAATTGTTTAATAGTTGACAAATGAAATGAAATTTACAAATGAATGAGTTTGGCTACAGATAATTTAAACACATTGCTTTGTGAAATTGAAGCGTTTCTCGGTGAAATTTAATTTGAAACATAAGTATAAACAGCCTTTAGTTCAAAAAGAAAATTTCCGCTTGGACAATGATGTGTGTAGCCCCGCCCCGAAAATAATGTATTTTCCGCCTACAATTATGACCAGTCATAACATAACCAACAATGGGGATTCTATTCCATTATAATTGCATGGCCATAATTTATCAAAACTGTCATTTTACCTTTTTTCTCGTTAATGTATATAAAACCGTAGATTTTCATAATACACATTACATCCAAACTGATCATAGCAAATAGCTGACAGCATTTTTATTTATAGCTGTAAATGAGTAAAACATAATACCAGTGCTAAACAATGATTTTTTTTAGATGGCACTTATTTTGATATATTTCCACTGGTAAATGATATCGACACTCATTTTTTTTTCCTTTCAATTCTGACTCATATGTTCACAAGTGTATATATGAGTTGTTTAAGAGTGTATAGTTTTATTTTATGTCCTGAGTATAAAAAGTAGCAGTTTTATTTTTTTCTTAGCTATGACACTGATTATCTACAAAAATTATACCTAATACGACGAAATCGCTTAAAGGCAACTAAGAAAAGTCCCGTTTTAGAGAGGTTTCTGAATTACCGAGTATAATTATCCAGTGTTCCTTTAAAAAAGAGCAATGAAATGTTTCCGTTTCAGCAGGCTTTTACTGCACTTTGAATATTAGTTCCCTAATTTTAGGACGCTAAATCCCTAGTACTATTTTTTTTTTTCAGAATGTTCTCAATCATTTATCTCTTTTTCTGTTCTGTAATCGGAATTAACCACGCAAAAGTTAAGGAATAAATATAATTTTGATAGTGTAAATATCATCTGTAAGAAATATTAAAGTTAAATTAGTAAGATTTGTTAAAGTGTAGTTGGTATAAGAAGTAATAAATTCTAGAATAGTGTTACACATATAGGTGTAATAACATGTAGTACACATGTTATTAACATAATAACATGGGATATAATAACATGTGTACACGTGTTATTATTTCTTTTTATCGTAGCTCTTTATTCTGATGCTTTTTAAGTTCATTAAACAAGATTTATTCTACCACAATCTAAAATTGTACTCTATCAAAAATATTCCAAATTTTAAATTAATTAAAAATTCTGTGATTCCATTTCACATTTACTTCCGCATATTTCTGACTCTTCGGTGTTATGAATGATCCACCCGCATGAACCTTCTTCAAAAATGTAATATTACTCAATGAAAATTATTTTTTTTGTATTCATAATTATTTAATAAATGAAATATTAACTGTTGTACTGGCTGTCATTAATTCGTTTATATACGTAATGAATAAATTGTGTTTATTTTCTGCTGAATACTGTAACGCACATCATGAAGAAATGACGCCCACGTGCAGAGTTTTACTTTGCAAAATTCCATATTTCTAAGCCCTTCAAGAAAAATATGTTGTCCTTATAATAAGAAATTTTTATTCATTTTCATTCAAATCTCATTTATCATAAACTTGGTCCTCTACGAGAGGGAACCGTGACTACCTGTGTAGGTTTTCATACCCCTCGAGTTGTGGTAGAGCAAGTACGAGTTGGAACATCCCGACTTAAGGCCTAGGACCTAGTTCCCTTTTGGGTTTCCAACTCCGAAGCTGTTGTGGACGCCGGCTCGTCTCCAAGTGTCTCGCGGTGACTCCCCGTGGTTTCACCGCATATCGCAACGGCCTACGTCGTCGACACGTGGGTTCAAGGTTAGAGGGTCCGTAGGTGACGGTCCTCTGACCGTCCGAAGCACCGCAGGGAAAAAAACCTGCTGGCGCGATATAAGTCCCTCAGGACTTGTGTTCGGTGGTCGTCTAACGCGCAGGGCGCTCCCTCAGGGAGCCTGCGGCGCAGCTTACTTTTATCATAAACTTTCGACATTATCACCATATTACTAGAAATATTCTTTGTGGTATGATTTTCTTGCAGATCGACAAACTGTTTTAGAAAGTTTTCTCCTAATCAACGGTACCGGCCGGATTTATTTTAAAAGGTGGACATTTCCAAACTGCATTTAAAAGGGGATTCCAAGCAGAAGACGCAGATAAAACTGCTCAAAACCTTGCAGGCGCTGCAGTTTGAGTCCACTGTTTAAAGTGTTTAAAGGTGTTCTCAAATCCAAAGTGATTACTACCAATCATCCAGTGCACGATCAGACTAAAAAAATCGTGTGAAGTTGAAATCCGTTATCTCAACTGTTTTTTGTGGAATCCATGATTTACCTATATATGGAAAAAAAGATTTTGTACCTGTTTCCAGTGGCTTCTTAAATTTTCGTGTTGAAACCCTGGACAACATTTTAAATGAACACTTCTGGACATGTGCGAGAAATTCAAAGTACACATCTCACCAGGCACAAAAGGATATTGAGTGTTGTCAGAATGTTCTGAAACATGATTTAGCTAACAAAATGACTGACTGTAGTTTCCTTTTTTTTTCGGTACTATCTCGCGAAATGTCCGACATTCTTCGTACGGAACATTTGTCAATTGGTAAAAGATTCATCTTGAAAAGTGCGGATAACGAAGAAAAGTTTATAAACAGAGACGAATTCAACGGCTTTCTTTTCTACCTTTAGATACACTGGATGCAGAATCCATGTCAAGAGTCATAATTTCATCACTAAATGCAAGATGGAATATGAGTAACATGCTCGGACAGGATTCGACGATTGTTCCATTGTGACCGGTTATGTCTCGGGTGCATAGTGCCTCAATAGACAGACGTATTCAAAAGCACTATACTATCACGTTGCCAGTCACAAGTTCAGCCTAGGTCAACGTATGTTGTCTTCTATAAGAAACACACTTGGAACAACTAAAGAAATCATTCAGTTTTTTCAGAAAAATCCATTGAGGCGATAGATATTCAATATCAACCTTGCCACTGCTTTGTGAAACACGCTGATCCTCTAAATACTTGAGTATTAGAATGTTCTCATAAAAAACTATACAAATAGTATCAGTTTTAAAGGAAACGTGGTCTAACTGTGAGACGCAAGCAAAGACTTATCAGTTGTATAGTGCTACAACGTCACTAACAAGGAAGGTCTTCTTAAACCACGTCTCAAAAGTATGAAGAAAATGCTGAACGGTCTGCGTATGTATATGATAAATGATTAATTATATTTAGCAGCGGAATCTCGATGTATTTCCTAGAATAAAATTAAAAATTCTACCGCCAAAGTTAAAACGCCATACAATTTGGCGAACATACGGTTCACAGTGGGTCGAAATCGCAAAAAAAAACGCTTAAAAATCAATAATTTTTGAAGAAGAGAGCTGAAGGCTTCGAATTGGACCACAAATACATCTAACCAAACAGGTCCAACAGGCTTTTAACAATGTCATATAATTCGTTCGCTTCTTTTTCTGGCCCTAATATGTGTTATAAATTTATTCATTCGAATAAAAGTATTTGTACTCGAATAAAAGTATTTGTACGCGAATAAAAGTATTTGTACTGAATAAGTACGGTTACAGCAATAGTTTTTTTTTCTCATTTTTCTATTTATGTTTAGAAATTTTCCTTTTCCTAAGCTTTTACATTGAAATGAAACATTACTGTTAAGTTTAACATTTTAATTTAGTACAAAGTTATTTATTCTATTTCTGTCTTGGCTCATAATTTGGCATTATCATTAAACATAGGGAAGAGACTTACAGAGCGACGTTTCGCTAAAAAATTAAATTTCCATCAATTTTTAACTAACAAATTATTGAGTTTCCGACCATTTTTATAATTACATATATTCATATGAATATTAACTACAGTAAATCTCACCGTGATAATGCTGAAAACGCACTCAGAATTATTTTTATAAAAAAGCTAGAAATACGCCAATGGCGTTGAATTAAAGTGAAGTATCCACGCAAAGTTGGTTGCCAAGTCATGTGTAAAATCCAGTAGTTTGATAAGCAGATGGATACTTTACTTAAAATATCCATATTCATTCCGTGCTTGTATGATTAATAACTTCTTTACTAGAACGATTTTCCATAAAGACAACGAAGTTGGCTAAGATCTCAACACATTGCAATATTTAAAGAGAACTGTTAGAAAACATTTCGTCGTAATGGGGAAACTTGATTTGAGATGTTAAAAGTTTCTGCTTCAATTACTGATAAATTTGATAGAAAAATCCTCATCCAATTGATGTCTATAATCTAATGTCAAATTCTTCTCTGTAGTGTCCAAAGGTTTAAAAATAACTCTGAGATTTATTGCTATAACCTGTGCAATAGAAAGAACATTCAGTTCTTTGCACAGAGTTAAGACGTGGCTGAGTGAGTGGTTTAGTCGTAAAACATAAAAACAGAGAGTATAGCTATAGGCAGAAGGTATACTTTTTAGGCAGAGGGTATACGCTATAGAGAGTACACGCTACAACTTTATTTCAGAAACATAGAGTATACAAAGTTCTTAAAAATCAGATGGTATCCGGCGTATACTACCGTATACCCCCACTAAATCCCTCGCTGAGATCACCAATGACCGGCCAGGTACCTTCAAGATTGTGCATGCTAAGTGTACACAGAGATGATGTAAACAATGTTTTGGACAATTCGTAAAGAAAGATGTAGACCCTTTTTCTATACAGACACGCAGACTGCAGTTTCTTCGTGGTTAAATTCGCAACTTGATTATATTTTGTATTTATCTAGGATGGTAGTATAATTTTAATTAGACTTAACAATCATTCATAGTCTTAATTGTTGTTTTAAATCTCAATATTGAATTTCTTGCTTTGTTATCTACACAAATAAAAATTAATTAAAAAATAAATTGCAAGAAATTATTAGGATTTCGGATTTCAAGAGTGGACAGCAGAGGGCATTTTCCCACCCTTGCCCAATTGGAAGTAAGTGTAATAAGGACTTACTTGATGGACGAAGACGTCTGCACCGCCGTCGGTGGGTGTGATAAAGCCCCATCCTTTCGCCACATTGAACCACTTGCATTTCCCACGGCGGCGGGGGGCCACCGGCGCCCCTTCCGATGATACACCTGCAAAAAAAAAAGAATATTATTTAATTGATAATGTATTTCCAATTTTATAGAATTAAATAACTGATTACATGAATTTGGCGTTAAAATAAGAAGAGTTGTGTAAGTTTTTTACACCATTTTATTATTTAAAGCCATTCTATAAAAATATGTTGGAACATTAAGGAAAAAAAGTAAAGTAAAATAATGAAGAGAGGAAAGTTTTTTTCAACTAGGTAAATCATATTCAAATGATTGGAGTATCATAGTTGAGGTTTATTCCCAACGGACATTTTTCGCTCTTTGGAATAAACCTGAATTATGATACTCCAACCATTGAATATGAATATAGTAAAGTAAAAGTTAGATACGCGTGTAACTGCTGTTACAGCTTCAGTATATTACAAGTTTAACAATCTCTAGCATTTGAGATCATTTCAATTTTGGAAAACAGGACCAAAATGACACGCTCGAAAAATTTCTTTCCCTTCTGCATTAGAAATGGCGCATTGAAAAAAAAAAATAGTAACGACATTTTTTTTCCTTCATGGGCATCTACACTGCAAAAAAAATTGCTGATTTTATAGTATAATATTGGCACCTTAGCTGCCAGTATTATACCTTAAAATTAACAGTAATAAACAGTAAAATAAGCAGTAATACGCTGCCGCGTAATTATACTGTAAAATCAACATTTTTTTTCTTTTTTTTGTAGTGTAAGTTTGTTGTTAATTTTTCTTTTCGCTTATACCTTCTCTTGTTCTATTTGTATTAATCCCTCCTTTATATTTTTATACGTATGCACATATGTGGGCATGAAACTTTCGGTGTATATTATAAGTTATGTTTCGATATATTTTCTTGAATTTGTAAAATATACATTTTTAAAGGTTTCTATAAATAAACACCTATAACACGGATATATTTTGCTGAATTGACAGTGAAAGGAATCAAATATCAAACATTAAGCTTTTTCGTTCTTCTTTCACATGGTAGAATTAAACAAGATGTGGAAATTGTACGTCAAACGTGACAAACGAGGTGCGTTCGTACTATAGCTAGTTATATAAATATTCATATCTTGATGATTTTTAGGTGCGTTCGTAATTATATAAATACGTAGCACCTATTGTCGTCCGTCTAGTCCGTCCGTCCGTCCGTCCGCATATAACAACGCAAAAACTACCCAACCGAATGGTTTGAAATTTAAGATATATTATCTTTGCAGAATTTTGTCGAGACATTTCAAATTTTTTAAAAATCGAATCAAAACTTTAGAAAATATTAATAAAAACATTTACTAAGAAATTTGATTTTTTTTCTTTAATCGGTGCTTTCTTTTTATAGGAGCTTCCGAAGTTTAATCGTCAAGCGACCGAGATACTTATTTTATTACAGAAATTAATCTGCAGACGATATAATTCATTTCACAGAATTAAAAATCATCAAGATCTGAATATTTATAGAACTAGCTATAGTACGAACGCACCTCATTTGTAACGTTTGACGTACAATTTCCAACTTGTTAATTCTGTGAAATGAATTATATCGTCTGCAGATTAATTTCTGTAATAAAATAAATATCTCGTTCGCTTGACGATTAAACTTCGGAAGCTCCGATAACAAAAAAGCACATATTTTTTTTTTAATTCAAATTTCCTAATAAATATTTTTATTAATCTTCTAAAGTTTTGATTCGATTTTCATAAAATTTTAAATGTCTCGACAAAGTTCTGCAAAGATAATATATCTTAAATTTCAAACCATTTGGTTGGGTAGTTTTTACGCTGTTATATGCGGACAGACGGATGGACAGATCAGACGACGACTATAGGTGCTACGCATTTATATAATTACGAACACACCTAAAAATAGAACACCTTTTCATTTGAAACTGCTTTTTTCATCAAAATTTTTAACGCATACATCTATTCTGAATTTAACATGCATTTATCTTACTGTTTGATTTTAATGATTCACTTAGAAATGCTTAAAAAAAAATCTGAGACTAATAAATTAGAATGGAAATATATAGTGTAAAGTGCCATTAATGTTTCAAATCGAAATCATATTTTTTTTTTCCTTCAATTTTAACTTTAAGTGAATATCAAATGCCTATACTGCTTTCTTACATGACAAGTTTATTTTAATTCATTTTTCCTGTTTTCATTTGTAATTCCTACTTCATCGAAAAGTATTTTTTCAGACAACTTTTTTCTTAAAACTTCAAATTTGACATTGCTTTATAAAAGATATATTTCTATTATATATAAATAAAATAACCAAAGTATAGTTAATTGGAATTTAAATTGGAATACCTGAAACATCTATGCAGATATGATTGAAAATTGCTATATGCCTATGGTTCATCGGAGAGTATCAGGTCCCTGGTTTTATCAACATAAATATTTAAAAATATATATATTCTGAAATTAAAGCTAAAATAATATTAAATATTGAAAATAATACTGTAATTATGTTTTAATTAACTTAAAATATTGTCCAATGCTGGAAAATTATATTTTATTAAGTTTCAACATTTCAATTGTCATCCTAAAATATATAAGATTTGCTTTGCAGAACTTTTTATAAATACATGCCCTTTAGCTCTCTGCAATTGTACATGATTAAGAAACTCCAAAGAAATCCTTTGGCCATATTTTGACTTCCAAAACCTTTAATAAATAAATATTTTCAGAAATTAGTACTAAAAATATTCTGAAATTCTGTTGTGAACTAGCAGAGAAGTTGAAAGATGAATCTGAAACATGCGAGTGCTTTTTGTTTTGGAAAGGAGATAATTCAGCATTGAAATAACCACTGCCACTTTAAAATGCTTTCAACAAAGCTATTAATGAGGATTATTCTTGAAAGGTCTTTTGATCTTCAAAAAATAATAAATTACTTGGACTTGAGTTTGAAATTTTAACCCTTAAAAATATATATTTATTTCTTTTTAAAAAGTCAAAAATGCAAAATAGTGGCCCAAATGACAAAAGTTGTCCAAAATATTTGAAATTCCCACAGAAATTGGAAAAAAAAAAAAAAAAAAAAAAAAAAAAAGAGGTGGGGGGATGGGTTGTGTTATCTACATGGCATAGGTATTTTTACGTGACAACGTGTATGGGTAGTGAGAGGGGGGGGGAATTATAGACTGGGTAGGTTTGTTTAAATCAATTTATTTGTTATTAACATGCAACAGTGTACAAACGTTTGAATATTGGACGTGGTATGAGAAGCACGAAACAAAACGTACAGTCTCAGTGGGGGTGTGCCGGACGAATCTGGAATGCCTTGATGTAGATTGTTGATCGTCTCTAGCAATATTGCTTGGTACAGCGTCTTTCATTTTCTTCCTTTCATGATATGTTCTATATCGTTCTGCGGAAGCCATGAGAGATTCTTCATTGTTTCAGAGGTAAAATCCTGCTCATTTGGCTGAGCTGCGTGCGTGTCCGGCTGAAATATCATTGGTGACTCGTATCACTGAGTCGTGTCTGGCTGAAACGTCATTAATATATTTGCTGGAGACGTTTCTATTGTCTTCTTCCTTCGATTTGCTTTAATTCTCTTAGGTGTTACAATCTATCTTGGTGCTTTGTGCAGTTGCACTGATGGTCTCGTTGTTATTTAGTTTTAGTCTCGTCCTCGTCACGTGATGTGGCATGTGATGATGACGCGATCGCCACGTCCACATTTCGCTGCTGCGTAGAATTATCAACTTCTTTATATAACTTTAGAATAGATATAGGTATCTGACAAGGAATGTCGCTTTAAAGCGTATACTCAGAATATTTTTAATAAAAAAATGCTAATGACACTACTCATGTATGCGATAAAGGATCAGTCAAATTTAGCTGCGGAATTCCAGTAGAAAATATGTAAAAAAATAAAATACTTTCGACTATTTAGCGCAAAAAGACGCGATTTGTCTATCAACACACTTTTCTCGCCAAATGCAAGTGATTTTAATGCATTTGGAAATTGCTTGTTAAATGAGTATTTAAATGCGCAGTACTTAATGGATTTAACCTTAAATGATGAAATAGTTTACTATTATTTCTATATATACAAGTTGCATGTTGCTGTAGTTATTTTACACGGTTTCACCGGATGAATAAGTCTTACATATATTTTAAAAGAAACTGCCCGATTAAAAACTCTGTCGTTATACATTTAGATAAGTCGTTGTTTCCATGGCAACAATACTGTCCTCTTGTTGTCTCCGACATTTACAAGATAAAAGTCGAATTGACAGTTTTCTGAATCAGATCTTAATTTTGAGTTTGAAACAATTTTAATCAATTTAAGTTTTGTTTTAAACAGTATAATTCGATCGTTAATATTACAAAACTCTAGTTATAAAAATGTATTTATTTAAGTTAAACTTACTTAAACTAGTTCAGTATCAAGAGTATAAAAAGTTTTTCCTTAAAGAGTATTTATCATGAAAGCGTATATATATTTTTTAATTTCATTGTGTCGCCAACCACCGATAAATCGCCAAAAAACCAAATTTTTCTTTATTTTTTTTACGGGCGTAATATCGAGGTTCCGCCGGATATATATATATATATATATAAACATTATATATCCTCAGGAAAAGAATATTCTATATTTTTTTGAAATTTTTCTGAGTATGCGGTTATGGAGACCTTTCTTGTGAGTCTTCCTTTCAGTATTAGATTTGCCTTGCCGAGCACTATTCATGTTGTTAATATCATTAGTGTCCTTTTCTCCTAATTCGTAATTTTTAGCTATTTTAGCCTGTAATTTAAAAAAAGAATAACTATTTGTTAAAAAGTCCCTATAAATGTTTATTATTTATGATTTTTGGTTAGGTTTTTAGTCACTTTTTTTTTTTTTCACACAAACTGACACCAGTTCAGATGAGCCGTTCAGTCGCGGTCACTATACAACCTACAACGGTCTTAAGCACTAAAACGCTCGAAATCAGAAAATCTCAGCGCAGCTCTCACCGCGGCCTGGTGATGCCAGAACGATCACTTGTGTGTGTGAAGCATGGAGGACCAAAGGACCAACCTTATACCAAAGACCTTACGCTAGAGTTCTTTGCTTATACTACCGCACATTTACGTGAAACCTAAAGCTCATTCTCAACGAGTAATTCCCATGGACTTCAGAGCAAAGTTCCGTACTGCTCACTTTCCGAATATAAGGGGATGGGTTGTTAGACGTTGTCACGTGAAAACTAAAGAAAATGATCTAAATTAACAAAAACGCCCAAAAATGCAAAATGTAAAAATAATTGAAATGTTTTCAAAATCCGGGCCATGATAATAATAGAAACTAAAGATCTACAAATATAAAAACCCTAAAGTACCCTAAAATTTATTTAACTTTTTTACATTTAAAATTTCCCAAAATATTTTAAAATAATTTTAAAAACTGCAAAAAAAAATAGCAAAAATACCACAAAAAAAAAAAAAAAAAAAAAATTGAAATGCCATTACAATCTTCTCTTTGGTGATAAAATTTAAGACCATTCGTATGAAGTGAAATGAGTGAATTCGGTCGTAACTAATATAGATAGGAAAGGAAATAGATAAAAAGTTAAAAACTCTAACTGTACAAAAATTAAAACTGGAATTTTAATGACGCGGGCCCTGTAATTTTTTAGAACAGTTTACAAAGGAATTAAACCATATTAGTGAAATAGGACTGTTTATTTATTATTTATTTGTTTCACTGAGACTTTAATACTTTCTTTAAAATTTCGTCTGATTATAAATAACATTTAAAAAAGACAAGTTCAAAATATTTATTCACGTTTTCTGAAAAAATATCATTTATTCATAAAAAGATCAGTTAAAGCACATTCAGGCACGTTTCATTTTTCCAGAACCCATGTGCGTCACTGCATTTGTATTACTTCTTTATTCCAAAGTGTTTTCGTCGGGGTGTTTTGATACTTACTTCCAGGACTCCCATCCATACCCCACCCCCCTTTTTTTTCTCTCTATTTAGAAAGAAATTGTGACTTTACGAAGCATTTTCATTATTATTCAGGACAAGATTTTAAAAGTTTGGAGTTGGGAAGACGAAGCAGATCTCTTATATTTCTCGGGAAAAAAAAATATGTATAATTTGGTAAACTAAAAACTTGCTTTTGTGTATTTTACTTTTCGTTATTCATCTTTTGGGGAAATTTAAAAAATACATCCCTGTATTTTAAAAGACTTGAAAAGTATTAAAAATAAGATTAACAAATAAAGAATACTATGTGGTAGACTAGATTTTTATTAAACGGTGTCATAAATATTAAAAGTATCAAAATTATCTTTGGAAACATCAACAATAATTTTCTTCTGCTGATCGGGGGGTGGAGGGGGGGAGAAGGTTAAATGTAATTGTTCAAAAACAAGGCTTCGAACCGGAACCGAACCGAAAACCAAAATAATAATAAATAAATAAATAAATAAATAAATAAATAAATAAATAAATAAAATAAAATAAAATAAAATAAAATCTTTCTGATGGAACGAAATACATTAAATTGTTTTTTCACTGCCGGAAATGACCGAAATGATTTCTCTGCCACAAAACTGAACCGTGAAAACATTTTTATTTTGAAAATTCAATTCTTTAAAAGATAAAATGCAAAACATTGACATCTTTTACCTCTGATATTAAATTTATATATAACATATGTCAAAATTAAATCAGAAATTATTCACACTGGTATTAATTAAAATACAAAAATGAATAGATCCTAACCAAAAACTTTAAAATAATAATAATAATAATAATAATAATAATAATAATAATAATAATAATAATAATAAAAGTTATTTCTGATAGAATGAAAGATGGAACTAAACTGAAATCCGTTATTTTTTAGGGAAGAAAAAGTGGATCCGAAAGGAAATATTTTATTTTAATTGAACCAGGACTCTTTCCTGCCTTTTCTCTATTTATTGGAAACTGTGACTTCTCGAAGTTTTTACATTATTATTCAGGGCCAGGTTTTAAAAGTTTCGTATTGAAAAGGCTCTTATTTTTCACGGGTGGAAAAATGAATATGTACAACTTGAAAAACTGAAAACTTGCTTTTGCATATTTTTTTTCCGTTATTCATCTATTTGGAAATTTAAATCTCTGTATTTTAAAAGTACAAAAAGAATATTAAAAGAAAGTATAACGAATGGATTAACGCTGAAAGAATAACATGTGGCTATATCTAGATTTTTATAAAACACTACCATAAGCAATAAAAATATTGAAATCATATTTAAAAATATCCACGTTAATTTTCTTGTATTGACAGAACAAAAAACGTAATTGTTAAAAATGTCAAAATTATCTTCGTAAATGTCAACAATTTTGTTTTTCGTTATTCTTCTATTTGTGAATTTTTAGAATAAATCCCTATATTTTAAACGAATTCAAAAGTACAAAAAATATATTAATAAGAAAATAGTACTACGTGACTAGCTAGATTTTTATAAAACACTACCATAAACAATAAAAATATCGAAATCATATTTAAAACTACCCGCAATAATTTCTTGTATTGACAGAAAAAAATGCAATTGTTAAATATGTCAAAATTATCTTCGTAAACGTCGACAATTTTGTTTTTCGTTATTTCTCTACTTGGGAATTTTTATAATAAATATATTTCATATATATATTCAGTAAAGTTCAAATATAACTCAAAAGCATGAAAAACACATTAATAAGAAAAGAATACCATGTGACTAGCTAGATTTTTATAAAACCCTGCCATAAATAATAAAAATATGGAAATCATATTTAAAATTATCCCTAATAACTTTCTTATACCGATTGAAAAAAGATAATTACTGAAAATGTCACAATTACCTTCGTAAATACACTGTATTGCCAAAGGTAATTGGTCACTTCCGATTTTAGACGTTTTGTTAACTATCTAGAAAAATATGTGAGGAATTAACCTGAAACTGCAGGTGTGTAAACAGTATAGTATAGGTTATATATTTCCGTGAATATTTTTTTCCGAAACCCCATAGGGGACTGTCAACAAATTGAAAAAGAACGAATATCTTTTGGATTACCCTGTAAAACCTAATGCAGCAAAAGTGTTCAAACTTGAGATTATTAATAAGTGGTTTATTGTAATATACTGTGTTAATTTTTATGAAGATAGCATGTATACTCGAAGAGAAATTAAGGATTTTATAAAAACAGTCCCAAATTTCACCAAGTTTTTTGCTTATAATTTGCAGAGTTCTTAATATAAAAAAAAGTTATTTTGAGAAAATATGTCAAACAACATTGTACATAATACTCTGCAATCGGAATTAAAAAATAATAAAAATTGGATGAAAAATGAGCAGGTTTACTAAAAAATTTTTCACTGCGCACGCGCGAATGCAATCAAAATATAATATGCATAATGTATTAGCTAAGTATACAGAGCAACTTTTGTGAAAGTCTCAAAATCATAGCTTGAAAATTCTGAAAATTATCGTCGATAGAATAAGCTCGAAATCCATTCTTCCCAAAAAGAAGCAAAAATATGAGGGGTTGTATCAAATATCTGTTGATTAGTGCCAAGATAGCGTACACAATATTGCACGTACAGTCGTGGGAAAAAAAAAAAACTGGACACCCCCCACTAACTCTGCAACAATTTATAGTAGAAGGAAGTGACTGGTACCAAAGGATTGGAAATAAAGTCTACTTTTAAATGATGTATATAAAATTTGCTTAGGGGGCCATATACATATAAAAACACACCCAAACTTTGTTTTTTTCAATAGCAAGACCCAAATTTGACAACATATTTGAAATCTGCAGTTCAAACTATGCCTAGATACCAAATTTCATTAAATTCCTACGATTCGTTTCTGAGAAATTAATTACTTTATAATGAGCATATTTAAGGGGCTGTATCCAAATTGAAGTTCCGTACTCGATTGTTGAAATGCTGCAGAATGTCACTTCTTTTAATGTATTATGTTTTACCGATATGACCATTTTACTTACTTAATAAGTTTCGGTTATTGTTATATGCGGTAAAATAATGTTAACAAGTGTTGAATTATCCTATTTTAATCCCTTGGGGACGAGAGACACGTATACCTGACGCATAAGATGCTCAGAATCCTCGATTTTTCCCACCAGTTATTTTTTATTGTAAGCTTTGCCTTATTATATCTTAGCATTTCCACGATTCAATTAGACGAAAATTTCTGTTTTGAAAAACCGGTGGTAAATTATTAAAAATTCTGTAATAGACGCTCGTCACGAAGGGGTTAAAAAACCATAAGATTATTTGTAATTAAAATAATTTTAGAATATATAAATATATAACGAAATCTATATAACGAAAACTTCTTCCAGCTTGCCACATGCCAATCATTTGGCCTTTCGTTGCTTCAGTTAATTGTGGGGCCATTTTGTTTCAGCAAATACTCTACGCATATGCATTTATAAGAAACTTCACTTCAAACATATATACTGCAGAAAAAACAATATAGCTTTATTAGACTGGAAAAGAATCTATAAATCAATTTAAAGGTAACAAAAATGATTAAGTTTTTTCTAAGGTAGAACTGATCATATTTTTCAAAAATGAGCTTTATTAATTTAAAAATAAAAGCGAAACTATTTTCCATAAATGACGTAAATATACATCTCATGCAAATACGTTTTACGTAATTTTAATGAAAAATTTTAAGGCAGACATTGAAAAAGTAAAAGAAATATATATATATATATATATATATATATATATATATATATATATATATATATATATATATATATATACATACTAATAAAGGCTGGGGTTCTGGTGCCTCGCTATCTTATATCTTACTACAATCACAGGTCGTTGTCAGGTTTGTTGTGCTCCCGCGATCATTCACTTACGCTTCAGTTTAAGCTAGCTTTCAATTTAACGTAAGAACGCGAAGCATTGAAATACGGTTTACGCATTGTTTATATTTTAAGACAGACTTAATCTCTAAGTTTTTTCAAGTCACTATAATCCCAGCCTATGAGTATAATATTTTCTCAAACAGGGATGAGAGCGCTCCGACCCAAATATCGATTCTTACCACTAAATTTTAATAGTATTCTCCAACGTAATGAATTTCAGAAATTTTGTCCTTGAATAAGGTAACAAATACTATTAAAATTTAGTGGTGTCAATCGGGATTTCGAGACGGAGCGCTCCCATCCCTGTTCAAACTATGCTTTAATGCACATCATAGACGGCCCCTTAAAGCAGCATCTTGCCGTTTTTTAAGCATAATTTGAAAACTACTTGGAAGAAAAATTTGAAATTTTGAATACACATAAAGCAGGACATAATAAATATAAATCCATCAAAAAAATTGTAGGTTACAATTCATAATTTTTTCGAATATGAATTTCATAATTCATAATTCATATTATAAAATTTTAAAAATTACAAATTTAACGTAGTTATGTTTGGGTTTTTGAGTTTTATAACCAAACAAAACGTTAGCACATTAGGATTTTAATTTCAGGAGATATTAATAAAAATATGAAAAAGTAATTTAACATTAGAAGCTCTAAAATTTGAATGTTTATAACTCGAAAACTTATCATCCGAATGACTTAAAATTTTGTATCTAGGCATAGTTTGAACCGAAGATTTAAAATATCATGTCAAAAGTGGGTGTTGCCATTGAAAAAATAAAGTTTAGGCTGGTTTTAATATGTAGATGGCCCCTTAAGTAAATTTTAGATACATAATTTAAAAGTAGACTTTATTTCCAGTCGTTTGGTACCAGTCACTTCCTTCTACTATAATTTGTTGCAAAGTTAGTAGAGGGTGTCCAGTTTTTTTTTCCACGACTGTACATATGTTTGGATACAACCCATCTTTTTGCTTCCTTTTGGTAACAACGGATTTCGAGCTTCTTCTATCGACGATAATTTTCAGAATTTTCAAGCTATGATTTTGAGACTTTCACAAAAGTTGCTCTATACTTAGCTAATACATTATGCATATTATATTTTGATTGCGCTCGCGTATGCGCAGTGAAACATTTTTTAGTAAACCTGCACATTTTTCGTCCGATTTTTATTATTTTTTAATTCCGATTGCAGAGTATTATGTACAATGTTGTTTGACATATTTTCTCAAAATAACTTTTTTTATATTAAGAACTCTGTAAATTATAAGCAAAAAACTTGGTGAAATTTGAATCGGTTTTCATAAAAACCTTAATTTTTCTTCGAATATTCATGCTATCCTCATAAAAATTAACACAGTATATTACAATAAACCACTTAATAAAAATCTCGAGTTTGAACAATTTTGCTACATTAGTTTTTACAGGGTAATCCAAAAGATATTCGTCCTTTTTCAATTTGTTGACATCCCCTATGGGGTTTCGGGAAAAAATATTCACGGAAATAAATAACGTATACTATACTGTTTACACACCTGCAGTTTCAGGTTAATTCCATGTATTTTTCTAAATAGTTAACAAAACGTCTAAAATCGCAAGTGACCAATCACCTTTGGTAATATAGTGTATCAACACTTTTGTTTTCCATTATTCCTCTACTTGGGTATTTTTAGAATAAATCCCTATATTAAAAAAAATTCAAAAGTATGAAAAATATATTAATAAGAAAAGAATACCATGTAAGTAGCTAGATTTTTACAAACCCCTACCATAAATAATAAAAGTGTCGAAACCATACTAGAAAATATTTAATGCAAACCATAAACTTTTCTGTGGTTTACAGAAACGTTTCTGAAATAAAAGCGCCACATTCCTGCCCAATAATTCCGGAAAAGGCGTTCAAGCCAATTGCGTAAGTCAATATTTTTTTTAAGTTCTGATTGTTTCTGCTTCCAACTCAAAACTTATTTAAAAATCGGGATGCATGCCCATTGTATTTGGATTTGAAGGGCTTGTGGAATATATGACCACTGGTCAACGCATAAAGTCGTTGGTGATCAATTTTGTATTTAAATTTACAAAACCATAAAGCAATTCATTGGGAATATTGTGCAATTTTATTATTGATTGTTAAGTTTAAATAAAATAAAAGCCGCCAAAATGTTTTTCTCCTATTTTTTATCAGAATATTTTCCAAAAAATGAGGCATTAAACATCTGGGTAAACGCATTACGAAGACATACGGCATGCACGAAAAAATACGATAGTTAGATTTTACAAAAGAGAAATTAACGAAGTTTGAACATTATATGTTTTTAACTTATTTTAAGAAACACGAGGTTAGCTATTTCGGTCACTATATGTATATCTTTATTTTTAACGGATGTTTTCTAATAATTTTTGTGTGAATGCATCGATTTTGACAAGAGCAGTTGATTCCAGTTAAGGATGTTCTCATATCCAAACTGGCAACTTTCTAACTCATTTATAAATTCATTTTTGTTCTCAAACGCATGAAAGAGTCAGGCCTGTTATTCAAAAAAATGTAATCGAACAGTTTTTTTTTTTTTCATTTTTGGTAAAGGTAGAGGGTAATTCTTTCTGAACGCAACAGAACAAGAAAGAAAAAAGAACTTCTGTCATAATACAACAATCCCTTATAACTCCCTTGTAATTCATTTATCAGAAAATGTAATTAAAAAAAACTTTAATTACGAATCACTTCAATAATCATGACTGCAAATTTCATGCTTTTACGTTAAAAAATAAGTTAGAAAATGTGTCAGAAAGTTTTGCATTGTTGAACGGGGAAAATATTTTTTTGAGCCTTAACTTTAATTAGGATAAGGATATGGCTTCCTGCCTGTTCTTTAGTGTTCTACCTCTTTCTGTAAATTTCTGACATTATGCATGTTACTAAGTTAATATCAGATTTTCTTTTTTAAATGTTCACATTTTCTCTCTCTCTCTCTTTTTACAGAATTCCATAACAATTATTATCGTCGAGTACTCGAATGCTGTCGTCTTTGGTAGCTTATTATTCAACTAATAAAATACAATAACTAGAATCACAACTCGCTTTAAGTATTACTTATTACATGATGACTAACATGTTGATGATTATGATTCTATATTCGATTCTCATAAAAACAAAGAAATGAATATTTGAAATTAGTTTTATTAAGCAACTGAATTGATTATTGCGTTTCATTGTCGGAAAGACGTCATTTCCTTTTATGGTAATGCATCCCAAATATGAAAAAAAAAAAATATTGTAACTATTGCTGTCCTGTGTATTAGGATTTCACATTAAGGTCTATTACCTCTCTTTGTTGGAAAAAAGGTTTTGTTATACTCATTATATGTATTATTAGTTGTTGCATCTAAGCAAATATGTCTACTGTAAGAGATATATTCATATATATATATAAACATATAAAGAAGGAATTGATGTACGGAAATATAAAAATAGTACATTACGTTTGCTGTAATCAACATGAAGGTAAATAAAAAATGAAAAAAACATTTATTATTCTTAACAATTCGGCAAATAAATAAGCAAGTTTGCTTTCTAACCTTGATTTTTTTTTCTTCATTTTCAACTGTAAAATGCGCTACCAAATAATTGTTTTATTACTCCTAAACTCCTTTTTAAACTCGTAAAAATTTATGTTTGTTGAATAAAAATAAAATGATACATCATAATTTTTTTTCCAGCCTAAACCAATTATAACAATTCGCGTTTCTGAAAACTTGAATTGTGGTGAGATATAATAGTTTACTTTTACCACATCTACTCATTTTTGTTTTCTTCTAGGAAAAAAAATGGATAAAAAAAGTGGTCATATTCATCTTTTTATAGTATGCCATTAAGTCACGAAGATTCACAGGAAGTGTTGTTGGGTAGAAAACAAAGGACAAATTTATGTCGTAATTCGTGGGATTGTGGTAAGTTGCTGTTTTTTGTTTACTTGTTTGTTTATTTTTTAGTTGTCACGTGTTTTCAGAGGGAGTCAAGCACCAAGGAAAAAAAAAAGTCACTAGATATTTTTTATTTATTTTTATCTGTAAGTGTTTATTATTTTTTTTAATTAAAAACTGATATGTGTAATATGTGCTTACATACTTTACCACGTAATTCTTTACTCAGAAATACAGTATTCGTCCCATTATAAGTATCATTGCTTATCGCGTGAACTATTTGTGAATTAAATCTTTGTGAACAATGTGAGAAGCTTAGAGTAATATTTGCTATTTATTTGAATCAGACTATTTTATATATGTTACGGCCAAAGCCCGAAGTTCGGCCAGTTCGTGAACTGGCCAAGATTCCTGGCCAAACCCCGAAGTATATGAAATGAACAGTTTATTTCGGGTTTTGGCCGGCCAATTCCCGAATTGGCCAATCAATTTAAAGCGAAGCTGGCCAGTTCGCGAATTGGCCGGCCAATTCGCAAACTGACCAATTTCGGCTTTTGACCGTAACATATATATTATATATAAGAAGGTGATTCTGTTAAACGACAGTTACAAACAATATGGGGATTCTTGCATTTGCATTTCTAAGAATGTTGGCTACCTGGTAATTTAAAACAAATTGTACAATTTCAACTAAATTGTGGTATTTTTCTATTTTTCTTCAGTTTACGACCAAGTTTCGTTAGTTACTAAAAAAAAAAACGTAAAATATCTTTTGTGTCTTTAAACAGATTAAAATTTTACTAATTTTCAATTTTTTTAACACTTTCCAACACAGTTGAAAAGTGTTTATGAATCCGGTGCGGTTTGTCTGTCTGTCGTTTCTCCGAACTCCAACTCGCGTAAATATACTCAGATTGCCTTGAAATTGATATATGTTATTAGGGTTTATTATGGCATATTTGGTATTGAAAATGAAGTGTGTAGCATTTACGATTATTTTACAGAGACACTCAAAAGAAATCCTTTACATTACGGTCTTTGTGGAAAAATCGTTTGCGCGTATTTTAATGATGTTACACCATCTTAAACATATTCAAATTATTCAAAACATATCACTGAGGAGAACTACAAGGCACTTACTGTAGAATATGGTGTACATAAAATGTATCGTTCATTTACAGGAACACTCAAAAGAATTCCGTTAACGGTCTAATATGGGGAAAAATCGTTTGCAGCGTATTTTAATTATGTTACGCTATTTTAAGCATATTCAAATTGATACATATCACTCAGGTGCACTATAAGGAGCTTACTGTAGAATAGGGTATGTATAGAATGTATCTTTCATTTACAGGGATAATCAAAAGAATTTGGTTACAGTACTGTCTATGAACAATAATTGCAGGTAACACGCTTTCAGTTGCGGTACGCGTTTTTATATGTAACTATTTTTTTGTATATTAATTGGTGCATATAAATTCTATAGATCATATACAGGGCTGCTCAAAAGATCTCACACACATTTCCGTTTATTGACTGAAATTGCTGAAGGGGAATTTTCAATTGTGCTATGTATTTCTAACTGAAGTGCATTTTAGTATACTGTACAGCATACATACAAATCTTTAGATCATATACAGCACTGCACAAAAGAATTCGGATATCTTGTTTGACTATTGGTAGTAATTGCTGAAATTGGGTTTTCAAATATGTTGTGCGTTTTCTAAATTGTTTACTTAGTAAACTGGGGCTTTTTTTACAATGTTCTGATTGTATTGGAAAGTGTTTCGTAATCTATGCTCGACGCATGATTTTTCGTTCTTGTTTATTATTGCTATTGTTGATGATGATTTTGGAGTCAACTATAGCCTCTTAAACCATTGTAATCCCTGTTTTAATAATAATAGTTGCAGACCAGATCAGGACATTCAGTGACAATTAATTGTATTGTCTCAACGCCTTGTTAACCTGAAAAAAATGTCATTAGAGAATTATCAAATTTATATTTTCAAAAAATGCTTTTCATTATTAGAAAATTTGACATCTGATACCGACATCAATGCTTCTTTGTTTTCTTTTCTTTTTATAAAGGTGTTATTATTATTATTATTATTATTATTATTATTATTATTATTATTATTATAAGATTCTAATGACTGTAATAAGTTTATTAAGAATATAAATTTTGAAAAGTAAGTATATTGGTATCGGACATCAATATTGTTCATAATGGAAATAGAATTTTGGAAATGCATCGAACAGTGAATGGCATTTTCCCATATTCTGTGGTGGAATTCTTCCACAGAGTTAACAATGTAATCTTACTATCTGCAAGGATTTTTGATGCATCCATCCACAAGCTGCCAATCGATCTCTGATGGGCCAGTTTGTATCTGCGGAATTTCAAGCAACTTTCTATACGAGACAGATGCCATTAAAAGTTCTGCAATAAAAGTATCTTCCCGCACGGGTTATCCGAATGTGTAAACTTGCTATGCGTAACCCCACAAATCGAATAGCATTTTTCTATCGTAAAAATAATGTATATAAAATGATAGATTTGTTTTATCTTCTTTAATAGCGATTATCTGTTCAATACATCGTGTATAGTATAGTATTCTATTTACTGTATACAGTATATAGTATACTATTATTGGCTTTATATAGGAATTATTGACAACAGTGGTTCATATTATTTCTTTCTTTTTTTTTCTTTACTTCCACAACCCGTTATTGAATAAAGTTCTACAAAGGAACTCCTTAGATCTACAATATGTTATAGTGTAAAAAATCCCTGACGGCTCGGCCTACAGGCACAGGTAGATTTCGAAGACACAGACCGTGGGGCGCCTGTTTATTGGGAATTGCAGAAGAAATGACCTTTTTGCCATGATACGGAAGTTGGGAGTCCCAACTTGGGACCGCCCACTTCGAAATCTACCTGTGTCTGTAAGCCAAGCCGGTAAGGATTTTTTTTTTTTTTTTTTTTTTTTTTTTTTTTGCTGTAAGGGTTGGTTTTATAAAAACTTGTCAGTATAAAAGTTGTAGATAATATTAAGAGGATCTATAATAAATTTAAGTGGATTTGATATCTTGCGAATTGACGAAGTTATGAATTTTTTTCTTCATAAATCCCTATTCCCCCCCCCCTATTTCCCTTATCCCTATTTCCCCTTGGGGGCATTTTTAATGAAATCAAAAATCTGTCATACATAAATTTTTGGCTCTATTTCTAGAAGTAATAATAACTTTAAACGGATTCGATATGTATCATAATTAAGAAGTTGTGGTTTTTTTTTTCTGTTTTCACAAAAATCCCCCTCCCCCTGGTTCGATTTTACCCATTAACGAACTTGACCGAGATTTTATGCCCCTTTATTTTATGTATGAGTTTGGAAGAGATTTGTGCAGAATTATGGAAGTTATCGTGTCCATAAAAAAGTGATATAGATAGATAGATAGATAGATAATGTTTTGAACTGGGGGTGGTTTTGGGTTCCAGGAGTCATGATCGGTGTAGATCTGCAAGAATTTTTCAGAAATTCCAACTTAGGGGAGAATGTAATAGGTAGTATTTCTTACGAAATCTAAATAATAATTTCTAATTTCCTTAGATTCTTTAGATTTGTTGATGACTTTTATAGTTTGTTTGTTTGGTTGATTGATTCTTTATCTTGAAATGTTAAGTAAAGAAATATCCAATCCATATCTGATCACAGCGCTCAGAATGTAATTTCTAGCTTTTTTATTTTGATTCTACTTTTTGGCTTCCTAATCTTTAATTTCAGTAAGGGAAGGTAATTTCTTGTTATCTCCTTTTGATATTACTTTATTTAATTAAATTTTTCTTCATTATCCTGCAGCAGTCACAAAATCCCTGGGAAGTGCATAGAGAGCCCTTAGTGCGCCGCGGAGCACAGGCTGGAGCCTACTGATTTACAATATAACAGTAGTAGTACTAAAATAGTAGCATTAAGAATTATTTATAAAGATAACCAATAAAAAAAAGTCTTTTACAGTTAAAAATTTCAGTTTCAGAAAATAATTAAAATTTATTTATCGCGAGAAATGTGAAATTGCTTAAAAATATCGAGAATTAGAATATCAAATATTCGACTTTAAAAAGCTTCATTGCAAAATTGTATTATATATATATATTAATATTTTAATACAAATATTTTGTTAAATTAGTTGAAGCATAAGCTAAAAGAAATATAAAAAGAGAATGCATGTGCGTTTACGTATTTCACAAACTGCAGGAACAATTCTTGCCGAATAATTATTAACTAATTTCTCAACTAGTTTTCCATAATTCTAAGAAGCTCAGTTAACCCCCTGCTGGTCTGATTGGTTTGAATATTTCTAAGTTTGATTCAGTGATTTAAAACAATCCTAACAACCAAAGTGTTTTTTTTTCTGTTTTAAGTGAACAAATAAAATTATCTCCAAAATATTTCATTTAGTATTATTTTCTATTCATGGGATGGAATAATTCAAATAATTTAAAAATAATTAAATAATAGTTCTTTTATGTCTTCCTATTTTTAAGTTAGAATGTTATAAATACGTGCAAATGTTAAAATTACATATTAAAATTAGTACTTATGTGTTATATTTTAAATTACTGGTATTTCTTCAACTTTCTTAATCTTTCTACAATTAAGTGACTTTGATGATGAATAAAAATATGAGGATATATATATATATATTAATTTTAGAGAATTTATTTTCTGAGAATTTAAGTGTTGAATTTCTTTCTTAGAAAAAAAAATAATGGAAATTATAAAGCAATTTATTGACGAAGCAGGCAATTAAATTTTTTCTAGCAATTCAAATCGATGGGACATATTGTGTGCAAAGCTTTTGACCGCATCGTTTTGTTCGTAACTGCATGGTAAAGAGTGAAAAAGGAACACGTCTAATATAAGATTTTTGATTGAAGTTGTGTATCATACTGTACAAATACATTTTATTAGGAAAATATTTTTGCTATGAAATGAAGAACTGTTTGCCTTGCCAATAATTAGTGATTGCAAAAATGTTTATGAAAAATTAAATGAAAACAGAAAGTTAAATAAATTAAATAAAAGTTAATTGGATCTTATAATAAAAACAAACATTTTCATTTTTTAGTACTATGCTTGTTGTTTTTTTTTTTTTTTGTTGTTGTTGTTATTTTTTTTTAAACAAGTTTTTAAACTTTTTGACTTATCAATCCCCGAACAATGTTGTACAAATCCGGTACATATGGAGTGTATCTTAATTTTTCATTCAATTACCTTGAACAGAAAAAATATCTAATGTAGATTTCAAGGATCCCAGGTAAACTACTAAATTCCTTCCTTTTCTTTTCTTTTCTTTTTTTTTTTTTTTTTTAGATTTTTCCTTTCGCAAAAAACTTGGCGTTCCAACTTTCACTGATGAGGAGGGAGAATGGAACTCTCTTCTTGCTCCCCTTCCGGAAGGGAAAGAAAAGTTTCTCCTTCGTCTTGACACGAATGTGAAGTATGCATTTAACCTTATGTTTGACACCAATTCATAGCTTTCTTTCTTCTTGCTTTTGTCCACCTTTTTCTTCTCTATTACAGTCGTTATGGTATATATGAGTAGATAATAAATAGTGGTTCTGCATCAGCGGTGGGTGCGGTGGTGACCTTCTGCGGACTGTGAAGGTCACCGGAAGGGACAGGTGTGGGCACCGGAAGTTGTGCGGGCTGTGAATGTCACCGGAAGTCGCAGGTGTGGATAACATACATGTTGAGACAGGAAACCGGAAGGAATTTGGAGATAAGGACAGGATGAGACGTATTTTTTATGAGTTTTGAACAGGTTCTTTCTTGACAGGGAAAATTTTTCTGCATCAGATGTGCTAATGTCTCAAGGTTAGCGGAAGGGACAGGTGGTGATAACAGACATGTTTATACAGGAAGTGATTCCGTAAGTAAGAAAGAAAAAAATTGGAGATAACGTTTGGATGTTCTACATTAGATGTGCTAACCTCGCAAGGTCATAGGAAATGACAGATGTTGATAATACACAGGTTGAAACAAGTATCTTTAGACAGGAAGTAATTCCGTAAGTAAGACCGGAAGGGATCAGGAAGTGAAATGTGATAAGACTTTCTGACTTTATAAAAGTTTAATATGAATTTTTCTTTTCTATAAAAAGGGTTTTAATTAGATTCTTTCTTGAGAGGGAAAAAAAATTTAGTTTTTTAATTTCATTTTTTTTTAATTTCATAAAAGTTTTTTTTTTTTTTTTTTTTTTTTTTGTAGCGTTTTACGTATTATTTTAATTTTTAGTGACATTAGAACCTGCAATGCTCTGTATCACACATGTCTTATCTTAGGTTACCAAGGATGTGTGTGTTGTTATCTCTTCAAATGCATACCATAGCAAGGAATTTCAGACCTGCGTTTAATTATCTTTATCATAGTTTTAATGAACTGCAGGAAATTGTCTTTCACTATTGAGTAATTCGCGAGTTTTGGTTTAATATGAATGCTATTACATCTGTTTGTTTAATTTACAAGCACATTTCTCTTACAACATTCTGTCAACAGATCATTTCCATATTCGAAATAATAATTTAGAAGGAAAATTTTTATATGAAAATACTATGAAATGTCATTTATAGAGATTGACAAAAATAGCATGCTTGATTCTTTCTTGTATTAACCTTATAATCATTTATTTTAGAAATATAGGTTTATAGTTTTGTTACGAAAAATAACGTGTTTATACATTTTAAAAACGAAAGCAAAGTGATTTTTACAAATGTAACTATAAGCTATACACCCACGCATTTGTGTTATTGAATTAAATTACAATGCTTAATATTGTATTCACCATACTATTTTCCTGCAAAAGCCGTTTCACAAACTTGTGTACTGAAATTAATGTATCATTTTTAGGGAAAAAATTAATTCAAGTCTTTGAGACTAATCTTTCAAAGGAAAAAAAGATTTGTCATACTTTCTCTTACATTATATCTTCCGTTTTTTTTAAGTTTACAAATTTGTGGAGTAACTTAAATAATCGTTTTTATGCTAATTAAACAATATATTTTTTAATTATATGTTTTTTTTTAATTAACTTGTAATAGCTTCTTTTTTTTTCTTAAAAGGGTACTGTAGAATAACTTATGTCACAAATACTACATCCTTCTTTAGTTAAATATGTTTCACTTAAGACATGACAAAGTGTCTTAGAAACATTTCATTTTGGAGTTAAGTGATTAAACAAGAAAAATATTATTTATAAAAACACAACACATAAGACCAGTGACTGAGAGGTTCTGGTTTTAAAGCTACTAGACGTTTGGGTTTAAACTTCTCTCGCGCTCGTCGACCTAACCGTTCGGAGTTTTCTTCGAACCTTGTCAATACGAGTTAGGAGCCCTTAGAATGACCCCTAGAGTGACCTATATCCCTAACGCAGATAATCGGTTTTAACAAATAACCAACCATCCACAACACATAAGACATTTTAGATCATTTTAGATCATTCCATTTAGTTAATAAGTGATTTAACGTGCAAAATATTATTCATAAAACATACAATAAGAGAATTTTAAAGAATTTTTTCTTTCAAATGAACAATTTTTAGTGACTATTTAACTTATTAAAGAGAGCGGGTATTTTGTTTAGAGTTATACGATTAAAATAAATTTTCAATAGATTTGACTTTATACAACCAACATTTAAAAAAAAAAAAAGGGAATGGAATCTAGTTTTTATAAAGTAACGTTTTTCAATTTTACAAATACTTTACACCCCGTCTTTTTCCCCCCCTCTTTTAGTAGACTTTACATACATAAGACATAAAAAGCGTTTTAGAATACATCATTTAGAAATTAAGTGGTTTGATAAATAAAATGTTATTTATAAAAGCAATAGATACAAAAGTAATAAAGATTTTTACTTACAAATGTACGAACTTCTGATAGGTAAGACTTTCTAAATCATTGTGCAAGAATTAAGTGGTTATTGAACTTATAACATTATAGGATGAAATAATCATGTGACGTATTTTTAAACCAATAAAATGTCAATATTTTTAAACCAATAAAATGTCAATATTTTTAAACCAATAAAAAGTTAGTATTTTTTACACGAGCGCCCTCTATTACTATATAAATTTCAATGAAACGAGTTCATAACATTCTACTGTAACCTGGTATCGTTGTAATAGGTTGTATTTTTCGTTAAGTTAGTTTTCATTTAAGTTATTATGGAACGAGTTATGAATTCTTATGTTGGTGACGTAACCAACTTGGAGTGTCAACACTCATCACCAAAGTTAAATAATCAAGAGATGGATTCTACACTTTTATCCAAAGAAGGACTCGTTTCGAATTATGAAGTGAAACCCACCTCATCAGGACTAAAGAAACAGAAGTTACCCCATGTGTGTAAGACGTGTAACAAAGCATTTCCTCGAAAAGTTAACTTAATGTTTCACATGAAATGTCATTTAAAAGAAAAGTCTTTTCGTTGTGAGGTGTGTGCTGAAGTTTTTTCACAAAAGAGTGATTTACGTAATCATCAAAAGATTCACAAATCGCCCAAACAATACAAGTGTAGTGATTGCAACGAGATATTTTCAAGAATGACTGACTTATTGAAACATAAGAAGACTCACAAGTCAGGAAAACAACATTCATGTACAAAGTGTAGCGAAATGTTTGATTGTGATTCAGATTTAGTACAACATTGTGATACTTTACATAAAGTTTTACCTAATGTGAAGAAGTCACCTGATTTGTTATTTGAAAAAGTGAAACATTTTAAAAGACAACATGATGTGCGAAATATTTGTACTAAAACTATCATTGTGTCCAATGAGATGAATCAAAAAGACTTTCGTTCGTTTTTTAACAGTGTTCGATCGGATGTTTTAAACGAATTAAATTACCAATTACAAATGAAAAAGTCAATAAAATGGTATGCAGCCGTTAAAGTGGATGTCTACCGTGAATCACAGGATGGTGACTTAGAGAGAGCAACCCCCTTTTTCCTTTCCAAAAGTGAACTGGAATTAACAGAACAAAACATACATGTACATGTTGAGAATGCCTTTCTAAAGGTATACAATGGCTTTGAAGATTTCACAGAACGTGTGTTTAATTGGACATTACAAAAAATTTTGAAATTAGAATTGATTACAGCTCAATATGACAGGCTTATTTGATTTGTATTACTTTAAATGATTAATAAATAGTTTTAATATGAAAAAGTATAGTGTTTTTTTTTTTTTTTTTTTTTTTTTTAGTTGATGTAAATTACTTTGAACAGTTTGACAATGCAACATAAACTACTGTTTAACATTTTGAATGTCTTAGACAAAATGGGAATGAATTTGTTGAAATTATGTAAAACATGATGAAATAAATGTGATGTATTTATTATATGTTACTTAAACTACAAGAGAAATGATTGGAAATGTGTTATTTTAAATCTATGATACTTTTAATCACTAACAAAGTAAGACGTGACGTTATGAATCATCGATGGGTTTTCCTTTGAATAGGTATTAATCTTACTTATTGATAAGAAAGTTGAATTTTTCTCTTCGTTTAAACAATGACACTGCATGTTTTGATAATTTTCTCTCAACAGTCAAAATCAATGTTTTTAACCTAGTTAAGAAATTTTTTAACTTAAACCGTCACTGAGTTTATCCTAGATAAGTAAATTTTTATATTTAACCTACATATAAATTAAATGATTAACTATAACCATGACTGTTTTTAAAATCTAGATAAGTAGACGTTTTTATGAAACACATCCAGTGTTCTGCTGACTTTTATCGAGATTACATCAGTTAGTGAAGCAGATTAAATTGTATAAAAATATTTTATGAAATGAATATGCGATCCCACGAAGAAGTGTTTCAACCTTCAAAGCGTCCACGCTTAGAAAAAGCTATGGAAAAATCAAATACTTGTGAGAAGGAGTTAAAAGACCCAAGATTAAAACTTTCTAAAATGGACAATGACTGTGTAACTATATCACGTAATATCTCCTCTACTAAGAACTTACCAGATGTGAAACCTGAGATCACTATGAATTTTTCAAACTTTACCGGTGGTTACGATGCAACATCTTTCGAGAATCCACATCAAGAGTCAGTTTTTGCCCAGGACTATTTAAATACATTTTTCAAAGACATGAATTTTGAAAATTTAGATTGTTCTACCCCCTTAACCTCGCTAAAGGATGAACCCTTTCAAGAACCTACGAATAATATCTTACAGACTACTGTTAAACATGAGATGAACGAGCTACAAGCAAACAGCCTTTCACAAGCAAGTGGTGAAATACAAAGCATCACTACACCTACATTTGCCACTAAAAGTGACAAATTATACAATTCCAATGTGTTTCACAAAGAACTAAGTGACTGTTTCTACTTAACTTTGAAGTTAAAAAATAAACAATATTCTATACATATACGAGAATTTAAACGCAATGTATCTACTAATGAGGAAATCCCAACCAAAAACGGAGTTAATATGGATATTCATAGCTGGTATGAGTTTCAATATAAAATCCTTGCATTTAATTTAAGATACAAAAGTGCATCCTTTGTTTCTAATAACACGATTTTAGTGTTAAATCAAGATTCTATGATGCGAATTAAAAATTTGAAGAATTTTTCTCATGTTGACTTAAACGAACAACAAATGGAAAAATTAAAAGAAAGTACCTCACACTTAAATACTGTACTTTTACAACATATGTACACAAAACTATTACCCTTTCTCATTAAACAGAAATGTGTGGTGAGTAACAGATCCACAGAAAAAGAACCTGTGTTATGGTCTAAACTTAATACGTGTATCGAGAATAATATGGTAACAATACTTAACCAGTTGTATGAATGTACAGGATGTATTTTTCGACATGCAAGTCAAAGCCTTCACTCATGCTTCGCATTTAATAATAAGGAAAAATTTAATCAACTAGGTGAAGCTTTGTTAATGCTCATCGATTTCGATTATGTAATTTCAACGTTTTTGAATGGAGTTTATAGTGTTAGTGAACACTTTGTACATAAGCTTCATGAACAAACTGTTTATAATGAATTGTTTAAGACAAAATAAATGATTTGTTTTGTTAAAGATCTATGTGTGTTTATTTCTACAAAGTGTCTCTGTGTGAATTTATTAGTTTTTTATCTAATCGAACTTTTAAGTGAAGAGATGTAATTTAACTTTTTTGTATATTCCAATTCAAAAATTTCAACACTTGCAAAAAAGATTAAACTATTGAAAAAAAAAATATTCACGTTAGAAAAAAAATTTTGAAAAAATTATTAGTTAACAAAAATAAAATAAAATAAAATAAAATAAAATAAAATAAAGTTAACAAAACAGCTTAAAAACATTAAAGTTAACAAAAAGTTTATAAATGTTAAAAGTTAACAAAAAAAAAAATAAGTTATGTTGAAAAGTTAAAAAAACAATGAAAAGTAAACAAAAATATAGTTTTTAAATTAAAATTTTTTAAAGTCTTCAAGTTAATCAAAATTAACTTTTTACTTTTAACTATTGAGAGACTATGATCTAACTGTTTATCCTCGCAACCAAGTGGTGCATATCAACTATATACTCTATATCTGCATATGCTCAGAAAAACATAGACATTTACACTAACGACTTTAAATTCGTTAAATTTGTTCGACTTTAAATTCTTTGCCAACTTTTAAGTTTAATTACTATACACAACTCGATTATCTTTCCCACAAAACACCTTTCAGAAACAAAACAGAAATTAACACTTACCGAAAAACACGTCCACTTTGGGTGTTAGTCTTCACTCAACTAACGTTTCTCCCTTATCTTTGCTAGGGGGCGCTGCAATCGCCGCTAGAGGCGTTAGTAGTCTTCAGGTGTGTGATAAGAATAAACTTTAAATCCAACTTACACTCGCTCAGTCATTCTTGCTTCTCTCTACCTTGCTAACAACCGTTTGCTGCTGGCTCATTGTTTGGTTGTTTAAACTTGTTGAATGACGTCATCATGTGTTTGTCTAAACTTGTTCAGTCTTGCTTTTATGCAGTACGTCTATTTAGATGAGTCATCACTCGCTTATCTTGGTTGACTTGTCCAAACTTGTTTTTGTGTGGCACGTCTATTTGGGTGAGTCATCGTTCGCTTATCTTGCTTTACTTGTTTGAACTTGTCTAGTATCCACCACCTCATGTCTTTTGTCATAGCTTGAACATACTTTACACCAATCACTTAAATATAAAAGTCTTGTCACATCTTACTTAAACTTTGATAAAAATATTAATTATTTATAAATTTCATCAAATTCTTATTTTTCTGATACATTTACTATGTAATTTTCGTTCAAAAATATGGTAAAGCCCGATTTTAAATCGAAGTCTAAGATAAATTCCCCAAATTTGTAACATTTTAACACTAATAATAAATATTGTAAGCGCCCAGTACATACAAGTTTTGTAAAAATAATATTACTTACTTATAGCTAACTCGTTATGTCCCATGATACAAAACTTCAATATAACTAAAATCAGTGTTAAACGAAAATCTAATCAGGTGTCTTTATATATTATTTTGAAATGCTAAGCATTATATCTAAACGAATGATATAAGGAGTAGTTAGAATAGTTCTTATATTTTTGTTAGTAAAAAATGTATACACATTATCTTACAAGGTTGCAATATTCAACACACGGTTCACCATATTTAAAAACGATTCACCATGATTTAAAAACTTAGTAACATATTTTTAATTTATAAATTTAAATTAAAACATATTTTTATAAATAAACAATTATAAATACTTAAGTATTTTTAATTTAAATTTATAAATTAAAAATATGTTACTAAGTTTTTAAATCATGGTGAATCGTTTTTAAATATGGTGAACCGTGTGTTGAATATTGCAACCTTGTAAGATAATGTGTATACATTTTTTACTAACAAAAATATAAGAACTATTCTAACTACTCCTTATATCATTCGTTTAGATATAATGCTTAGCATTTCAAAATAATATATAAAGACACGTGATTAGATTTTCGTTTAACACTGATTTTAGTTATATTGAAGTTTTGTATCATGGGACATAACGAGTTAGCTATAAGTAAGTAATATTATTTTTACAAAACTTGTATGTACTGGGCGCTTACAATATTTATTATTAGTGTTAAAATGTTACAAATTTGGGGAATTTATCTTAGACTTCGATTTAAAATCGGGCTTTACCATATTTTTGAACGAAAATTACATAGTAAATGTATCAGAAAAATAAGAATTTGATGAAATTTATAAATAATTAATATTTTTATCAAAGTTTAAGTAAGATGTGACAAGACTTTTATATTTAAGTGATTGGTGTAAAGTATGTTCAAGCTATGACAAAAGACATGAGGTGGTGGATACTAGACAAGTTCAAACAAGTAAAGCAAGATAAGCGAACGATGACTCACCCAAATAGACGTGCCACACAAAAACAAGTTTGGACAAGTCAACCAAGATAAGCGAGTGATGACTCATCTAAATAGACGTACTGCATAAAAGCAAGACTGAACAAGTTTAGACAAACACATGATGACGTCATTCAACAAGTTTAAACAACCAAACAATGAGCCAGCAGCAAACGGTTGTTAGCAAGGTAGAGAGAAGCAAGAATGACTGAGCGAGTGTAAGTTGGATTTAAAGTTTATTCTTATCACACACCTGAAGACTACTAACGCCTCTAGCGGCGATTGCAGCGCCCCCTAGCAAAGATAAGGGAGAAACGTTAGTTGAGTGAAGACTAACACCCAAAGTGGACGTGTTTTTCGGTAAGTGTTAATTTCTGTTTTGTTTCTGAAAGGTGTTTTGTGGGAAAGATAATCGAGTTGTGTATAGTAATTAAACTTAAAAGTTGGCAAAGAATTTAAAGTCGAACAAATTTAACGAATTTAAAGTCGTTAGTGTAAATGTCTATGTTTTTCTGAGCATATGCAGATATAGAGTATATAGTTGATATGCACCACTTGGTTGCGAGGATAAACAGTTAGATCATAGTCTCTCAATAGTTAAAAGTAAAAAGTTAATTTTGATTAACTTGAAGACTTTAAAAAATTTTAATTTAAAAACTATATTTTTGTTTACTTTTCATTGTTTTTTTAACTTTTCAACATAACTTATTTTTTTTTTGTTAACTTTTAACATTTATAAACTTTTTGTTAACTTTAATGTTTTTAAGCTGTTTTGTTAACTTTATTTTATTTTATTTTATTTTATTTTATTTTATTTTTGTTAACTAATAATTTTTTCAAAATTTTTTTTCTAACGTGAATATTTTTTTTTTTTCAATAGTTTAATCTTTTTTGCAAGTGTTGAAATTTTTGAATTGGAATATACAAAAAAGTTAAATTACATCTCTTCACTTAAAAGTTCGATTAGATAAAAAACTAATAAATTCACACAGAGACACTTTGTAGAAATAAACACACATAGATCTTTAACAAAACAAATCATTTATTTTGTCTTAAACAATTCATTATAAACAGTTTGTTCATGAAGCTTATGTACAAAGTGTTCACTAACACTATAAACTCCATTCAAAAACGTTGAAATTACATAATCGAAATCGATGAGCATTAACAAAGCTTCACCTAGTTGATTAAATTTTTCCTTATTATTAAATGCGAAGCATGAGTGAAGGCTTTGACTTGCATGTCGAAAAATACATCCTGTACATTCATACAACTGGTTAAGTATTGTTACCATATTATTCTCGATACACGTATTAAGTTTAGACCATAACACAGGTTCTTTTTCTGTGGATCTGTTACTCACCACACATTTCTGTTTAATGAGAAAGGGTAATAGTTTTGTGTACATATGTTGTAAAAGTACAGTATTTAAGTGTGAGGTACTTTCTTTTAATTTTTCCATTTGTTGTTCGTTTAAGTCAACATGAGAAAAATTCTTCAAATTTTTAATTCGCATCATAGAATCTTGATTTAACACTAAAATCGTGTTATTAGAAACAAAGGATGCACTTTTGTATCTTAAATTAAATGCAAGGATTTTATATTGAAACTCATACCAGCTATGAATATCCATATTAACTCCGTTTTTGGTTGGGATTTCCTCATTAGTAGATACATTGCGTTTAAATTCTCGTATATGTATAGAATATTGTTTATTTTTTAACTTCAAAGTTAAGTAGAAACAGTCACTTAGTTCTTTGTGAAACACATTGGAATTGTATAATTTGTCACTTTTAGTGGCAAATGTAGGTGTAGTGATGCTTTGTATTTCACCACTTGCTTGTGAAAGGCTGTTTGCTTGTAGCTCGTTCATCTCATGTTTAACAGTAGTCTGTAAGATATTATTCGTAGGTTCTTGAAAGGGTTCATCCTTTAGCGAGGTTAAGGGGGTAGAACAATCTAAATTTTCAAAATTCATGTCTTTGAAAAATGTATTTAAATAGTCCTGGGCAAAAACTGACTCTTGATGTGGATTCTCGAAAGATGTTGCATCGTAACCACCGGTAAAGTTTGAAAAATTCATAGTGATCTCAGGTTTCACATCTGGTAAGTTCTTAGTAGAGGAGATATCACGTGATATAGTTACACAGTCATTGTCCATTTTAGAAAGTGTTAATCTTGGGTCTTTTAACTCCTTCTCACAAGTATTTGATTTTTCCATAGCTTTTTCTAAGCGTGGACGCTTTGAAGGTTGAAACACTTCTTCGTGGGATCGCATATTCATTTCATAAAATATTTTTATACAATTTAATCTGCTTCACTAACTGATGTAATCTCGATAAAAGTCAGCAGAACACTGGATGTGTTTCATAAAAACGTCTACTTATCTAGATTTTAAAAACAGTCATGGTTATAGTTAATCATTTAATTTATATGTAGGTTAAATATAAAAATTTACTTATCTAGGATAAACTCAGTGACGGTTTAAGTTAAAAAATTTCTTAACTAGGTTAAAAACATTGATTTTGACTGTTGAGAGAAAATTATCAAAACATGCAGTGTCATTGTTTAAACGAAGAGAAAAATTCAACTTTCTTATCAATAAGTAAGATTAATACCTATTCAAAGGAAAACCCATCGATGATTCATAACGTCACGTCTTACTTTGTTAGTGATTAAAAGTATCATAGATTTAAAATAACACATTTCCAATCATTTCTCTTGTAGTTTAAGTAACATATAATAAATACATCACATTTATTTCATCATGTTTTACATAATTTCAACAAATTCATTCCCATTTTGTCTAAGACATTCAAAATGTTAAACAGTAGTTTATGTTGCATTGTCAAACTGTTCAAAGTAATTTACATCAACTAAAAAAAAAAAAAAAAAAAAAAAAACACTATACTTTTTCATATTAAAACTATTTATTAATCATTTAAAGTAATACAAATCAAATAAGCCTGTCATATTGAGCTGTAATCAATTCTAATTTCAAAATTTTTTGTAATGTCCAATTAAACACACGTTCTGTGAAATCTTCAAAGCCATTGTATACCTTTAGAAAGGCATTCTCAACATGTACATGTATGTTTTGTTCTGTTAATTCCAGTTCACTTTTGGAAAGGAAAAAGGGGGTTGCTCTCTCTAAGTCACCATCCTGTGATTCACGGTAGACATCCACTTTAACGGCTGCATACCATTTTATTGACTTTTTCATTTGTAATTGGTAATTTAATTCGTTTAAAACATCCGATCGAACACTGTTAAAAAACGAACGAAAGTCTTTTTGATTCATCTCATTGGACACAATGATAGTTTTAGTACAAATATTTCGCACATCATGTTGTCTTTTAAAATGTTTCACTTTTTCAAATAACAAATCAGGTGACTTCTTCACATTAGGTAAAACTTTATGTAAAGTATCACAATGTTGTACTAAATCTGAATCACAATCAAACATTTCGCTACACTTTGTACATGAATGTTGTTTTCCTGACTTGTGAGTCTTCTTATGTTTCAATAAGTCAGTCATTCTTGAAAATATCTCGTTGCAATCACTACACTTGTATTGTTTGGGCGATTTGTGAATCTTTTGATGATTACGTAAATCACTCTTTTGTGAAAAAACTTCAGCACACACCTCACAACGAAAAGACTTTTCTTTTAAATGACATTTCATGTGAAACATTAAGTTAACTTTTCGAGGAAATGCTTTGTTACACGTCTTACACACATGGGGTAACTTCTGTTTCTTTAGTCCTGATGAGGTGGGTTTCACTTCATAATTCGAAACGAGTCCTTCTTTGGATAAAAGTGTAGAATCCATCTCTTGATTATTTAACTTTGGTGATGAGTGTTGACACTCCAAGTTGGTTACGTCACCAACATAAGAATTCATAACTCGTTCCATAATAACTTAAATGAAAACTAACTTAACGAAAAATACAACCTATTACAACGATACCAGGTTACAGTAGAATGTTATGAACTCGTTTCATTGAAATTTATATAGTAATAGAGGGCGCTCGTGTAAAAAATACTAACTTTTTATTGGTTTAAAAATATTGACATTTTATTGGTTTAAAAATATTGACATTTTATTGGTTTAAAAATACGTCACATGATTATTTCATCCTATAATGTTATAAGTTCAATAACCACTTAATTCTTGCACAATGATTTAGAAAGTCTTACCTATCAGAAGTTCGTACATTTGTAAGTAAAAATCTTTATTACTTTTGTATCTATTGCTTTTATAAATAATATTTTATTTATCAAACCACTTAATTTCTAAATGATGTATTCTAAAACGCTTTTTATGTCTTATGTATGTAAAGTCTACTAAAAGAGGGGGGAAAAAGACGGTGTGTAAAGTATTTGTAAAATTGAAAAACGTTACTTTATAAAAACTAGATTCCATTCCCTTTTTTTTTTTTAAATGTTGGTTGTATAAAGTCAAATCTATTGAAAATTTATTTTAATCGTATAACTCTAAACAAAATACCCGCTCTCTTTAATAAGTTAAATAGTCACTAAAAATTGTTCATTTGAAAGAAAAAATTCTTTAAAATTCTCTTATTGTATGTTTTATGAATAATATTTTGCACGTTAAATCACTTATTAACTAAATGGAATGATCTAAAATGATCTAAAATGTCTTATGTGTTGTGGATGGTTGGTTATTTGTTAAAACCGATTATCTGCGTTAGGGATATAGGTCACTCTAGGGGTCATTCTAAGGGCTCCTAACTCGTATTGACAAGGTTCGAAGAAAACTCCGAACGGTTAGGTCGACGAGCGCGAGAGAAGTTTAAACCCAAACGTCTAGTAGCTTTAAAACCAGAACCTCTCAGTCACTGGTCTTATGTGTTGTGTTTTTATAAATAATATTTTTCTTGTTTAATCACTTAACTCCAAAATGAAATGTTTCTAAGACACTTTGTCATGTCTTAAGTGAAACATATTTAACTAAAGAAGGATGTAGTATTTGTGACATAAGTTATTCTACAGTACCCTTTTAAGAAAAAAAAAGAAGCTATTACAAGTTAATTAAAAAAAACATATAATTAAAAAATATATTGTTTAATTAGCATAAAAACGATTATTTAAGTTACTCCACAAATTTGTAAACTTAAAAAAAACGGAAGATATAATGTAAGAGAAAGTATGACAAATCTTTTTTTCCTTTGAAAGATTAGTCTCAAAGACTTGAATTAATTTTTTCCCTAAAAATGATACATTAATTTCAGTACACAAGTTTGTGAAACGGCTTTTGCAGGAAAATAGTATGGTGAATACAATATTAAGCATTGTAATTTAATTCAATAACACAAATGCGTGGGTGTATAGCTTATAGTTACATTTGTAAAAATCACTTTGCTTTCGTTTTTAAAATGTATAAACACGTTATTTTTCGTAACAAAACTATAAACCTATATTTCTAAAATAAATGATTATAAGGTTAATACAAGAAAGAATCAAGCATGCTATTTTTGTCAATCTCTATAAATGACATTTCATAGTATTTTCATATAAAAATTTTCCTTCTAAATTATTATTTCGAATATGGAAATGATCTGTTGACAGAATGTTGTAAGAGAAATGTGCTTGTAAATTAAACAAACAGATGTAATAGCATTCATATTAAACCAAAACTCGCGAATTACTCAATAGTGAAAGACAATTTCCTGCAGTTCATTAAAACTATGATAAAGATAATTAAACGCAGGTCTGAAATTCCTTGCTATGGTATGCATTTGAAGAGATAACAACACACACATCCCTGGTAACCTAAGATAAGACATGTGTGATACAGAGCATTGCAGGTTCTAATGTCACTAAAAATTAAAATAATACGTAAAACGCTACAAAAAAAAAAAAAAAAAAAAAACTTTTATGAAATTAAAAAAAAATGAAATTAAAAAACTAAATTTTTTTTCCCTCTCAAGAAAGAATCTAATTAAAACCCTTTTTATAGAAAAGAAAAATTCATATTAAACTTTTATAAAGTCAGAAAGTCTTATCACATTTCACTTCCTGATCCCTTCCGGTCTTACTTACGGAATTACTTCCTGTCTAAAGATACTTGTTTCAACCTGTGTATTATCAACATCTGTCATTTCCTATGACCTTGCGAGGTTAGCACATCTAATGTAGAACATCCAAACGTTATCTCCAATTTTTTTCTTTCTTACTTACGGAATCACTTCCTGTATAAACATGTCTGTTATCACCACCTGTCCCTTCCGCTAACCTTGAGACATTAGCACATCTGATGCAGAAAAATTTTCCCTGTCAAGAAAGAACCTGTTCAAAACTCATAAAAAATACGTCTCATCCTGTCCTTATCTCCAAATTCCTTCCGGTTTCCTGTCTCAACATGTATGTTATCCACACCTGCGACTTCCGGTGACATTCACAGCCCGCACAACTTCCGGTGCCCACACCTGTCCCTTCCGGTGTCAACACCTGTCCCTTCCGGTGACCTTCACAGTCCCCAGAAGGTCACCACCGCACCCACCGCTGATGCAGAACCGCTATTTATTATCTACTTATATGCAATCTCCATAATATAATATGTAAACTTTTACAATTAATATAGTAAAATCACTTGTTAACGTTAAATTAAAGATGTAATTACTGCTTAAAGTGATAAAAACAATCCACAAAAGGCTTAAAAATATCTTTTATGATGACACATTATATATTTAAAGATGACATATTTCAACGCTCTAACGGCGATTTCTTCAAGATCAAAATAATAAATAAACTATTTTTGCAACGTTGGCGAAAATCCCATTCACCAGGGAAGATCGAACATTACAATACTACATAGGAATTACAAACAGAAAATTTAAAACGTGAATAAAAGAACATATGGCTGAAGAACTAGAGCTTTGGCTAGACTTCATAGAATTGAACCTTTGCAGATTGATTTCAAGAATAGTAAAATAATTTTTTCGTCGAGAGTTTATTTCCATTCATTATCCGTGAATCAATAGAAATATAATTTATGAAACGAGAATATGTGCCTCTACTTTTACTTCCGAAGGAATTTCTGTAGCCCGGGAAGGATTTGGAGGACCAGAACTTCTAGTTGACGAAACGTTAGTTGAGGCTCACTGTGGAGACCCGAAAAGTTTTTGTTTTCCGTCTGTCTGTTTGTTTGTTTGTTTGATTGTTTGTCTGTCTGTCTGTTCCGCGATAACTGCCGTAACAAACATTCGATTAGGTTGATTTTTTGTGGGTATGTTGGTGAGGTACCCGGAATTAGCTATATAGTTTTTTGTTACATCTGGTTTATTCGCTCGGAAAATATAGAACATTTCTTTTTAGGTCATAATGCTGTCCTGTGGGAATGCAGACGATTTTCAAATTTCATTTTTAACTAAAATGAAAATCGTATATTTGAATAATGGATTTAAACGTAAAATTGCGGATACTAAATTTTCGATATCGAGGTCTTAAATATATGCAATATCTTTGAAAATTTGCCGATACATTTATTAAGATTTAGAAATTAATTGTTTAAATTATTGGAAATTTTTTTGCAACTGTTCGGGAAATATAAAACATTTTATTTTCCTATTTTTTACAATTTTTAAAATGCATTTCTTTTTCTTTCCTCTTTATTCTATTAGTTGCTTAGCAACCCTATTTAAAAAAATATCAAAATAAGAGATGCATTTTTTTATCTAAAAAAATTACAAGAATAAGAATTTCAGAATATCATTGTATAAATCGTGTTTAATTTAACGCTTCTAATTTCTGAATCCTCCGAAGTATTTTATATGCCTATAAATATGAATGTAATATTAAAAAAAATTAAATTGCAGATTGTAAGATGCTAAATAATATGAAAAGACTTTCAGAGCTGACGTTGAGGTTCCTGATCTGCAGATTTACTAGTATAGATCATTAATAAGCAAAACTTCAAATCTGTCGGCGGACACATTTCAGTTCTGCGGAGACGGAATCTGTGAGAAAATATTAAGAACCGATTCTTTTTTCGAATTGCAACTAAATGAATGTTTAGACATTTCTAATACTGTAAGTTTAATAGCTTTTGTTCATTATGAATTTGGTGGTAAGATATGTGACAATTTTTTGTTTTGCAAATCCCTTGCAACTCACACAACAAGTGTAGTGCTATTCACATGTTTAAACAGTTTCATACAAGAAAAAGATTATAGCCCTTCAAGATGTGTCGGAATAAGTATAGATGAGGCTCGAGATATGAGTGAAACTGTTAATAGTTTAATCAGCTCAGCTTGGTTAAAGCTAAAGCACCGTATGTTGTTTTGACACACTGTTGTATTAACCGTGAGTAGCTGGTTGTCAAAAAACGCCAGGAGATTTGAAGACTACATTCAATGAAATTGTTTCAGTACTTAAGTATATCAAGGTTCGTCTATTGAATTAAGGTTTTTTAAATAATGTGCGAAGAAATTGGAGTCTACGCAAAGAGGTATTTTTGCATACAGAAATTAGGAGGTTGTCACGAGGGTTAAATTGTAATTTTTGCACTTATGTGATGAAGTAAGACTGTTTTTAATGGACTCCAAATTCCATTTGAATGATCGTTTCAATGGTTTCTCCTGACTTGTCAAGGCCACCTATTTGACGGTTATTTTTTGAATGAACGGAATTTAAGCTTACAAAGATCTTTGGTACACATTTTCAAAGTCTAGAACAAAGTAGAATAAACAATATATATATATTTGAGCGCAAATCAATTTGAAAGTAATATTTGAATAATTTTTCTCATATTTGAATCAATTCCCAACATTATTCGATTTCTTTCAAACGTCTGGCAATACATGTCCCCTGATATTATCGAAAATTTTGTTATACACTTGAAGCACGTGAAAAAAAAACTTTCAGACTTTATTTTCCTCCCTCGAAGTCAGAAAGTGAGTATGGATGAAAGAACTAATTCACTAATTTCCAAGATGCTGCACATATAGTAGCAAAAGATAAGCAGCATACTTCTCATAGCAAATAGTAGTACGTATATTTTACCTGTCTTAAAATGTATACTTATTATGCTTACTTATTATACTTAAAATGTATAATTATTTTTCTTATTAATGCAGCTGGTTTTTCCAACACCGTTAATTAAATGTAGAATATGTGTAATGAAATACAGATAAAGTGTATACCCATTAAAATAATATGTTATCGTACATCGTATATTGAGACAATTTTTGTACGGGGTCCCCGAAATGCATATCACATAAAAAGGGGTCCGCGATATCACAAAGTTTAAGAAACGCTGATATAAATAATATAAATATAATATAATAATATAAATATAAACTAAGAAGAAACGTCGGATGGTCAAATTAAATCAGATATTTACTTGTTTTTTTTTTTTTTTTTTTTTTATAAAAAGTTTGAAAATGTTTTCATAGTTCAAACTTCAAATAATGTTGTGCACAAATCCAGTCTGTTTGGTAATACTTTAATACCTCATTTTATTTTCTTGAGGAAATGAGGAGGGAGGGGGTGCACTGTGTACATTTAAATTGTCCCAGTAACCCACAGATTTTTTTTTTCAGACTTTTACTTTCTTAAAAAACTTGACGTTTCAACTTTCCCTGATGAAGAGGAGGATGGAACTTTCTTCTTGCTCCCCTTCCGAAAGAGAAAGAAAACTTTCTCTTCCGTCTTGACACGAATGTGAAGTATGAATTTAACCTCGTGTTTGACAGTAATTCATAGCTTTCTTTCTAATTGCTTTTGTTCCCCTTTTTCTTCGCTATATCAGAATTTATGGTATGTATGCAATCTCTATAATCTAATATGTAAACTTTTGTTGATCAATTTATGTTTTACTAACAACATATGTTGCTGTTCAAATGGAATTCAATCGGAAATTATTTTTGCTATGATATTGTACTATCAGATAATTGATAAAAAGGTCCAAAAGGAAAAAAAAAAAATTGAAGGTAAATATAAATGAAAGAAGAAACGTCGCGTCGGATGGTTAAATAAAATCAGACATTTACTTTTTTTTTTTTTTTTTTTTTTTTTTTTTTTGTGTGTGTGTTGTTGTTTTAAATAAAAAGTTCGAAAATGTTTTTAGAGGTCAAACTTAAAAAAATGTTACATAAATACAGCCTGTTTGGTAATGTTTTAATAACACATTGAATTTTCTTGAGGGAATGAGGAGGGGGTGGGGGGCTGTGTGTATTCAAATTGTCCCGGTAACCTACAATTTTTTTTTTCAGACATTTCCTTTCTTAAAAAACTTGACGAACCAACTTTCACTGATGAGGAAGGAGGGAGGAGAGAAAACCCTCTACTTGCTTCTCTTCCGGAAGAAGAAAAAAAATATTTCTTCCCCATCTTGAGACGCGTGCGGAGTATGAATTTAACCTCGTGTTTGACAGCAATTTCTTAGCTTTCTTTCTTCCTGCTTTTTTTTTCATTCTTTCTTTTTCTTCTCTATTATAGTCTTTTATTATTATTTCTTTACTGTATGTCAAGGTCAGGTATACGGGGAGAGGTTTTTTTTTATATAAAGTAAAAGTAAGTATGTTAAGTACAATCGACTCTCTCTCTGTGAAATCTGCACAGTTCGAGACTAAAGGTTTTGCGGATTATAGAGTTGGGTGGATTATTGATTATTCTTTTGTTTACATATTTTTCTCTTTTAGTCTAACTACAAATTGGTACAATTAGAGAAAAATGGTAAGTTTGAAAGTTAATTTATAAAATAAATTGTTATTGCATGCTAAAATAAAAATTTGACATTCATTTATTGCTTAATCACATTTCATTTTTATAATCGAGCATGTATTTTTTTTTTTTTTAATCCAACTTCGTATAGTACTATAAAAGGAGATTTTTTTTCATTTTTTTTCAGAAATTATTTTGAAATTAGTTAGTATTTGTACAAACACATCAGATACTTTTTTCCTATAAAAATCCGTAAGAAGGTGACTATGAGTGAAAATAGTTATTGGATGCATAAATCAAATCATCCATTTCAGTTTTTATATGAGTTACATTTCTTCTTCTTCTTTAAGGTTTCGTACTTAAAATGTAAAACCCTTATAAGATCACTCGTGTGTCTGTCTGTCCGTCTGTCATAGCCGTTTTTCTCGAAAACTATGGAATGTGGAAAGTTCAAACTTGGCAGAGTTATAAAGGACCCACATATAAATGACCCACATATTTATAGATTTTTAGCCATTCACAAATATTTTTAGGAAAAATTTAGGGGGGATAATTAAGTTACTTGAAAAAAAAAATTATTTTTTCGTATATTGTGTGGGGCTAGGGTGTAAAAACTGGGCGCCAATGAACCGATTGTCACCACTAAATTTTATTAGTATTATTCGCCTAAATTTTATTAGTATACTTCGTCTAAATTGTATTAGTGATATTATTAGACAAAGAATACTAAAATTTTAATGGTGGTAATCTGCCTATTGTCGCCCAGATTTTTACATTCCTGGTGTGGGGTGTCGTTCGAAGCACCTCGTAACACAGAATTCAAAATTATATTTGTTTTAATTTTAGGTATTATATTTTCCGAGATATCGTCGAAAATGTACTGCAAAAATTTTGCCCTCCTATTTCCGAATCTGCCGAATCTAAAATTATGAAAAAATTAGGGGTAGCAGGGCTATATTTGAATCTTGCAAGAAAACTAGAGCGATTATCCTCTGTTACATACTTTTTAAGAAAATCTCATTTTTCCATTACACACAAACTTTACTTTGCGGGCGCTCAGCGCTGGGGGGGGGGGGGGGGGAGAGTTAAGGGGTTCTAGCAAAATCTATCGACGCGAAATCATCCAAAGATTGTTGATAATGATTTACAAAAATAATGTCGGTAGTTGGCCGAGATATTAATTAAAAACCTATTTAGAAAAACACGACACAGACCAAGGTGGCGTTACAATTTCGCGGCTTCCTTTCGAAGCGCTTTTGGCACATTGTCGAGTTTAAACTTTGTACAAGATCTTTGTTTTAGGTAAGGTGAATCATAGTTATAAATATTCAATGTTATTCATTCCAATTGCATTCAATTATTTAAGACGATCATTGAAAAATTATTTATAGAATAATTCCAAGGCATTAAAAGTCTGTGGTTTTAAGACAACAATCGCTTATAACTCAATATGTAATTCATTTATAATGAAAAAACTTTTAGATTACAAATCACTTCAATAATCATGCCTGCAAGGTGCAAGTATATTCTTTTATGATGTTTTAAAATGAGTCAGAAAGTTTTGCGTTGTTGTGCGTATTTTTTTCATTTTTTTTTTTTTTAATTAAAAACTGTCTACTCTTAAACTGTCTACTCTTACGTCAAATCTAGACAACAATCGCTTTTATTTTAGCAACGATATTTTGTTATATTCCAGTTAGTAATTAATAAATTTGTTGTACGGAACTCTTTGTGCGAGTAAAACTCGCACTTTACACTGAAAAAAAAATGTTATGCGCGGTAGTGTATTACTGCTTAATTTACTGTTTATTACTGTTCATTTTACGGTATAATACTGTCAGCTGGGGTGTCAGTATTATACTGTAAAATCAACTATTGTTATTTGCAGTGTACCTATTATTTAACAATCGAGTATGTAAACTGTTTTATTTATTTATCTGATTAACAAAACTAACACCGAACTGGTTACACTGTTAACTGGTACAAAAGTAGCTTGCTATTTCTGAATATATTTAAAACAAAGTGTTAACAATGATAGTTTAAGATGTGGTTTATGATAAATAACTGTTTTATTCTGTATTCTATAACTAGTCATCATTTTTAGTTTTGAGATGGAATGCAAAAAGTCTGCAGATGTACTGAGTACAGGAAGTTTATCAAATAAATACTTTAATGAGACTAATTCAATTATTGTATAGCAACTACATATCTCCAAGCACAACTGTAATTGCTCTTTTACTACCTGCATCTTGCAGTTCTTCTAATTGCTAAAATTATTACTTTAGTTTGCAATGTATAATACATCAAAATTTTTTTAATACAATTCTTTTTTTTTTTTTTTTTTGGAAAATTAATAATTCGTGAAATCAATTTCATATTAATGTTTTTATATGAACTTAAACGTTAACTGTGATTTTCATTGTTTACATCTCAACGTGAATGGCGGATTTTATAGAGTCAACTATATCACAATTATTAAACAGTTTGTTTGCATAACACAGTTTCTATTCCAAAGTTTGAAATTTGCAAGTTAATACATAGACTAGCTTTTGATTATGTGTAATTCATTAGCGGAAAAATACCTTTGTAGCGTTCTTACACTGGCAGAGTGAGTTTATATGTGCTAAAACCTCTCCCCAGAATATTTTTAAAATGATTGAAAAAAAAAAAACAGTCGACTCTAACTCAATTCAGACTTTGATAATTTGGATAAGTTGAACTTAAGTTTATTCGCTTTGAAAACAGTATTTAAAAAAAAAAAAAAGTTACAAATTTTATCAATTTTACTTTTCGAACAATCTGTTTGGCTAATACGAAAATCTCTTTTTGCCATATCACGTGCATTTAACATATAAATAAGCACGTAATATTTAATGTTGTGTGCTTTGCAGGGACTTAAAAAAATGTAGTTTTAATTTTCAGTTTTCCAGAGAAATTCGTGTATAAAATTTTATTTATTATTGTTCTAATGATCACTAGAAAATGATGACAAGTTTTAATCTATGAACGGTATTAAGCATTTTCTTACATTGTAAACTAGTCGTTGGGGGCCACCGTAATACTTACCCATCATGGATATGCATAATGTAAAATATTAAAATAAAAATTGTGTAAACTACTTATAAAATGCATTGCAATTAAAATAAAATCGAGGCTTGATGACGTCACAAACTTTAAAGGCTCGATTACTAAATTGCTTGAAAGAAACATCCTTATAACTCCAAAAATAACAATCCTATTAACTAGCGGTTTATTGCATCTAATTAAGCGTCAAATCTCCAATTAAAATATATCTTTGAAGGGAAATTTGGATGAAATACAGGGTCATGAAAAATCGAAGAGTGTGGAAAATAGGATTCCAAATATCTCGGCAACTAATTATCCGATCGACTTCATGCTTTATGCAAAATTTGTTTTTTTATTGTCTTTTATATTCATTTCTTAAAATAACCAATTTCGAAAATTTTTATATACCTTTTATCAGAACGAATATTTCGAGAGTCCGAAAAAAATAGTTCCGGTTAATCGAGGTTATTGAAATGAAATAGGCTTCTTCCCATTATTACATACTAAGTACATACCAAATTGCAAGTCTCTATCTCAATTTTTTTCGGGAGATAGAGCGTTTACAAACACACAGACACACACACAGACACACAGACGGACGGCAAAATTTTTTTTCTAAAAATATGTTTTTCGGAATCTCCAGTGTCTGAAACTTGTAAATCCATCAAAAAAAAATTTTCGATTTTCAAAACGATTACAAGACTTACCCTATACTACGTATGATGGGTAAGTAAAACAGTTCATGATAATCTAAAAGTGATTATTGAAAGTATATAGCTTTATTTTGCAAAATATATAAGTTTTTTTTTTATTATTATTTACTAGGGGGCCTACCCCCTGCGAGCTACGCTCGCCAACCCCCGCTCAGACTTCGAGGCCTCTAAAAACATGACAGCGTGCTTTATTTTAAAAATATTGGTAAATCTGTAATTGGGTTGCCATGCTTTTAACATTTTAATGGGACATTTTTCGATTATCATGGCCTCATACACAGCTGTTGCTACAACTGACGACTGTTTTCGGGATTGATAAGTAAAATCAATTACTACTTGAAAACCAGCTTGTATAAAATGGTTAGGTTTAAATTGTGACTACCTCTCGGACTTTTATAACAACAATCTCTATTCTATTCTTCCTTTGCGTTTAAGGATGAGAAAAATTCCATCTGCTTGTGAACAACATTAAGAACCACGGTATTGAAAAGTACTATGTTATAGACATTTTCAGTAACAGGTTTTAATTTTCTCTCTATTTTAGTGCACCATCATGCATATTTTCATGTTATTTTAAATATGTAAATTATTTTTTTAATTAATATGTATATACGAATTTTCTAATAATTATTTATCATACAAAATTAATTAAATATTTTGTGCATGCATGCCTGCATTTATTCGGCATCAATTGATGAGATATTTAAACAAATTTGCTATCCGCGGTAATTTTACACCATGTTCTGTCACTTGAATATTGTCCATAAGAAAATCGAGTACTTTTCCATTATAGGATCCTTTGCTTTTAGGCTTGGGAGTTTATTCGAGCTTCAAAAAGGGATAGATTCGTTAATATACATAGATTTGTTGCCAAAAGTTATGAAAATAAACCCAATGAACTTTTGGTGCTTTTTTATTATAGGGGTCTTGACGCTTTTTTAAAAAGCTTGGCGGAAAAAACCAAGCAGGATAGAAAACCAAGCAGGATATTTTGTTCTTCCGTTCAATTGGGCAATTATTATTTTATATATTAGTTTCAAATATCCGAATTAATGATTTTATAAATTCGTTTAGTTAAATTTTACAAAAAGATAACAAAATGATATCAATAAATAATAATTACTATTAATTCCTTTTCCCCCCTTTCTTTTGCGTTTACCTAAATGACGTCATTTGGACGAATTTATTCAAAATATTTTCAGTTTATAAATTAAATTAAATGCTGACAGACGATTGAATCCTGACGATAGAAATGTGATTTTTTTTTTCAAATTTTCCTGAAAAACATAATTTAATCATAATCTTGTCTTCATTATCGATTGGAATAAAAGATAAATTCAATTTCAATTTGAAAATGACGCATAAAAAGAAATCAATAATCCCTATCGGGATCCTTTTCAATTTTTTCCCTTTTTTGTCACAAAAAAACTGAGTAATTAGTTGCCATCATTACAGAAATGTCATTAAAATTAGACAAAAATTAATATCTCGAAAACTAATTCCAATTTCAAAATTCTATTACCAGTTTTGACATCCGCGGATTTTTATGAACAATTGGTATTAATTTCACCATCAAGCGTTTAATATTTTATTAAAAATAGCCTTGAAACATAATCAGTCGTTTAATCAGTCGTTTCATAAAATCGTTTCATAAATTCGTTTCATAAAATCGTTTCACAAATTCGTTTCATTAGGATTTTATATATATAGGGTAGATTTATATTGAATTCAAAAAACGTAATACTCTTTAAGATAAAGGTATCATTGTAGTAATTACAGTTTTATACTTGTTTGATTTTGTTTAATATACAAGTTTAGATTTATTCGAATTTTAGATAAGTCGAACTTTTTACGCATTGCCTTGGAATCCGAATAAAAAAGATTCCGCTGTAAATACAAAAGATTTTGTGTTCGATCTGAAAAGAAACAATCAATACAAAAATCAATGTAAAGAAAAGAAAAGACTGAATAATAATAATAATAATGTAATTTCAAAGCTTCATAAAAGGAGCAGCATGTTATTCAATAAGACTATAAGTGAGTGTAAAGCTACTTCCATGGTTAGAAACTAGGAAGAAATAATCAGGCGTCATAGTGGGCACCTAACCATTTTTGTTTATTTGCCAAAATGTTCCACTTAGTTCCAATTTTGAAATTATTTATTTTGCTTATATTGTAGAGGAACTTCGGGTATTGTGCAATACTATTTACATTTGGGGCAGTACAAGAAACATCCCGATATTGTTTAAAACCCGAAAACCGAATACAGTTAAAAACTTCAATTATCTCACGAATAAGTTTTATAGACAAAAATTATTTTACAAAATTTCATAACTTACAAACAAATAATAATAACAGTAAACGTATTTTGAGGATGTTGTGAGATAGTCTTGAAATATGGAATAAGGGGTTAAAAATAAAGAAAACGAACAAAATATGGCAAAAAACAGATGTAATAGTATCTAGAGAGCATTATCAAAATATGGTAGTCAGCCAATATACCCCAGTAAGTAATTCAGATTTGCACAAATCACAAATATAGGGATCTGTCTTTGCGCCACTATAATCATGGAGTATTATGAGATATTGGCATTCTATATAACCCGACACCGCCGCACGCCGGTTTGGAAAAAAATTACTCTATGTTCATTGGTGTGAATCGCGAGCTAAAAAACGAGTATTACATCATAAACTGTTAGTATGTCGGTGTACATTAGGCTTATTTTCAAAGTAAAAACATTGAAAAATTATCTCCTGAAACTTTCCGAATACGAAAGACAAATATTTATTCACATAACGCACCCTGTCACCGACCGACGAACTGCGCCTTCTGTGGAGAATTCTGGAAAAGTTCTCAAGTAGTTTATGATATTGCCGCTTGGTGGCAACAGTTTAGTAAACAAAAACCTTGGTATTCCGTATTACCCGATTATTCCATAATACCCGAAGAAGTTCCTCTATGCATTTTTTTTTTTTATGGCACTTCTACTTATTATATTCAACATTTTCCAACTTTAAATCGATCGAAGGTCTTTGTCAAACTTTAATCCACACAGCTTAACAAATAACAAATGAATGACTAAAGGAAGTGGCAAAGTCTTGTTTATCTTTTAATTAAATTTGAATAATTAAAACCCTTCTCCATTCCATTGTTGTTAAAGGAAGAATCATTATGAATGAAACATTTTTCTTAAATAGAGTAAATGAGAAAGATTGAATAGAGTGGATCACTTGTATCGATTACGTTGTTAAGAAAAGGACTAAATGTTAGATCAGATACAGAAAATTTGCATCTTACAAGCAAAAGAAAATTTAAATAGTTAGGTGTCAAAAATGACGACTCAGTGTAAAGTCAATGTCCGTCAAATTGAAATTTATAGGCGCAAGACCACTGCAAATTTAGAAACCTCTGGCTGCTTCAAATTCCGACTTTCTGATTAACTTTTCTCCCCTTTTCACTGAAGAAGGGGCAATTTTATGAAACCTTGCAATAGCTTTATGTATGTTAAATTTATTCCGGATGTTTATTCCTTTCTTTAAACTGATTTTTATATCGGCTTATATTCTCCAAAAGGTAAAATATAAAAATATTTTACAGTTTGAGTGATATGTAACACTTTATTAAAAAAAAAAAAAAAAAGAAAGAAAGAAAAGGGAAAAGATAATTCCTTCTAATTACATTATTTTTTCTTTCAGTAACACTTATTTTCTGCATTAATGAACTTACATCCATATAATTCAGCCATGTCAAACACGTGACTCGCGGGGCCCGCCGACACCTTATCTGTGGCCCGCGAAGCCTTTGCTATTTTAACTGAGTTTAATTTAGTTGTTAGAACATGCATGCTGAAAGTACACTTTGTACGAACACAATGTATATCAGTGTTACTAGTTCAGCGAGATTTTTTTTTATTCAGAATGCTACCACTATTTTTGAATAGTAATATTTGTTTTATTTATTTTGTCAGAAGCATATTTCTCTTCAGAATGTGGTAGCATTCTGAATTTTAAAAAATCCTGCTCATCTGGCAACAGTGATGTATAGAGACAGATATAATTAAAATTTACATTTTTGCACAAAAATAAAAACATGTGAAATAAAGATAACCAATCGGAACGTAGCAAAACGCGGGATATTGAGTTTAAAATTTTAAAGATTCGCAATTTTTTTCAAGTATTTTACTTATAATTTTTTGTTTTGTTGTTTTCTCTGGAAAGTAATATTTTATTTTATTACTTTCCTCGATTTTACACCACTTTGGAAAATAATATGCTGTATTTATTAAATACGAAGAAATGTATTGTAAAATTAATAAAATTCGGCGCTAATTAAGAACAGTTGAAATATTTAAAAAATTAAAATATAAAATTAAATAGTTTAAAAGTGTGGCTTTGAAAGTGACACAAATCATCACTTTTGTGCTTGACACAAAAACTCCGAATATGTCATTTAGGTGCTCACTTGAGCTTTAGTCGAACATATGGATTTTGGATTTAAGCACTTTAATTATTTTCATTACTTAGCTTAGTAATTGTATGTGATCTTTCTGGAACCCTGCGTGATCTTTCTTTCCTTTCTTTCATTTTCTATTGATATGTACACACATTTTATTGACATACCCTCACACATCCCAGGATTTAAAAATATATATATATGTGAAAACTCTTTACCTTTACCACTGTGAATAAATATGATAAAACTGAAAATGAACATGGCAGATTTTTTTAAAGGTGATTTACATTACAATTATATTCAAAGGGAAACTGAAATTTGATATTTGATATGTAGACACTGTTGGAGTTTGGAAAGACTATAAAATTAAGAGGTGCTACAGCACAAAATATAAAGAAAAATCACCAAAATCTGGCTAACAACGGAAAGATAAACTGTCAGAATTGAAACTGATACTTCATAAAAGATAATCAAAAATGGAGAAATGCATTTGCTTTAAAAGACTAATTATTGTCTTTATTACATTAAATGTCCTGCAAGTCGAAATCATTCACTACGAAATTGAAGAAATGATGTGTAAAGCAGTTAAAGAAATTTGAAGATACTGTATGCAAAAATACCATTGCTAGAAAGATTTTTTTTTAAGCGGATAGATTTGCAAAAGCCGGATATGTGCTTAAAATCTTATAGTGTTCATAAACTTACATTATATTCGTACGCGCATGCTTAATCATCGTCAATCTAGAAAATATCTTGGAAATATGGGTAGTGGAGATAAACAGATCTACCTTCTTATATACAGATATTTGACGACTTTCCATCATAAAGTTTTAACTGTTAACTTCGAACTGTTAAACAGTTTTACAATTTTCATTTTAAATCGACAAATTATGAATGTGGATTATTAAAGGATAACTAATAGACAAAGTACTTGGAGTTTCCATTTGAAGCACCTGAGTAAATTTCAATTTCAAATTTCATAATCCTATTTTGTTATTTGATAGTATTAGCGTTTTCAAATAGTTCATTACTTCATAATTATTACTTTGATAAACATTTGGGATATAATTTTAAAAAAGAAAATGTATTTCATTTTAAATGCCAGGTATTATTACAAAAGTCATCAGAATAAAAATTTTTAGAATATACTAAAAATATTTTAAAAACACAAATTGCACAAATTGTGCTTATTAGTTGCTAAAATCAGTGTAAAAATTGTTTTAAACTCATAAAAGAGCTAAAATCCTACATGTTTCGGCTTCAAACTTAAAGCCATCATCGGGGAAGAGGAACAACACAAACGACTACTGATCTTTTAATTTTCGACACGAGAAGATTGAAATCAACAGTATGGAAAAATTTAAATAAAATAAGCGGGCACTCTTTGTTGCCAAAGAGCGAAAAACAAAACAATGAATTAACAAGGGGTTAAAAATGTATCCCATAAACCAGGTATGCTGAAAGAAAAGTTATCATTACAAATACAATCTTTTCTAATTTTAATTTCCAATGATTCCCTAATGGCGGCTTTAAATGGGTTATTGAACCTATGGATAATTCTTGCTTTATCGAAATTAATTACAATATCATTATTTTTAGCGTAAAACCGGGAGAGTGCAGTGGATAACTCCCAAAATTACATGCAAACGTAACACTTAAATTGCAAAGCTTTTTGTAACCCAAAATTATATGTAAACATTACTTTTGCATGTAATTTTCATTGCGAATTAACATTTATTACGATTCAAATTAAAATTAATTTGGGTGCAAATTACATGTAAATGTTACGTTTGCATGTAATTTGGGGTTGCAAAAAGCTTTGCAATTGCAAGTGTTACGTTTGAATGTAACAGCAAATTTGTGTCCTTGGTTTAATCTATAGCTGAAACAAATCTTGATTTCTTGACAATATGCTGACAGGCGATTTTTGCTCTGCAGAATAAATTGATTCATAAAGTTTGAATATGTGGTAATATGTTCTTATTTTTCGGAAATTTTACTGTAATCAAGATTTTTTTTCACCAACTGTTCAAATTGAAAATAAAATAATTTTTTTCAGTTTTAATGAGAAAATGGCATAAAAATACATTAGTCCGTTTTATTTCTCCTTTTTTATCCACAAAAATGGAGTAATTTAAGTACCATTTTTAGAGAAATTTCGTTAAAATTTACAAAAAAAATATTAATATCTCGGAATCTAATTCAAAATTTTAAATTCCCAGAGTTTATATGACATCCTCGAATCAATGATAACCGGTGTTAAGTAAGTCGCGTTGCATTAAGAGGAGTAGCTGCGAAATACACACAGTCAGATTTTAACTTAATAGACTTGTGTTCAATTTTCTTTTTCTAATAATCTTACTGATGCTTGTATTATTAATCACAAAGTTCAGAGAATAAATAGAGATGAAATGTTCATGTTTGGCGTGATGCTGAAAATGCAACCCTACAGTCGGCCCAAACAACTGGTGGCTTGCTTTGAAAACCTCTCCCCGTCCAATGAATCCAGTCATTGTTCCACGTGCAGCCTCTCTCCATCCAATGAAGTCAGCCCTTGGGCCTAATGATTTGAGCGATAACTGGCTTCATATTGCAAGCCGATTTTACGGTTCATTACCTCTCTATTCTTTCACTGTACTCAGTGATTATTAATGTATGAAAATGATACACGCTCCATTTGAAACATATTTTAAAAATCTCGTTTTATTATGACGTCACTTTGATCCCAGAGAAATCTCTTTTCAATAATACAATTATTGTTAATTTTCTTTTCCTGGTAATAATGACGTGAATTTTAGCAGAAAACTCACATATGTTTGTAACTGATATTCAAGCTTATTATTAATCAGTATCAAAAAAATATTTCAGTTATTCATCTTAAATATGACGTCCATTATGTATATACTTTTATTATACACTGATAGTCATACTCTTTGTAATATTACGAGTATTTGAAAATACATGTTTTATTTATGACGTCATATTTGTTCAAGCCAAGAAGGATCCTTTTCATAGTTCCATGGTTCAAGCGAAATCTTTTTCTTAATAATATAATTATTGTTAATTCTTCTTTCTAATTATAACGCAGTTTTTGACAGTAAAAGATCTTTTTAATGTAACCGATATTCATACTTCATGTATAATAACAAATACTCCATATTGTTGTTTCAAATATCACAGAAATTCATCTTCTTTTGAATTATTTTCATTTTTCACGTGAAAATCGCTCATTTGAAACTTAATTGTTGAGAAAAATTATTTTTTTGCATTTTTATTTATTGGCAACGATCAAAGCCCTAGCAACGATAAAGTAAAATGGTTAAATTTTATCTAAAAATGTCCATTGATTCTCTATGAAAATAATCAAATTTTGAATTATTAAGAAAAGTATTTGAATAAAATAAACAAAAACCAGTCTATGTTCATTTCCGGGTTATAATCCACCTATATGCAAAGATACAGGGCCATTAATTTCTCCATTTTGACGCTGGCTTCAGCCTAACATTTGCACACAATCAGATTTATAATATTATTAGGATTAGGATTTCTTTGAAAGAAAGTATATTAACAATAATATGTTGCTTCTGGTTCAACCGAAGTAACATATAGGTTTTGAGAGTAAAACCTATAGGGTACTTCCGGTTGACCTAGAACCTTGAAATTTGGCACAAAGGAACATGTAAAAATAAAATAAATAAATAAATAAATAACCGAAAATTATTAATTTATAAATATATGTCGATTTCTAACGTGACAAACTCATGAATTCCCATAATCGGAAATACTGATAATATATATATATATATATATATATATACAGGGTGTTCTAGAAAGGACTCCCCAACTTTGAAATGACATAACTTCGAAACAGTGAGAGATAGAAATGTGAAACAAGTTGAATGTTAAACAGATAGGTCTGGAATTTGTTATACACGAATTTGAAAAAATAATTCCTATATTGGATAATAGGTGGCAGCACAAGCCCATGTAACTTTAAATGGTACTCAGAAGTACAGAAATTTCATTCGTGCGTCTGTTTCATTGCTGACACGTGTAAAAAAGGTGTATAGAATTTCGGAATTCAAGAATATCATGCCGTATTCCTTGGAACAACGAATTTTTATTGTACTTGAATACCATCGATTAAATCGAAGTCCGACGATGACAAAGCGAAGTTTTCAAAAAAATTTAATGTTAAAAAAGGTCCAGACTTGAAAACAATTCGCAATTTATTCAACAAGTTTGAACGGACGGGCAGTGTGGCCGATGATTTAGGCTGAAATGTGGGATGCAGTCGATCAGTCATGACACCTGAAAATGTGCAAGCAGTCGAAGACGTTGTCCTCGAAAATCCATAAGGCGAGTCGCTGCTGAAGGAGGATTGTCAAACACCACTACGCACAGTATAATGCGAAAAGGTCTGCAGCTGTTTCCCTATAAAATATAGTGCCATCAAGCGATCACAAATACAGCTCTTAAACAAAGAGAAGTTTTTGAAAATGAGTTACTGCAGATGATTGATGAAAATAAAATTGATGTCGGTCATGTATGAGGCCCATTTTCATTTAGAGGGATATGTGAACAAACAAAACTGGCGAATATGGGGCACTGAAAACCCGTTTGTGTGTCTTTCAAAACCACTGCACTCAACAAAAATTACAGTGTGGGCAGGACTGTCCAGTAAAGGAATCATTGGGCCCTTTTTCAGGAGGGAAACGATTAACGCATCTCGATATATTGAATTTTTACAGCAGTTTATTGGAACATTTCAAGCTCTAGAGGATGCACCAGAGATTTCATGGTTTATGCAGGATGGGGCCCGACCGCACCGTACTACTGCAGTGTTTGAGTTCCTCGAGGAATACTTCAGTGATAGAGTCATTGCTTTAAATTATCTCAAAGTGACAAGTATTGGTATGGATTAGCCACCATATTCCCCGGATCTGAATCTATGCGACTTCTTTTTGTGGGATTACTTGAAGGACGCTGTTTATTCTAAGAATCCCCAAACGTTGGAACAGCTTGAACAATTCATCTGTGAGGCATGTGCATCCATTTCAATAGAAGTATTGCAACAAGTGATTTCGAACTTTACCTGTAGGTTGCGTCATGTTGTTGCTGAAAAAGGTAATCATATCGAAACCATTGTAATGTGATTTTTATCTCAGTTCAAACAGCTCACTTTCAGGAACTATTTCAAAGACACAGCTTTGTGATTCCAGCGCCCTCTCGTGTCCGATATTGGAACTATTTTTTTAAATTGACGTATAAAAAATTCCAGACCTATCTGTCTAACATTCAACTTGTTTCACATTTGTATCTCTCACTGTTGCAAAGTTATGTCATTTCAAAGTTGGGGAGTCCTTTCTAGAACACCCTGTATATATATATATATATATATAAACATAAAATTATAAATTAAAGCTTTTCGGATTTTTTTTTTTTTTTTTTTTTTTTTTTTTTTTTTTGTTTTGTTTTGTTATATGAGTTATATGACCTTCCTTCGACCAAATTTCAAGGTTCTGGGTCAACCGAAGTAACCTACAGGTTATGAGAGTAAAACATATAGAGTACTTTCGGTTGACCTAGAACCTTGAAATTTGGCACGAAGGAAGGTCTTAATAGCGAATGTAAAGAAAAAAAATCCAAAAATCATTAATTTATAAATCTATATCGATTTATCACGTGACAGACTCAGAAATTTCCATAATCGGGGCTAACGTTAAATTAACGCATTATAACGGAAGTTTTTTGTAACGGTAATATAACATAAAGATACGGTATAGTCAAGGTGCGAGTCCTACTCGCACTCATCCTTTTCTTTTAAATGTTTTTTAATTACACAACTAAAATTTCAACTTTTATCCATTGTACAGAATGGAGTACTTAATACGAAAAATTTCTTCCTCCATTTTTATGCGTTGATTCTTCTCTCATTAGCTTTAAATGTAGCTTTTTAATGCATACACGACTTCTATTTCTTTCAAAAAAATTCAATTGCTTTTTTAAGTTACGAAAATACTGTTTCTTATATTTTCTGAAATATTATGTAGAATGTTTAGCAAGAATTTTTTTCATTTTTTAAATTTCAGGATAATTCTTCTTACATTTACTTTAAATTGTAAGATTTAAGTAACACGCATATAACTATGTTTATCTCATATATAATTCAATTAAAGAATTTCTTTAAACGAGAAGTATTTAAAGCATCGTCTTAGCAGGAAACCATATAAAACGATGCTGAATAAGATTTTAAAGATACAACTTTTGCTATCAGTATCAAATCTGCTTGAGAAGCATTTAAAGAAATAGTTGTACCTTTTATTCTTACCTTATTTTAACTTTGACAACATTTTACATGTTATAAAAAGCATGTACTACCAGTGTTGTCAATTTAGCTTTAAAAAAAAATACCAGAATTTTTGTATAGCAATCTTTGCTCTGTATAGTGTCTGCCAATCCATGATTAAACATAGAAATTACTATACAGACATACTGATAGGTATTCTGAATAAGAAAAGGGAATAAATGGGCACACTATGTGCTACTCTAATTACGTATAATGTTTGTTGTCAAAGAAAATGTTTCTAATACTGCATGTAATAGACCTGGATATTTCCTTTCAAATTTAAATTTCTCACTTTTTTTTTTTTTTTTTTTTTTGTACTATACCAAATATCCACGCAAATATTTTAATAGCTAATTGTATAAGGGCATTAAGTATGAAATATGTCTGATTTCGAACCGACAGTTTGGTTTATTATATCTCAAGCAAGAAACAGTATAATTAATCAAAGTGTAATGCCTAAACTATCAATACAGTCCTGCCATCTTAACAGTAGCTTGTTAATGTCGGCATCAAAAAAGCCTGGAGAGCGAGAATCGCGAAAGGCTTATTCTATAGTTTGTTGAGATTTAACTATTTTTTCTTGCAAGAAGTGATCCAAAGCCTAGAATAAATGGTAAGTCACTTGGTGCAACGTGGGGAAAATACGGAGGGTGACAGGAAGTTTCCAAGTACAGCTCATGTAGTTTGAGACACGTTATTCGTGCAAAAGGTGGTCAGGCATTTGCCTGCATGAGAATTTGCCTGTCTCTTTTCAGGTCAAACTGGCTACAGTTGACTCTGCCGTAATCGATTGACCAGATCTCATGAAACTGTAGTGGAAAAAGGAAAACACTATCTTTGGACCAACAAACAGACACCACTAGATTTTTATTATTATTATTATTGATGTATATTCGGTTTCAGATTATGATTTGGCACTTGATCTTTATTCAACCATTGTGCCGGACACTTTCTATTGTCTTAAAGAATGAATTTTTCATCGCATGTAACAATATGGTGTAAAAATGGTTCTCCTTTATGTAGCTACAGCAAAGATAAACGAGCTTCAAAACTATTTCTCTTCTGACGGTCATTGGAACCTTCTCAGCTTCTTAACCTTACCGATTTGTTCCAAATAGTTTAATATTGTTGGAATAGTAACGTCAAAATTTGCTGAAAATTCACGTGTCGTTTGAGATGCTTGCACTGCAACTTTCAGCTCATCATTATCCATTTTGCTCTCAGGTCTGCCACGTGGCTCATTAATTTTTTTTTTTTTTAATCGCCAGATTGGAATCTCTTAAACTATCGACGTACTATGCATTTATTAGCCAAATACTTGGTTGACACTTCAAGCTGTCTGCGCTGCATTAGTTCCACGATGAAACTCATTCGAAAATAACGCGAATTTTTCACTTATCCATGGTTTACAAAATTCAATTTGAAAAAGGCCAATTTGCAATATAGTTATTGTCTCTATAGAAAATGCTCAGAAATGCGAATAAAAGAAACAATGTTAATTATGAAAAAAATTACCTATTCTAATTGGTTACACCCAGTCAATCTCCAAAAACTTTTCACTTGATAGTATATATGCATACGTCGTTAGTACATAAGTACAGACGTCACTACATAGTACAGTTTAAAAATATATATATATATTGGCACAGTGAAGGATGTAATGTTAATTTAATGCTATTTTCTATTATTTCCATAGATTAACTATTAAGGTGATCAAATACTAAGAAATAAAAAAAATAAAAACAATTAAGATGTTTTTTTGTTTTTTAATTATAAAATTACTTATCCAGGGCAAGATGGGCTGATTTTTGTTGAAGGACTTAAAAGTTTTTTGTTGAAGGTTAAAATTTCAAAGGTTGTGGCATCCTTCTTCTAAGGTAAATGCTGACAAAAGTTTAATGATACAAAATAATTTTTAATACTACTAGCATTTTGTTAACATACATGTAAGTTTTCAATGCGATGAAATTTAAAAATAAATTTACTTTGAAATATATATGTTTGCGTTGATATTATTTTTACGTTGCAATAAATAAATGATAATGGACCAAAAATGCTTTGAATTTGATCTAAGTTTATTTTAAAATCTTCAATGCTTATCTTTAGGATGTAAAATGAAACGTACAACAAAATATAACAGATTTGCTTAGTTTGTGACAATCACAATTAGTAGTTTCAGGATTGTGTTTAGAGTTTTACCTTACAAAATGCTTACCACAATATTTTATTATTTTTTAAAAATTGTCCCATTGGAATATCATCCTGAAATTTCGAACATTCATTCTTAACTAGTTTATAAATCATAGGTTTTTTTTTCCCTTGAGAAAAATCAAAATTTTCGATTTTTGGAATTATTTATTTTTTAAATAAGGCGCATGGGACTGAAAAAAAATATTAAATAACATAATCATGTAGCATCCCAAATAAAACATTATTAAAAACCGAACAAACTGGTATAAAATACGGCTCCCTAAGACGGAACAGATTTTTAGATAGAACTTCTTAAACATTTGGAGGTCAGAAAATTGCGTTTAATTTGCATATTTTTGAAAGTTAATAACTTCTAAATAAAGTGGCCAAAAAATCTTAAACTTCATATTTTCTATTTTTTATATTAGACATAATAAAAAGACAAAGAACCAGAAATTTAAAAACATCAAGGTCCAAAAATATTTTTTCATTGATTGATTTGACAGGGATTGTGTTTCGAGGATTCTGTTCAGGATTGTGTTTAGAGTTTTACCTTTTAAAATGCTTTGCACCACAATATTTTATTATTTTTTAGAAATTGTCTCATTGGAATATCATCCTGAAATTCCGAACATTCATTCTTAATTAGTTTATAAATCATAGTTTTTTTTTCCCTAGAAAAATCAAAATTGTATTTATTTCTAATCTTTATTATATAAAAAAATCGCTCATATATATATATATATATATATATATATATAGTTGCAGATTTTCCAATTTTTTAAATTCAATGTGTCAAAAACTTTATTTGTTCAAAAAAAAAAGTCCAATTTGTTATTATTATTATTATTTTTTTTTTTTTTCAAATCGTAGAAAAAAAATGTACAAAAATTATCTATTTCTAAAATTATGAAGATCCACTGCATTGTTCGATTTCCCGTGAAAATCTAAGTCATCACCCTAGTGTCAAATAAAAGTTACTTTGATAGTCTGTGTTATTTAAGATTTTTGATATTCAGCATTGCACTGTGGAAGCTTAAACTATGTTAACATTGAAAATTAAAGGGGAACGAACTCTGATATAGAGGGTTTACATCCCCAATATCTACTGTGGGTGGTAGGGGAACCGTCCACCCCCACAATCGAATGCTTAGAACGAAACACGTGCTAGTCAGAGGTTAACGACCCCAAAGAAGACCCACTGGAACACCACCCTCCATTTTCATTTTTTTTCACTTTTCATTCGGGTTGTATGCATTTTGTAGTAAAATCAGTGAACTGCCGATTGAAAGTGATTGAGTGCAATGTTGCTGAATGCTTTCCACTTGATATCTTCGCTTGCTTGTGAATGCACATGTTAATAAACTCGCATGGAAGCATGTAGTATTTAATTTGGACACTTAACTTTTTAAAAATGGATTTCAGATATTAAATGTAATTTTAATTTAATATTTGAATCCTTTATTATAATGCAAAGTTTAATTATCATTTTAAATTTAAATAAAATAATAATACATTCCTTTAATATATGAATTTAATTAAACTTGTTCGCATAAACAATAAATATTTTTACATAGAATTACAAGTCATAGAAATATAGTCACGCAAGGAGTCGATAAGCGTTAATCGTTGAAGTCCCGAGAGGTTTTTTTTTTCTTTACCCTTTTCCTTGAGATGCTTTAACATTATTTAGGATGTATATTTACTGCCTCTGTTTATTTGAAAATTGTTTAGCCTGTGAAGTCCACACACTTTATTCATTTGTATCTCATTAACAAAATGAAATTTTTGATAAAAAGAACTATCATCGATCACACTAGATTAATTTTAACACAATTATTTCAAATTGGTAAATAAATCATACGAGTAGGAATTTTCCAACTGGACGAAAAATGTCCGGGCCAGGATTCGAACCTGGGATCGCTTGGCTGAAGCCGCCACGCTCTACCACTGAGCTATCCCGGTCGAATCTGGAGGGCATAATTCATCCAGTTAACCTTATTGATCAAAGCATCTGGTCTGATATTTTAATCAGCTCAACAGAAAAGACCGCAGGTAAAGGAACTCCAGTAAACGCTGGATACGTGATTACACTTTAACTGGATGAATTATGCCCTCCAGATTCGACCGGGATAGCTCAGTGGTAGAGCGTAGCGGCTTCAGCCAAGCGATCCCAGGTTCGAATCCTGGCCCGGACATTTTTCGTCCAGTTGGAAAATTACTACTCGTATCATCGATCAATTCATCATTAAATTTTGTATAGGAATCATGCGTTTTATTTCATTATTAGTATATTGCCAACAAAGTTATGCGCAATTTCGAAATCCTAAAACGCATTATACTGCATGTAATTTCAATTGACTTCCCAAGGCCAGTTTTCCCGCTACTTATCCCGCTACACTCTTAGAAATGGATACTCAAATTCCACAAAATTTTCTTCGATTTTAACGAAACTGTTTTCTGAGAAATGCTTCGAGTAAATATTTCGTCAAATCGAGTAAATTTGCATCCTCAAAATTATGAAGAAATTAATTTCGTCAAATTGTTTCTTCGAAAGTTTCAAAAAAAAAAAAAAAAAAAAAGGTTGGTGGTGCCATCTATCGGAGATTTTAGAAGCATCTTTAATTGACATGGGGAAAAATAAGAACACTTTTCACAAGTCTCCAAGGAGATTCGAACGCTCTGACCACTTAGCCAGCGGGATTTCAGAGTTATTTGATTTTAAATGTATTTACGGGATGTTGATGTGTGTTTATATTTTTAGAAAGCAAATTGTATTTTTATCGGTGCTGTTATAATTTCTGCATGTTTTAATTAATAAGGCTAGATTATTATTATGGTTTTTCTATGGTTAATAAATAATTAGAATATTGCTTGATTAATATAATTTATTAGAAAAATTTCCTTTGTTCAATGAATGATTAAAATATGGTCTAGTTAATTTGTTGATCAGAAATAATTAATTTTGGAAGTGCATATTTTGGAGGCGAGTTCATCAATTTTAGCGATAAGATTACTGTTTGTAGAGGGGAAGGGGTCAGTTATACATATTTTAAATTTGATTGTTATATAAATATATTTCTTAAATAAAAAAGAGCTCCTAAAATTTTGATTTTTTTTTTTTAACCATTGGGAAAATGTTGTTGCTTTCGGTCGAAAATGGACCAAATGATGTTCGCATTTTACTATTTTAACCGTTTTTAACGAAATTCTGTAGAAGAATTTTTTAAGCGTTGTTAACGAAATTCTGTAACTTTAGAAAAAATTATCTTTGAATAGGCAATAGAAATGCATAAAATCGTTACAAAAAGGATAGACGCAAATTATCAGATATGAAAAATAAAGTAGAAATTTGGTACTTTCGTGTTATAGCGCCCCCCAAGGATGAAATATTTTTGTTTCTGTTTTCATTAATGTATTGTAAATTTAGTACTTTCGTGTAATTTTTTTTTTTTTTTTTTTTTTTTTTTTTTGAACGATTTTGTAACAACAAAAATAATCTGGCCGGGAATGGGGAAACATTTTTGTCAAATATTTGAGATTTTCCATTTCATTAAAAATCACTTAATTTTGAGACTAAATGATTGTCAAAAATGTTGAAATATAGCTCAAAAATTGCGGAATCGTCAAAAGTGAGGTTTTCTTTTTTTTTTTTTTTTTTTTTGACAGCGAGGAAACTTGTCAGATATTTGAGGATTCGCGTTTCGTCAAAAACCACGTGACTCTGTGACGAAATGATTGTCAAAAATAACGAAATGAGGCCTAAGGATTGCGGAATCGTCAAAATTGGGTGTTTTATTTCTGAGAGTGTACTTATCTAGTCAGTAACTATGATAACACCGCATTTGTCTGACTGACCGCTTTCCCATGACAACGAAGGGATGAAGTGAGAAAGAGGATGTCCTTGAGAAGCCAATTGAAATTATAGAGTATAGTGTGTTGTGCCCGGTATATAATAGAGTATAGCGCGGGTACGGAACTCTAAATATGCAGTCCGCTGGTTAAATGTGTCATACAAGATTAGGTTTACTTAGCAATTTTTAGAGGGTTTTTTTCAATTATATACAATTTATTTATTTATTTACTTTTTTTATTTATTAATATGTGGATGTTACAAGCACTTTATATCGAAACAAAATCGTTTTCACGTAATTGAAATATATTAAAATCTGCTAAACATGTGTAAAAACTACGATGGCGTTATGAGAGCTTTATATCGAATATATATAGTATATACACTGGTGTCCAGAAATTAAGAGGCAGTGACCAATTTCAGATGTTTCGTCGAATATCTTACTGAAACTCGTGAGGAAATGACCGGAATGCCCTTGAACTTTGAGGATGTAAAGAAAATGTTTGTATTCATGTTTTTCATTGAAGATTTTGTCGCAAGGACAGTTAGAGGGGGGGGGGGGGATTAATAATTTTAATAATAAAATAATATTTTCGATCACCCAAGTAACAAAAAATGCTCAAAATGGTCTATGACTGTAGCAAATGACTATGTAGGTCCTGTTCAACATTTGTGTGCATTTGTGTAAGTATAGCACGCATATTCGTGAAGATGTTAACGTTTCTGTGAAAAAATCAAAAGGTTTTTTTTATATATAGCATGCAGAGTTTTCAGCCGAATTTAACACCGCTTTCCAAACATTTGACACAATAGTATACTGTGATTAAAATATTAATATATTGAATATTTGATGACATGTAGGTATTTTTATGAAATAAATTTTAACTGAGCATGCGCGAACTACAACAAAGATTTTTTGGTCGTGATTTGATAGTCAATACCATAAAGCAACTCATATAAAAAGACCATTGAAATATCGTGAAAACTCAAAAAGTTACAGCAATAATTGCTAAATTGAGAAATAAGTCCCATGGGATTATATGGGACTTACTTCTTAATTTGGCAATTATTGCTGTAACTTTCTGAGTTTTCACAATATGTTACTGGTCTTTTTATATGAGTTGCCCTATAGTATTGACTATCAAATCATGACAAAAAATCTTTGCTGTAGTTCACGCATGCGCGCCCGCATTTCGGGTTGGTTCGGATAGGGATTTGACCCTAGCGGGTCGGGTTCATGTTGACCCAATTTTTCCAAAAAAAAAAAAAAAAAGAAAGAAAAGAAAAAAAAAAAAAGGTCTATTTTTTTTTTTCAGATGAATAAAACTATATATTTGAACATTTATGACTATTTATAATATATACGTGTGTGTGTATTCATTTATAAAAGATAAAATTGATATTGGAGACATAATTGTTGACTATTTTTCTATACCTCTATTTCAATATGGATAAATTTTCTTCTATATCGGGTTCAGGTTTAAGTAATTCGGTATCGGATTGACAAAATATTTTAGGCGGGTTCGGGTCGGGTTTTGGTTTGACAAGAAATAGAATTTTTGAATTAGGGTTGTGTAAAACCCGAACTGCGCAGGACTCTACTCAGTGCCTTGTCGTCAAAGACGACCAATTAATAACGATTAATTTAACCGATGTATCAGAATTATAAGAAAAATTTGAATTTGCGCATTTGAAACATCTATACAGAGATGCATAGAAATTATTTCGACATTCTGGTTCAAATTTAAATAGATTTTAAACTGAAAAACAACAATAATAAAAAGTTTATAAACAAAGTCAAAAATTCGAAAGTTGCTTCTGATACCAGAGTGGAATAAAATGCCGCTTGAGATCACGATCTACGAATATCTAGATTTCTGAAATTGGCAACATATTAAACTAGTCGTTGGGGGCCACCGTAATACTTACCCATCATGGATATGCATAATGTAAAATATTAAAATAAAAATGTGTAAACTACTTATAAAGTGCATTGCAATTCAAATAAAATCGTGGCTTGATAACGTCACAAACTTTAAAAGCTCAATTACTGAATTGCTTGAAAGAAACATCCTTATAACTCCAAAAATAATAATCCTATTAACTAGCGGTTTATTGCATCTGATTAAGCGTCAAATTTCTAATTACAATATATCTTTGAAGTGAAAATTGGATGAAATACAGGGTCATGAAAAATCGAAGAGTGTGGAAAATAGGATTCCAAATATCTCGGCAACTCATTATCCGATCGACTTTATGCTTTATGCAAAATTTATGTTTTTTTATTGTCTTTTATATTCATTTCTTAAAATAAACAATTTCGAAAAATTTTATATACCTTTCATCAGAACGAATATTTCGAGAGTCCGAAAAAAATTGTTCCGGTTAATCGAGGTTATTGAAATGAAATAGGCTTCTTCCCATTATTACATACTATGTACATACCAAATTGCAAGTCTCTATCTCAATTTTTTCGGGAGATAGAGCGTTTACAGACACACACACAGACACACAGACACACAGACGGACGGCAATTTTTTTTTTCTAAAAATATGTTTTTCGGAATCTCCAGTGTCTGAAACGTGTAAATCCGTCAAAAATTTTTTTCGATTTTCAAAACGATTACAAGACTTACCCTATACTACGTATGATGGGTAAGTAAAAGGAACCTAATGCGATTTTCAAAAAAATATTTTTCGTAAATTTCTTGTTTATTTCTGGATCTTTCTTTTTTTTAATGTTTTAACTGAAGCTTACATATATATATATATATATAAAATCTTAAGAATGCATTTAAGATGAGGTATTTAGAAAAAAATCCGGCTTGCATTAACGATGAGCGAAAATACTAATGGCTAAACTAGATCTAGTAAAAGTTATTTAAGCATTTTTCAGAATTTTAAAACTTAAGCTACACTGTTAAAAATTTGCAGCAAACTGTCCAGTCATTTGACCGTTTTTACAGAAAACGGTTACGTAACCGTAATTTAACTCTATTCTGACCATAATATGGGGAATAATATGGTCAAAATAGAGTTAAATTATGGTTAGGTAACCGTTTTTTATAAAAACGGTCAAATGACTGGACAGTTTGCTGCAAATTTTTAACAGTGTATTAATATTTTTTTAATCGATATTGTTCAATTGATATTATTGTATTGTTAATTAACATCTTACTTATCGCATATGAAACATCTAGGAAGAAATGGAGAGAAATTATTTCGACATTCTGGATTAAATTTAAATGCATTTTTAATTAAAAAAAATTATTCTCAAAGAATCAAAAATTAGCTGTGATACCAAAACGAAGTAAAATTCTGCCTGTGTTCTCGATTTATGTAGATTTCTTACACTAGCAACATTATTTCAAAATAATAGTAATACTAATGTTTACTGCGAATTAAAATAAAACTTGTTTCTAATTTATTTATTTATTTATTTATTTTTATTATTTAATGATTTATGGGAAGTTTATGCAAAAAAGCATATTTACGATGTCAAAACGGCCTTTAAAATAAGCTACTTAGAAATAATTCGGCTTGCATTAATGTTGAATTGAAATAAATCCAATAAAAGTTTTGAAAAGGTCTAAACTAGATCTAGTAAAAGTTAATCAAGCATATTTCATCATTTTAAAACCAAGCTATTAATATTTCTTTATTTTTTATTAATTGATATAGTTCAATTGATATTATTGTATTGATATATATATTGCATTGCAATGTTTTTATATTGATAGTTTATAAGAAAACGGATTTTACATTTTTATATTGGCAAATCAAACTAACCAATGAACATGATATGCTAAAAATATATATTGAATCGTGAATTTGTGTAGCGCAATTTTAGAAAGATATAAAAAACAGAAATTACATAAGTGGAAATTAGAAAAACTAAAACAAAAATAAAATTAATTTAAGAAACATTTTTTAAAACATGAAAACAAAAAATTAATTGTACAACTTGAAAACTCTAGTTATTAATTGAAGACAAACTTGCGTTTATTATAATTGAATTCATTTATATAAAGTTTGAAGAATTTCTGTATTTCCATTATACAATTTAATGTTTGGACAAAGTTACAAATGTGGTGTATTTTAATACAGACTTTTTGGTAAAATTGTCTACAAGAAATATTTTTATTTTTAATTAAAAAAATAAACCTTCTGAATCATTATAAATATCGTTAATAAATCAAATAAAAAATCATATAATATAAAATAATTCAATGAATCATTTTCGCTTACTTTTTTATTGTGTTCAAAATTTGTAAGATCATTTATCCTCTTTCAAGCAACTAATTTATTTAAAAAAAAGAGAGAGAGAGAGAGAGAGAGAGGTTCATTTGTTGATTTCTGTCTGTCTTTTATGGAGCCATATTTAAAACGCTAAATAAATTGTATTTTCACCGTTACACTATTAATAAATTTTACATTATCATCCAGATGAACTCTGGCAAATTACCTATAAAAATTACTACAGCTGAAAAAATTCTTGTCAATAATATAAAATAAATTAATTAATAAACACTAATTCAGTAAAATGAAAATAAAAAATATTATATATTATAAACATTTTTAATTTAAATTATTTATTTTACTTTATTTTATTTTTGAAAAACTACAACAAACTAAATTGTCGTCTGCGTCAAGAGCATATAATAACAATTTATTAAATATTTATTAAATCCTATATAATCCAGCGGTATTTTAACGTAACATTAAAAATGGGTAGTAATACTATTTAGAATGACATATATACTTTATTTTGTCATGTTAAAAAAGCATTATTAGTTGTAAAAATAAAAACTATTTTTGAATGGATATTAAAAAATTATCCGATAATTTCTTTCTCGGTTATAACTTTTAAGCTTACTTGTTGTTGGAAGACTTGGAGTGGAAAATTTAATTTATTTCTATATTTATACCTAAACCCATTATATTTGTACATTATCTAATTCTATAAAATACTAAAAACAATATTTTAAAGAGATTCTTTAAGTAGAGATGTAAATATTCCACAAAATCCCAATAAATACTGATTTAGTTTATTAGCTTTAAAACAGGAAAACTTTCTAAATTGTGTTTAATAATTGCACATATCTTCTGGCTTATTGTCTAAAATTCAAAAAAATTGTCTTGGAATGTGAAATTTGCATAAAATTCATAATATGTGACACAAACGGTTAAATCTATTAAATACTAAAAATAATATTTTAAAGAAATGATTTAACTGGAGTTGTAAATATTCCACAAAATCCCAATAAATATTGATTTAGCTTATTAATTTTATTACAGGAAAACTTTCTAAATTGTATTTAATAATTACACAAAATTCTAACGCATTTTCAAAAAAAAAAAAAAAAAAAAAAAAAAAAAAAAAAAAGTCTTGGAATGTGAAATTTTCATTAATTCGTAATTTGTGACATAAATGGTTAAATCTATTAAATACTAAAAATAATATTTAAAAAAAATGATTTAAATGGAGTTGTAAATATTCCACAAAATCGCAATAAATATCTATTAAGTTTATTAACTTTAATAGAGGAAAATTTTCTAAATTGTATTTAATAATTACACAAATCTTCTAACGAATTTTCGAAAATTCAAGAAAAATGTCTTGGAATGTGAAATTTAAATTAATCCATAATTTGTGACATAAACGGTTAAATCTATTACATGCTAAAAATAATATTTTTTAGAAATGAATTAAGAAGAGTTGTAAATATTCCACAAAATCCCAATAAATATCGATTTAGTTTATTAACTTTACTAGAGGAAAACAAATTGCATTTAATAATTACACAAAACTTCCAACGTATTTTCAAAAATTAATTTTAATGTGAAATTTTTATTAATTCATAATTTGGGACATAAACGGTTAAATCTATTAAATACTAAAAATAATATTTTATAGAAATGATTTAAGTGGAGTTGTAAATATTCCACAAAATCCAAATGAATATCGATTTAGTTTATTAATTTTACTAGAGGAAAACTTTCTAAATTAAATTTAATAATTACACAACACTTTAACGTGTTTTAAAAAATTCAGGAAAACTGTCTGGGAATGTGAAATTTTCATTAATTGATCATTTGTGACATAAACAGTTAAATCTATTACACGCTAAACTTAATATTTTTTAGAATTTTTTTAAGAAGAATTGTAAATATTCCACAAAATCCCAATAAACATCGATTTAGTTTATTAACTTTACTGGAAGAAAATGTTCTAAATTGTGTTTAATAATTACATAAACTTCTAGTGTATTTTCAAAAATTTATATATATATTGGAATGTGAAATTTTCATTAATTCATAATTTGTGACTCAACAGTTAAATCTATTAAATGCTAAAAACAATATTTTAAAGAAATGTTTTAAGTATAGAGTTATAAATATTTCACAAAATCACAATAAATATCGATTAAGTTTATTAACTTTACTAGAGGAAAACTTTCTAAATTTTATTTAATAATTACACAAAACTTCTAACGTATTTCCAAAAATGTAGGAAAAGTGATTTTGAATGTGAAATTCTGACTGCTTCATAATTTGTGACATAAACTGTTAAATCTATTAAGTACAGATAAAAAAATATACTTTAACTGGAATGACAAGAAAAAAATTAAACATGTGTCAAAAATAAAATGATATAAAAAAACTTTTTAGGGTAATTATTTTAATTTAATGTAAATAATCGACATAGCAAATTAAATTTTAAGCACAGGTATATACGACTGTTTAAATTTGTGTTAAAAAAATTATCTGAATAAATATATTTGGTCTAGAATAGCTTAAAAAAGTTATTAAAAAGTAAAATCTAATACGCAACTTTTTTTAGTCAAACAATTCTATTTAAGGAAAAGTCTAACAAAAATATAAACAAAAGAAGTTTTATGATCTTGTACCTCCAATATATGTAATAACTGCCTACATACTGTATATCCGAGAAAATAAGAACTAATTAAAAAAAAAAAAAAGCCCTAGCATGATTTTTCTGGATATTTCTAATATAAGACTATAACCCCCAAAATATCCCACTTCTTACTTTCTTAAAATTAGTCATTTTATAAGATTTCATTCGGATATTAAAAATGCACGGGCAATCATGATAAAGTGTTTAAACATTTTGCATTTATATTATACTATTGATTTTAATATCTAGGTTTTTTTTTTTAATAATAATTCCCTCAGTTTCTTCTTATATATATATGAAATGACGTTTTCTTTAAACATGAAATATTCACGGACGGCGGTATTTATCAATTCTGAAATTAGACCTCAGTCTCAGCACCAGCACCAGTGGAATAAAAAAATCATTGTAAGCTACGTGATTTTGGCACAATCGTATTCAAATATGTAAGTTTAATGAAGCTTCCCATTAAACAAGACATTATTTTTACCGATAGAAGATACCTTCCTTTCTGTTTTTAGAATCCCACGATTGTAATGTAAAGTTTTTTTTTGGAGATATTGTTCTGAAGTAAAATAGCCTTTCGTTATGAAACAAGCATTGTGTTACAATATTATTAAGTATCTGTAGCTATAACAAATCAATATCTAGATCCTGAGTTTGAGTGCATTTGAGTAAGAAAAGCACGTATATTCGTGAAGACGCTTCTTTTAGAAATAAAAAAAATTCTGCATGAGTTTTGCTTATAACATGAAGGGTTTTCAACCAAATTTAACGCCTCTTTTAGAAAAGTTTACAAAGTGTATGGAAAGCATTATACTGCAATTAGAAATTAATATATTGAATATTTGATAAGATATGATTTTTTGTATGAAATAATTTTTAACTGCACGTTCGCGAATAAAAAAGCACATTTTTTTTTTGTTAACGAGTTTGTAGTCAACTATATAGAACACCTTATATAAAAAGATCAGTCGAATATCGTGAGAATTCAGAAAAATATCTGAAATAATATTCGAAAAAAAAAAAGGGCTAAAATCGAGAGTCCCGTGTCTTTTGCAAATATAATGTATACACATTCTCATGAAATATGGGCTTAATAAGCGGAAATTATTTTAAAATACATCATATAAGGATATAAAAATAAATTATAAATTTAAAAAATAATAATAATAATTACATGAAAAAATATTTATTTTTTGCTTAATACAAAGGATAAAGTTACTCAAATCTGTTCTGCTTTATCATTTTCTTCTACTTTATTTATTTTTAATATAGAAGATGCTATCCTGCGATAATTAAGCTGTAAGCAAGTTACAGTGCAATATAAACCATTTTTTTTTTTAATCCAAAAGTAAATACGCATCCTTTTTATAATTACAAAAAAAGCAGTTTAACTCTCTGAGCGTCTGAGGGGTTTCTTTCATTTTCATAAAACTGCTCATAAAACTAATGTTAATTAAAATTTTCTTTCATGTTTTGTTTCTGAAATATACTTCATATCCCTTTATCTTACAAATATCTTAAAATACGATTCTGTTAAAAATATTTTGTCTACGGTCAATTTAAGTTGTTTTTGAGAAACGGGAAATACGGGCTAACTGCTTAGTAAATTATCCGGTGCTGTTAACTGATGTATCGTTATTAGCACGAACATGTTAGACACACATATTTCCACACCTAATTTTCAATGGAAATATCTTAAATATCTTAATAGTTTTAATATCTTAATAAATTACATAACCATGTTTGTACTTGTACATCACCAATCTCTTTCCTAATTTTTATGATATTCCACTGGCGTTTTTATATACGTTGTCTTGTATAATTGACAAATAAATTTGAAAGAAAAAATGCGCTGTTATTCTTGCATGTGCATTTAAAAATTATTTCATACAAATGCTCATATCTTAACCAATGTTCAATATATTCATTTGCAATTGAAGTATAATGTTTTTAGTGAACTTTGTCCAGTTTTCTGAAAGTGGAGTTAAATTTGGTTTAAAACGCTGCATAATATTAAATAAAAACACACGTGGAAATGGAATTTGTTTGAATTCTTAAAATAAATTTGTACATATTCATGAATATATGTGCATTTCTTACATAAATGCACACAAACATTGTAAAGATCTATATAATTCTTTTTCACAGCTTACAGATAATTTCGCACTTTTTATGATACAGGGTGATTGAAAATATTTTTATTGTTATTCAATTTGTTGGGGGGCCCTCTAGTTGCTCTCGTGGCCAAATTTTACTGAAGAATGTAAGTTCAACATGTTCTTTACATCCCCGAAGTGCGAGAACAATTAGTCAAGTATTTCTCTAGATATTCATCATCTAAAATCGAAATTTTTCAGTACCTACATGAATTTATTTATTTATTTTATTATTTAATAAAAAACGTAGTTTTTTATTTATAATCAGTTTAATATATCTTATAAGTAACACAATCCATAAGGTTTTATACACGTAATTTTACTGGAACAGATTGAATTGCGAGGTTTAACTCTTTATGTCCTACTCCGCTATATCACGAAATGGAACAGAATGTGCGCCTTTAAATCAGAAGCAAGTATGTTAACCTTCTTCATTCTAAACAAACTTCCTTCTACTTGAAAAGAATGTTTACTTTCCTACTTTCGATGAAAACTCTTGTCAAATGAAAAATTAATAACGCTTGAAACTATATTCTCGTTTCCCCGGTTTTTGTGGCGTTAAAAAAGTTTATGGCATTATTTAATTTATGTTCAGTATTTTATGCTTTTTAACATCTACATCGTCACATTTTTCTGAAAATTTTATAATTTGAATTCGCAACAATTGGATGAATGTGATTTGGATTAAATAATTTTCAGATCAAATAAAATATAAATAAATAAAGTTTTTCTTAACGAGCATCTGAAACATTTATGAATTAATGAATGGCAATTGAAGGATTAAAGAGGAAAACGATGATAGTTCATTTTTGTGAAATTTGATTTGACAGTGCCATCTGATAGCTAGAGAAGTGTATTTGCAATTCACTGTAAAAAAAAAAAAAAAAAAAAAAAAGACAAATGTTTCTTTTTAATTTCTTTCTTTTTTTTTTTATCTAGTTCTTATATTTCTTAAGGGGACTAGCTAAATTTATTCTGTAAATATCACCTACCATTAATGTTTTTGATCATCTATCTACTATATATATAAAACACAAACGGAAATTTCGTTCCGTTCCTTTATAACTCGAGTTCTGCTGAATGAAATTTGATGGAACTTGCATTGTTGGATAGATACTTTTTCAGGAAAGGTTTTAGTATATACCACATACTTCTACGTATATTTGTTATAGAATTATGATGGAAAGTTCTGTTATTTTGGACGATAAGGTTACCATAGGTCATTTTTTGGCGACCATTATCGTTGGCGAAAGATTGAAACGGCTATATCAGAAAATAACGCAAACACATAGAAAAATAAAATAAAAATTCTGTTATTAATTTTATTTAAAATCCCCCCCCCCCTCCCTCACCGCAAAAAAAAAAAGAAAAAGAAAGAAAAAAACTGTTTTAATGAGGCATAATATTTAATTTAAAACCCAAAGGAATGTTTGTAATGCTAAAAATATTTGCAATGCATGAGATTGCAATTCAGATTAAGTCAATATTTGGCGATTTATCGTTTGCGTCAGGTTAACAAAGATGCATCTGATAATTTGATATGAGATAATAAAATATGAGTAATTTTTTTTCCTTTTTTTCTTTCTGTTAATTTTTTTTATATAACTCCCCTATCATGTGTCTTACAGGAGGAACTAGCAGATATAATTGTAAAAATGACTGCATTTATGAGTTAACATGTTATTTGTTTATTTACGGTTTTGATTTTACTTTTGTCGCCAAGCAATGTGATTTTAAGCCGAAAGTGCATAAGCCTGACATCAGCTTGAGCGGTATTAGCAATAATAGTGTTTTTTCGTGTATAAAAGATCCTTTTTGGAGTAAATTTTTATATTCAAATGCATATTATATAAATAGCAGTTATTGTTATGAATATGGGATCAAATATTTAAATTTTAGTGAATGTCTGCCACTCAAACACATATTGTAAAATAATTAAATTTTTAGACATTTAAAAATTTACTACGGAAACATGCCGGTTTGTTTTCACCAAACATATTATTTTTATAGACTCGAACTCAGACCAGCGAATATTGTCTATTCTTTTATTTTTATTTTATTATTTTTTTAATATATCGCCAATTTCACTAATAGAAATATTCACTGTTTCAAAAGTTAGGAACCAAAGAATATTCTTAAGGAGATGTGTGCATTTATGCGTTATTACTATCACAAAAGGCTACATTTTGCAATAAAAACTGTTTGCTGAAATAAATTTTCGATGCTCTTTTTGATTCGTCATTTCTTTTTAGTTTTTTCTGCATATCTTCCCTTCTTTCAGGAAGGTTTTTAAAATACATTGGACTAATTTTCTGTATTCCGGTCACTTGCCAGTTGGCATTTTTACTATATTGTTGGATGTTTCGTTTATGTTTGAAGGTTACTCTGGACGACGATTCAGATTACAGAAGATTAGACGACTTTTGAAATTAGCGATTGCTAAATTTATGGGTTTTTTTCATTATGAAGCAAAGTTTTACCAAAAAAGCAATGCTTCCAATGTACGGTTGGTTGATTTTATGACGGCCGATTATCTACACGAGGGATATAGACCCTGGGGGGAGTGCCCTCCGTGGGGGTCTTTCTAAGGGATACTAACCCGTATTTACGTCAAGGTTCGAAGAAAAACACGGAAAACTCCGAACGGTTAGGTCAACGAGCGTGACAGGGGCTTGAACCCAGCACTTCCCTTATGCCAGTTTTGAGAGCACTACATCTCAGCCACTGTTTTTTGGCGCTTTCAGTGTACGGAAAAAACTTTGTAATGTCAATGGTGGCGAATGAAATAAATAATATTTGTCGGTTTATCATTTCAGGCTGGATAAGAAAAAACGAGTGCCTGAAATTCTGATTAGATAATTTTTCGATCATTATCAAGCCTTTTCGACCTACACACAGCTAAACATAGTGCGAAATGAATTTATTTCTGCGTGTTATTATGCTCTTTAGAGAAATGCAAAAAAATCTTCGGTTTAAGTAATATTCACCAAAAATAATATTACTAAACATTTTGCATAACTAACTTTATCATGATCAGTTTTATTTAAGGTATGGAATTATGTTAATGAAAGATCTATAATTGAATTAACAGTAATTTGACATTATTTAATGGAACATACCTTGGCGCGTAAATAACTTCGTTTTGTAACTAACTCTGGTACATTAGTAACCATATCGTTTCAAGCACTTCTAATGTTTGACGCCAAACTTGGATATCGGCAAGATTATGGAGGATTAGGAAGATTTTATTGGATACAAACTAGAGGTTTATTCTTCTACCAGAGTTAATCATTGGGGTTTTCTTTCAGATTAACGGTTACACGAATTCAACTGGCCTAAAAAAGGGAAAGACAATGAAAATGGCGTCATTTTAATTTTAATCATATTCAGCTTTAAAAATTCACTTTTTTATGTTTCACCATTTTTTTAAAATAGGAAAGTTAAACACTGTTCTTTATGTGCAAACATTTTTTACAATTTTCACTGTATTTACTCTGCTGGAATCGAAAGATGAAAAACCGTAGTAGACTTGCCAGAAGAGGACGTATATTGCGAAATATAACTTAACATAGAGTGAGATTGTACTTACGTTACCCGAATCTCACATGGAGACAAGAAAGAGGGACGGAGTTCAAGAACTTACAGACGAAAATGAATCACCCGAACATTATTTAAGTTCAATGGTCAATCTATGCAATCTTTGTAATGCTTTCTCTTTTAGTAGTATGTTGACTAGAGAACATGTTAGTTCCTGTTGTCATAATCGCATAATGGCCTCATTTCCCTACCAAACTCTACTATAATGATCAACTAAATGAGTTGCTTCTTTTAGCCCAAATTTTGTCAAATGTATGATATAATATAACGCAATGTCGTTCACATCGTTTACAGCAATATTGAAGGAAAATCCAGGTGAACGTTCCTATTGCTTTAAAATACATGCTCAAATCCATGGATGTAATTCGTTTGATTCAAAGTTCGTTTGAAAATATTTACTAAGGTAGCATCTGTAGGTGAAGATCCATATTCCTTTAAAATACAAAGCCATTTTGTTTGATTTAAGGTACATTTAGAAAAATGGCCCAGCGCAGCGGACGTAGCATGCTAGTGTTTTAATAAAGCAAAATCATTGCAGATAATAATAAGTATAATGGCCTTTAAAAAAAAAAAAAAAAAACGAAAAAAAAAACGTTTTTTATTTTTTTTAATTTATTTATTTATTTATTTATTTATTTATTTTGTCTTATAGCACAAAACAGAAAATAGTAGGCTATGCCAGTGGAAAAAGATTATGGAAGATTAATGGATTTAAATGAGAATTTCGCCACATTAGCCAGTTATCGCCAAGTTGGCTTCATATATGGAAACTTATTTTTGTTGCCAAATTTGGCAATATTTCACCAAGTTGGCCACAATTTGTCGCTATTGTGGTAAGCTTATCATTAGTACTTTTCAACAAATGCTCATTGTATTATCAATACATACTCATTCATATGTATTCCATATAAATGCTGACGTATTAATGATGCGAGCAACAATTGATTAAAATGGATGAATGTTGCAACAATGGAGCTATTTTTTTTCAGTTAATATTAAACAATAGCAACTTTATTTCTATGCAGAAAATACACGTTTTGGACCGACGTTGCCACCCCCCCCCTCCCCCTGAGGGATCGAATTTTTAAAAAACAATGTCCAATTCCTGTATTGCCTTCAGGAATACATATTTATTCCAAATTTCAAAGCACTATGTCAACAGGAAGTGGGTGAAAACAAGTGACAAAATTTGACTGTCACATTCATACAGAATTGTAAGCTAAAAGAAAGCATATAAAAAGCCTTAAATTGCTCATAAATTAAAAAAATTTTATAAATTGATTTTTTTTAACAATTTAAAAATTCTTTCTTATTTTCCAATTTTGATATTTCAAACTAGATTCTTTTTTTAAAATCTTTTACTCAGGGTACGTTGTTCTACAAACCTAACTATCAAATTTTTGATACAAAGATTAGACCAAAAGAAAAAAATAATAATAATTAGACGTATATGAAATAAACCTGTTAAAATTGCATACATTTAAGTTATTTAAGAATTTTTTTTAATTAAAATTACAAAGACATAAAAAAAGAAATCCATAAAATCATATAACTTAAAATCACTTTAAAAAAAATTTTCAGGTAATGTGCTCAATTATTGTGGAAGCTTTAGATTACATAGGGAATCTGAAAAAATACCAACTGAGAAAAATGAGTTAAAACATTTCATTTAAAAAAGAGAGAGATATATATTAACCATATCTTAATTAATTAACCATAACTTCTTTACTATTTATCAGATCGTCAAGAAATTTGGACATAATGTTCTAGAGATGTTAAGGTTCATGTTAGAATAAAAATCTGAAATTCGACACTTTTGTCATTTTTGGTCAAAAGTCCCCTTAAGGGTGTTCTCAGATCCAGATGGCTACTTTATGACATACTAGCTGACCCGCCCCGCGTTGCCCGGGCCCGTGAGAAAACGTTAAATAAAACCCAAATTTGTATTATTTTATATATTTTACCCGATTTCGTATGTTTTAATATCTTTAATGACAAAATCGCAAAATCGTAAAAATACATTTACTTATTTTTTCACGTATGATCATTATATAGTTTTAAAAAAAAATGCTTTTCTTGTTCAAGCCCTTTGAAATTTTCAATGGTCATAAATGTAACGGTTTTACGTCAGAAATATGGTTATCTGGTTGTAAAATAAATATGTTTTCTTTTCGCGTCGGGTCCGTTAACATAAAAAAAATAGTATTCGTCGTCCGATCTCTTTGAAATTTTAATCGTTTATAAATATAACTCTTTCGAAGTTCTCTATAAAATTATTTGAAAGTATATGCATTTTAAATAGTGGAAACGTTACCAGAAGCTGAGATTGACTGAGGAAAACATGCCGTTATTATGGGTTTTCGCCGAAAATATCTCAGATTTTAATTTTTTTTAAATACTTGTTCTCGTCCAAACGCTTCAAAATTGTTGTAAGTGATGTAAATTAAATCTATCGAGATGTTCTAAAAAGAAAAATGAACGTTTAGTAACTTTTAGCGCGAGAAAAAAAATCTTCTATTGATGCACGAAATGACCTGCTTTCGCTAGTGTTTTTCAAAGGGTTAAAATCCTTATTTGAAAAAAATAATTATACCGTCAATTAGAAGAAGGTTTCAGCTTTAAGAGCATATATTTAGTTTGTTTGTATCTCTAAAATTGTGCTATTGAGGGGCACTGGCGTAAGGGAGAAAACTTAAGCCCGGGAAAATTACCCTTTTTCAAAAATGTTTTTCAAAGGGTTAACATAATTTTATTTTTAGAATTCATTACGGCATTGGAGACGTAAGAGTACGGTCTTTTAGAATAGGCTTTTCGGTTTTAAATAAGCTAAACAGTTTAGTCGATATAATTTAAAACAGAATTGCAAAATGAACGCATTCTTCATGCAAATGGTTCATTATCGTTCGATGTTCAAAATCAGGTTCTGGGCATGCGCGAGTTCTGAAAGCCGGCTCGCAAAAAACAGATGAGTTATTGATCAGTTTTTAATTAATATTTTTGTGAATTTTCAAAGTATTAAAATTCTGAGACTCAGGTGCACATGGCCAGACCTTAGACTATCCACACCTAAATTTTCAGACTTCTAAGTGGGCTAGATTTTGCTAGCCATCGCAGACAGACAGACAAACAAACAAACACACACACACACACACACAGAGAGAGAGAGAGAGAGAGAAACTTTATTTTATTAGTATAGATATTTTAATTTTTCTTCGGAAACGCATGAAACTGGCAGGTGTCCTCATTCAGAAACTTTGTAATTGAAAGACGTTTTCCATTTTTGGTAAAGGCAGAAGATCTTTCGGAAAATGCTGTCAAAGTTGGCATTTTGAACCAAATTTCTGACGCCGCAGCACGAGAAAGGGGAAAAATGTGTCGTCACGTGACACGAATTGCTTATAACTCGATAAGTAATTTATTTATCAAAAAATAGAAGATTCATTTCGATTCCAAAACGCTTCAATAGTCAGGCCTGCCAATTTTATACCTTTGCGGTTAAACATGAGTCAGAAAATGTGTCAGAAAGTTTTGCATTGTCAAGTAGGTCAGCTGAGAACCACTTTAAACAGTAAACGAACCACCTTCAGGTTTTCGAAAATATAATATAACCTTTTTCGAAGTTATCAACGATTCCAAAAAGCTTTACCGAAAAGAGCTCCATGAACCTCCATAAACCAACGGATTAACGTTTAGGAGTAGTTTTTACAGTATACGGCAGTTGCAACTGGCGTCAGGTTGGATGTCACACACTACAAATAGGCAGTTCTGATTGGTGGAAGTAGCCTGACCTCCAAGTGAAGTACAATGGTTGATCAGCTGATTGCAACTTCTCTATATTAATCAATTTGCTCAACCCGAAATATGGGTTTTTCGGATGCTATCATTTCTCAAGTAAAAATTGTTATGTTCAACAAATATGGTAAATTAACAGCATTAATATTAACATTGATAACATTAACATTAATATTTTTTGTTACTCTTTCATGTATAAACTGTTGTTACGCAGCTGAAAATGTTTACTTGAGAATTGGTAGGATCCAAAAAACCAATATTCCGTTTAGAGAAAAACAATTAAATACATTGTAAAAACTATACTCGGAAATATTTCCGAAAATAACAAGGAGCAAAATAAAATTTTGTTTTTAAAATGCTTATCTCAGAAATCTATTGGTTTCAGGGCTTCTAAAGATAAAGGAACAGTTTTCGTAATTGCGAATAACTCAGAAGAGGTTTTATTATATTTTCGTAAACCTCAAAAAGATACGAGCTAGTAAAAAAAAAAACATTTCCCCATTTTTACAGTAATCTGAAACCGGGAAAAAAACAAAGGAAAATGAAAAACACAGTTTAAAATATACGTCAATACACGGCTGAAAATAGGCCGTTCACCCGTGTAAATGGAAATAACTCAGAATAATTAGTTTGTGACCATTATATTTTTCCCTTAAACCTTTCATTGTTAAAATTTACAGGGGTATTTTTCCTCCTCCAAATATAGTCTATTTCCTCATGTTTTTATCCGATTTGGACTGGATTAAATTGATTTTGATGTTCCATGTAAATAAATAAAACACACATTTTTAATTATCCCTCTCTCAAATATGGTCTATTTTTTAAAATTTTAAAGTCTAGCAGTTCAAATACATGAAAAAAGAGGTAATATAATATTTTTATTTATTTAATTATTAAATATTTCAAAACAAATTCTCAAAAAGAATATATCTAATTTTATCATTTTAAATCTAACTTTACAATGTGAACTTGAAAACGATACGTGAAAGTAGCAGGCACACGAATTCGAGATGAGGTGAATAACCCCTGAATAGGACCGACCCACCGTACACACACCAGCCCCAGCTGATTTTATCCCCCTCTTAAATTTTTGAAACGATTACATCGCAGTCAGTGAATTTTCCACCCCCAACTACACAAAGGTAGAAATGAAAATGATGGTGCACCCCCAAATCTCGTACATTTAATAACCCATATGTGCTTGTTTCTTTCTCTCTCTCTGACGTTGGCTCTGTTAAGTAGCGTAATTATACAATTTTATTTATAAAGTTACATTAAAGTTGCATTTCTTATTCGGGAATTATGAGAAGTAAACATTAAATTTATATCTATGTAAGTCTAAATGAATCCGATCATCGTTCGAAAGATGTCATTTAATTACGGCTCATCAAAGAAAAAAACACAAAATCTGTTCTCAAATCCAAACTGACTGCTTTCAGACACATTTTTTAATTCATTTTTGTTCGGAAACGTTTCGAATTTGCAGGTGCTCTCATTAAGAAACTATGTAATCAAACTGTTTATTTATTTTATTTTATTTTATTTTATTTTTATTTATTTATTTTTTTTTTTTTTTTTTTGGTGCGGGGTGGGGGCCGGCGTCGGTAAAGAAAGAATTTTTTTTTTTTTTAGAAAATGCTATCACAGTTGATATTTTGAACCAAATTTCTGGACGCTACTGGGTAGAAAAGGAAAAGAACTGCTATCGTGAGACTATAATCATTTATAACTCAAGATGAAATTAATTTATCGGAATATAAATAAATTGTTTGATTACAAATCACACCAATAATCATGTCTAGAAGTATTATGCATTTGTGTTTAAAAATGCGTCAGAAAATGTATCAGAAAGTTTCGCGTAGTTGAGCAGGGGGAAACATTCTTTTCGGGACCGCTTTAATGTATTGCTGATCGACACTTTGTAAATAATAAAATTAAACTAGTAGACTGTAACCAAAACAAAACTTTCTTCTATATCATTTTTATATATTAATTTAAATAGCGCAGTTACACACCAACAAATAAGAATACATAAAGTATAGCGCATTCCTTTGAATTTAACATGGAGTTACAATGAAAGATCGGTAAATAAAAAATAGCATAACAGTTTAAATAACCACAAATATAAACTTTAGTGCATTTCTATCCAATAGAAACTGAGATACGGGTATGATGTCCAACGTCCATCGTAAAACGAATAGCATAGCAGTAGATCCTGTACCTCAAATATAAACTTTAGTGCATTTCTATCCAATAGAATCTGAGATACAGCTATGATGCCCATTATAAAAATTATAGCATAGCAGTAGAACATGTACATCAAATATAAACTTTAGTGCATTTCTATACAATAGAATCTGAGATACAGCTTATTATGTCCATCGTAAAAAAGAATAGCATAGCAATGAACCGCTTTGAGAGATCTAAGTCAAAACTGAATCAACATAATTTTTTATAATCAACATCTTACATATTAAATTTGATGCTATCCCCATGCTTTTACACTAAGATATAGCTATCAAGAAAATCGTGAAAAGCACGACATAGCAGCGTCACTCGTTGGGCTATATACACCAAAATCTAATCAGCGGCAATTTATGTCAATGTCTAATTATATATTAACTTTCATGGAATTCAATTTCTTTCATTTGTTCAAATTAGTTCTTGAGCTAGAGCAATCACAAAATTTGCGTATCAAACAGACGTCAGGCAAACAGACATTTTCCAAAATCAGTCAGACCGTATTCAGGACATCTCAAACTGTGTAAATCCATCAAAAAAAGGAAGTCGAAAATCTTCACGAATCGAATATTTCCATCTTTTGAATACAGAAGAAAATAAAAATAATAATAGTTTTAGTCATTGAATTCAAAATATCTCTATTAACTATATAAATTAAACAGAAAAGAAAAAAAAATGCTTTTTGATACACGATTAGCAAAAAGTTTCAATGTAATATTTTTTTTCTTTCTGGAAGTATCCAATTGAAATACTTACTACTTAAGAGAAATAAATAACAAAACTTAATATAATATACTTTTTATGCATACCTTTTAATTTTAAAAAGAAAAAAATAATTATTGAAAGAATGTTTTTAATAAAAGTAACTATTTGAAAAATAATAATGATTGAAATATTAAATATTTTAAAGACAAATTATTTAATATAAATCAAACTAAATGTGTAAAAAAAATCATGCGTGCAATTTAAAAGGAAATTGATTTATTTTCTTTCACAGCTTCAATATTCTTTTGTAAAAATGTATGTTTGTATGTGTGAATATATGTTCACTTAAGCATACCCATGCATTTTTTCATAATTCTCTATTTGTGAGTAAATTGACCCCTATAGATTCAACATTTAAGTTTTTGTCGGCTAATTATTCTGAGTATCACAAAATTTTCAAAATTATAAAACGAACAAAATCAAATTAGTTTTTATGGAGACCTTTTTGCTACATCTGTTTATTTTGTTTTACTTTGATTTATATATGTTATTGAACAGCACACAGGGGGAAAAAATATTAAAACTGCATATTTAAAAAGTAAATGATTTTAATTATAGTAGATAAATAAAATTATTAAATAAAAGTAACACTGAAAGAAAGAAAATAAGTAATTAAGTGAGGAAAAAGAAAGAAAGAAAAAAAAACAAGAGAAAAGAATTTCTGTGCATGTATGTGTGTATATGTGAAGAGGAGGAAAGAGGGGAGGCGCATATACTTACTAGTTATATTAGGCTGTATAAAAAGTATTTTCGTTTTTTTAATATTTTTGTACCAAAGCCTGTAGCAGGCACTTTTCATCTCCTATTGTTGAACATAAAATATTATTTAAGAGAATGCATGTCCCTCTATATTCTATAATCATACAGGTTTCTTTCTTTCATTTTTAGGTTACGTAAAGAGTTACGCAAATGTTGAGATTTTATGCATCTTAAGCCATGATTTTAAACTAGACCTTAAAACCAATGAATCTGTCCTAAAAACTCGTGCACTTAGATGCCAAGACAAGAGTAAGTGTCTGGACAGTTCAAAACAAATCCAAAGGTTTTAAGGAAGGGGAACTTGGCCTTTAAGTCAAACCTAGAAATGACAGGTAAATTTTGACCAGTTGAAAAGAAAAAAAAAAAGAGAAGAATCCATTCTTCGCAATATAATTTTGATGCAAAAAGTTAACAAAACTACACATCCAACAATTATTAATGTTTTAATGTGTAGTTTTGTTAATTTTTAACATCAAAATTTATTGTGAAGAATGGATTCTTCTTTTTTTTTTTCTCTTAAACTGGTAAAAATTCATCTATCATTTCTGGTTTTGATTTCAAGGTTTGAGGTCCCCTTCCTTAAAACGTTTGGCTTTGTTTTGAACTGTCCGGACACTACTCTTGTCATGACTTCCAACTGCATGGCTTCTGAGGGCAGCTTTATTAATTTTAAGGCGTAATTTAAAATCATGCCTTAAAATGCCTAAAATGTCAACATTTGTATCACTCTTCCCGTAACCTAAAAGTGAAAGAAAGAAGCCTGTATGAATTATAGAATATAGAGGGACATGTAATCTCTTAAATAACATTTTAAGTTCAACAATAAGGGTGATAAAGTGCCAGCTACATGCTTTGATATAAAATCATTCAAGAAACGAAAATACTTTTGATACAGCCTAATAAGTTACTATTTGATATGAAAATTTATCTTTCAGTCCTTTAAGCTTTAAATTTTGATAAATGATTTTTTTAACTGAATTTCTAACAAAATAATAATAAGAAGAAGAAGAAGGATTGAAGCCTGTGTAAGTTTAAAATCAAGATACTTGAACTATTATTTAGGAAACAAAATCATCAAAACCAATAAATTACGTTTAGAGATTTGAAGAAAACTTTTTAAAAGTATAGCATTTAGATGTATTCGATAGGGCAGCGATTCTAAATCTAAAGGATGTGGAGAACGATGTGTGTGAAATTCAGCTAAACACAGTTGTTTCAGAAAGTTTTAAGAATTTAATATATATATATATATATATATATATATATATATATATATATATATATATATATATATATATATATATATATATATATATATATATATATATATATATATAATTATAATATCTATGAATTTCAAAAACATATCAAGTTCTAATATCATTCTACTAAAATCTGAAAATTTTAAATTCTTCAACATCTATCTCGTCAGGGTATTCTTGAAACCACGACGAGATAGATGTTGAAGAATTTAAAATTTTCACACACATATATATATATTAAATTCTTAAAACTTGAATTCTTGAAACCATCTCTTCCCCCTTCCTTCCCTCTGACGCATATTCGTGCCAAATTTCATAGTTGTGGAAGTTTCTAGTATTATAGCAGATACGTCCTATGGCCTCAAATGTTTTAAAATGGATCAGACAGATTTTTGGATGTTTCTCCATCCATTAACCTACAGGTACTTGAATTGGTATTTGTATTTCTAGAAGTAACCAGCTGTGGAAACAGTATATATCGTAATGCAATTATAAGATGAAGTCGTGGATTGATGTTTATATTCTAAAAAAACAAGTTAGTAGCTTGACATACATCAAAATTGTCACTAAATGTGTAATTTTTAATGAAATATAACTAGAAAATACAATACTTAACATATTATTAAGAATGTTATGCTGTTTTTAAAAGTTTCCCTTATTTATAGTTATTTACAGCCTTAAAAAAGTTTCAGTTAGAATAACTAATTATTTCTCCATGGCTACCAAATTTACACGTTTTTCTTACCAACAAATTTTAATAGAAATTTCTGCCTTATTTAATCACCAAAATTCTTCGATTAAATAAGGCAAAAATTGTTTTAAATAATTAGTGGTTAAAAAAGGTGTAAAAGTTGACAGCCATGTATTGCCCTGCATTCTAAATTGGTAATTTTCAAAAAGTAGAGATATTTGGTGTCTGAAGAAAGGATAATTTTTATCAGATTGTAAAATTATTTTAGAAATATTATTTTTGTTTTAATTTATCAAGCAACACATTGGTTTAGTAGCATAGAAACATACTTTAAATGTTAAATAATGCATGAAAATAAACTGCCTAAAATAAGATTTTTGAAAACATTAATGATGCATTACTGATTACTTTTTTCTGTTACTAGTTGTGAGGTCCATTAACATAACTCTATTACTTATTTTTAATATGTATTATGCTCAGAATATTGCAAAAATAAATAAAAATCAAATCTTATACAAAAACCTTTAAAATACACTTGCTACAGCATTATTAGAAAAGTTTGCATAAATATAGTCTATAGTGATGGAATTGTGTTTCTATTTCGGTATAACAGACCTGAAATCTTTTCAAAATAAAAGATTTTGAGGTATATTTAGTTCGCATTTCATATTGTATATTTACCATAGGAAAGATTTTAGTGTAAAATGTATTGAACTAAATTTTAAATGAGTGAAAAAAAAAACAATCATATAAAATTTAATTTATCCAGTAACGTATGTGACATTTTCCCCTGGGATTCTTAACACGTGAACTTCACACTGGTGTGAATTGACACCGACAAAAATTTCAAATCGGCTGCCTTTTTTAAAAAACCATACTTTCATTAATTTACATTTTTCATTAACAAATAAAATTTTTGATAAAAATAAATATCACAGTTCGATTCCTCATTAAATTTTGTATAGTAATCATGTGTTACACTGTAAAATCAACATTTTTTTTTTCAGTGTATATTTCGTTATTACTATAGTGCCAAATTAAGTTACACACGCGTGTTATAATTTTCAAACTGGGTGAAAAAGTGTCTAGGCCAGGATTCGAACCAGGGACCTTTTGGCTGAATGCTAAAAAGGCCCTGGTTCGAATTCTGGCCTGAACACTTTTTTCACAAAGTAGAAAAATTATAACTCGTGTGATTTATTTACCAATTACAATAGTTGTGTTAAAAGTAACAAAGTATAATTACGTATCCAGCGTTTCTTGGAGTTCCATTACTTGCGATTTATTCTGTTGATCTGATTCAGGTGTCATGGTCAATAAGGTTTCTAGGTGAATTGTGTGTCCGCCAGATTTGGACAGGATATCTTAGTTGTCAGAACATTGGCAGCTTCAGCCAAAAAGTCCCTGGTTCGAATCCTGGTCTGGACACTTATTCACCCAGTTGGGAAAATAATAACTCGTGTGATTTATTTACCAACTAGAATAGTTGTGTTAAAATTAATTAAGTTATACGGAAGTAAAGAAGTTATAAGTTGAAGTTACGAATACCAAAACTCACAAATCGGGAATGCGCGTGTGCTAAACCAATGGGTGGCGTCTATCGGTTAAAACTCAATTAGCAATAAAACTTGTAATGAAAATGTTTTAGTTTAATAATAAACATGTACAAAATATATTTATATTCATATAAATACTAAATTTTTACATTTATTATTATTAGTAGTAGTATTAAAATATCCAGAATTGCCCTGAAATTTGAAAATCACCTCCATGCGTTTGTTAGGAACGTAGTTGAATGGAAAAGAACTCTGTAAACCTTATTAGAAGAAAAGGCCTTCTTTTTAATCTTTTAATCTGGATATCTATTTTACTCGAATTTAAGTTCTTTTATATGGGCTCTTTTTGAAATTACGTGACGATGAGGTAGAATATCTCCCTGAATGACCATCATTCAAAAAATACTCGCCCGTAGAAACGTGGATTTTTTTCCTAACTCATAAAATCTCTTTAAAGAATGAAGAATTAGAAATCCTTCATGCATAAGGATTCTGAATTAAATTATCTTTATTTTAAAAAGACAAAAAAGCTGAAATATTTAAGAATCATAGACAAAATAATAATTTATTCTACTGAAATATCTCCAGTTGTTTAATAATAATAATTAAAAAAATAATAATAATAAAAATAAATAAGTGCATATTTAAAGAAATTTTGATTAGTAGAAAAATTAAAAATTTGTATACGAAAATAATGTATTTTATGTGTAAAAAAACCCCTAATAATTAGTAGTTGAATAAACAGTTTGTAATCTGACCAATGCTATATTATATTAAAAAATAAATCTAAAAATAATACTCGGCTTGCAAAGACAAAATGTAATGCAACAAAATTAAAGTGACGACGGCGGATTATCCAAAACTATATACTATTTTTAAACAATATTCTAAATATGTTGAAAAAAAGGTCTGTTTACATCCTAAAATTTTCTTAATTATTTAGTAAGCAAAAATTTTTGTATTCAAAATACATCATGTTCCATGTAAATGAACATAATTTTCTCTGAGATGTAACTTTTACTGTTGAATTATTCATAAAAGTGATTATTACTCTGTAATATTGCAGGTGAATTCTGTCCCCCTGAATTCTGCCCTGAAAACACCATAAGTAAATTCCTCAGATATAGAATGATTTATAAAAGAAATTTTAAACAATGAAAAAAAATTAATTTTAAAAAACTTTAAGCAAAATATTGGCGAATTTTTGTACATAAATTATAGTTAATGTAGTCATGTTTTACATATAATACTTTTAATTTTTAATAAACTCCCACGGAGTCTGAAAACTGATGCAATTTAAAAACTGTTAAATTCTAATTTTTGGCAAATTTATCTTCCAGAGCAATGTATAAAATGTGGTTGTTTTGTTTTTAATTAAAAGTAAATTGAACTAAATTTATGCTTACATTTCTGCACTAAACTCTATGAGCTTTTTCATATTTACCTTTAGTTAAATAAATGTGTACAGTTTTTAAAAAGTCAGGCAATATAGAACCAAAAAATAAAATTAAATAATTTATAACTCAAAGCATCCTTTTCTTGGTGAGACACATTTTAATACGTCGTAATGTGGGGTTTTTTTTTTTTTTTTTTTTTTTTTTTTTTTTTTTTTTTTTTAAAGTTCTCCAGAAATTTTTTTTCATTATTCGAGTAAAAACAAGTTATTTATTTAATTTTGTTATAATTATTTATTTTATTTATTTAAACAAATATTTTTAATAACTATACTTGTTCTGCAGATGAAGTGTTTTATGATAGTATCCTCCACAAAAAAAAAAAAAAAAATTGAATAAAAATACAGAAACAGAACTTCATAAAATCATCGATCAATAAAATTGGTAGTTAATTATTGTTATCGATTTCTTTTTAAAAATTCATATTTTTTTTTCTAAATTTAATTTTTAAAATATACTTTTTGGAAATTAACTTTTGATAAAATAGAAATCGTAACGTAATATATCTATATATAGAGAGATATATATATATATTACAGAAATCGATTTCTAGAAGATTTAAATATGTGAATCCAAAATTACAGCTCAATCCACCAATTAGTTTTTGAGTTATGCCTAAAAATACTATCCGCATTGCAGTTTGTTTGCAATAGTTAACTAGTCGTTGGGGGCCACCGTAATACTTACCCATCATGGATATGCATAATGTAAAATATTAAAATAAAAATATGTAAACTACTTATAAAATGCATTGCAATTCAAATAAAATCGTGGCTTGATGACGTCACAAACTTTAAAGGCTCGATTACTGAATTGCTTGAAAGAGGTTTTTCCTTATAACTCCAAAAATAATAATCCTATTAACTAGCGGTTTATTGCATCTGATTAAGCGTCAAATTTCCAATTAAAATATATCTTTGAAGTGAAATTTGGATGAAATACAGGGTCATGAAAAATCGAAGAGTGTGGAAAATAGGATTCCAAATATCTCGGCAACTCATTATCCGATCGACTTCATGCTTTATGCAAAATTTATGTTTTTTTATTGTCTTTTATGTTAATTTCTTAAAATAAACAATTTCGAAAATTTTTATATACCTTTTATCAGAACGAATATTTCGAGAGTCCGAAAAAAATTGTTCCGGTTAATCGAGGTTATTGAAATGAAATAGGCTTCTTCCCATTATTACATACTAAGTACATACCAAATTGAAAGTCTCTATCGCAATTTTTTCGGGAGATAGAGCGTTTACAGACACACAGACACACAGACACGCAGACGGACGGACGGCAAAAAAAAATTTCTAAAAATATGTTTTTCGGAATCTCCAGTGTCTGAAACGTGTAAATCCGTCAAAAAAAAAATTTCGATTTTCAAAACGAGTACAAGACTTACCCTATACTACGTATGATGGGTAAGTAAACCCTATACTACGTATGATGGCTAAGTAAAAAGGAATTTAACATTAGGAGTTCAAAACTTTCAGCCTACACAAATCAAGCAACACTACTTGGTCGAATGACTTCCCGTTCGGTATTCTAAAGTAGAATTTACAGAAAAGGTCAAATAATTTATCCAAGTTAGGTGCTAGTATTGAAAAATTTTTAATTGGACGCCCCGCCCCCACCCCAAACCACCTCCTCTCCTCTCCCCTAAATTTTTTAATCAAATAATGTTCCACTCAAATTGTTTGGACAATTGTTTTAAAGTTTTCTGAAATTCCAACACATTCCCGAATGGGGATGAGGAGGCGGAGTTTTGCAACTTTTAGCCTGTATAATTAATCCAAACGTATCTAATTAATCAAAATTGACATTTGAAATATCGTTAATTTTTTCATATTATGCAAATGCATAAAAAGAACACAAAAACACAATAAAATGTGCATATCGTTGTATATAAAATGCATGCATGTATGTACGTACGTACAACCGACATTTTTATAAATCACTCTCAATTTGTTTTACTATTAATTCTAAATTTTCTTTAAAACTTTGCTTAGTCTTATAAGCATAAGTAATATGATTTGGATAAATTTTGAGAATATTACTTCTACATTTGGCTTCTCATTGTATATTTAAATAATATTTGAATGCAAAATTTCACTTTAGATATACTTGTTTTTTTTTTTTGGTACTTTTTTTTGGTACTTTTTTTTGGGTCTATAGGAAAACATATGAACGATACCTCGCTGTATTTTTAAATGCTGGACGTCAAATTTAATGTTTTATTAAGCATGAAAAAAAAATCGAAACTTGAAGAAAAAAATGAAAATAATAAAATATTATTCATGCCACATGCGTAGTAAATAGACTGAAAGTAAAATTTCACACAATGAAATAAAATTTAAATGAAAAGAAACTTAATTAATTGCAGTACTTTTGCTTTCAACGATTCATATTTCGAAAATATATTTAATAATAACGAATATTTATTTTAGAAAAGTAGCAATCTGCACATCAACATTTATATATTTCATTATTTTTTATTTTTAAATTATATATCAGCATTATCAAACGCCAAACAATTAGAGCCAATAATTGTATTTTCTTAAAATATTTTTGTTTTGCACAATTTTGAAAAGAAATGTGAATATATATATATATCATCATCATCATCATCATCAACCGTTTTCAATCCACTGCTGGATGTAGGTCTCCCCCAGATTTTTCCATTGTTGCCTGTCTAGTGCTTTAGTCATCCAATTAACACCGGCCACTTTTCTGATTTCGTCACTCGGAGCACAAACACCCTACAGTGGTATCCCAGAGATGTAAGATATATATATATATATATATATATATATATATATATATAATGAAGCATTATAAAAGCTAGTGCTATATATAAATGTGAATGTTAAGAAATAGAACCTTTAATAACTGTAGTTTTAAAAACATGCCTAGTTTATATATTTAAAAAAGAATATTAATTACACTTGAGATTTTAAAGGAGAATCTTTTGAAAATTGTGTTCTAATTTGTAAGCCTGTTTATGCTGTTCATCTTCATTGATTTTTCTTTTTGTTGATTTGTTTTCTAACAAAAAGAATCTTGCATTTTATTTAATTTTAATTTTTATATTTATAAGTATATTGCGATTATTTTTTAATTAAAAATGTAAATGTGTACTTTAAAATGTTAAAATTATATACGAGAGGAAAAGAAGAATATATTTGTCAAACGCTGTCACTTTTTAAATTTATAAAATCATGTTTTGAAATGTATCATTTTATTTCGTTTTAGTATCAGTTTATTATTATTATTATTATTATTATTATTATTATTATTATTATTATTATTATTATTATTATTATAAGCGTAACGGTATATCCCGAAAATTCCTATCACAAATGTTCTATCAATAAAACTAAATGTAGGTTCAACTTTTTAAAATACAATAATGGATAATATTTAACATTTAATGTAAAACAGTGTTTGTTGGATAAAATAAAATAAAATGTTCAGCATGGGAAATAAAATGCTCAGCATGTCAGCAAGGTTCAGCATGTGAAACATTTCGTTAAAAAAATAATAAATTGATAAATAAAATGCGAAGTAGAAAGTTGTAAAGTGCATTTAATTAAAGTTTTGTATATATATATATATATATATATATATATATTTCATTAAAATGTATCGAAACGCGAAAACAATAGTAATGTACAATATATTCATAAATTCATTTTTAAAAACTACAATATGTTTATGAAAAAACAGTACTCAACATTTTAAAGATCTCCAAAAATACTTTGAAAATTCTGACGCAATTTCAAAGCCAAAGTTAAATGTCAGGGAACAGAGAAATTTTTCAGGGTTGGTTTGCACGCATGGGACTATAGCATAGAATTCTGTGATTTGCGCAATATATATATATATTTATCTCACTTTAAAAAACACACTTTTCAAAAATCCCTCTTAAAGTTTTGGTTAGGTTGGAAAAATCCCTATTCGCTTTTTTTCTTGATCTCAATAAATTTCAAAATAATAATTTAAAATACCAGCATTAATAATAATTTAAAATACCAGCATTAATAATAATTTAAAATACCAGTATTAATAATAATTTAAAATTCCAGCATTAGATACTGCTGCAGTATTAAGTAAGATTTTGAAGAAATTAATCTTTATTTAAAAATATTCGCAAACACTACATAAACATAATGTTATGGGGGCTACTATTTAAAAATGTTAAGTATAATATTAAAATTAGCTAAAGAAATATATCTTTAGCTAACTAGCCAGCTAGAGAATTGGCTATCTGTCTCTTTATTTATACATTGATCTATCTGTCTGTTTTTAAAGGAAGGAAAGGAGAACATACTTTTTACATATTTCAAACGAATGACTAATACTGGCCAATATTCGGCAGGTTATCAGTTTAGATTTTATAATGTAATACATTACTTCAGCAACATTGATATTATAGAATAAATATTCATAACTTAATATTGCTTTAAACATTGTATTGATAATACATTTCATATGAAATTTTTTAGAAAAATGTCATCGTATAGGAAATATTTTCGGTTTTATGCTACCATTGATTTAAATTAGGTAAGTATTTATAACCATATTACTACTACTAAAACATAAGATCTCCAAAACTTCTATGGTATTGTGCGTAATTGGCCCAATGTTGCATATAATGGTTAACTATTAGAGACATTTCAAAAAAGTATAAAGATTATACAACGCCTAGAAATGTTTAAAAATATCTCTAATCGGATAGTTTTAGTTATTTTGAAAGGTTTCGATATGTTACGGATATAATTCCTTTCGTTTTCAGTGTATAGAAAAATACTCCAATTTCACATTTCCTAAACTAAAAAAGGTATCACAATCTCAAATAATAATAATAATAATAATAATAATAATAATAATTTTTAGCTCAGTTCTAAAATAATGCAAATTTTCAAATTAGCCACTTTTCTCTGAAATAATAAATTTCATTGAGATTATTACTAAATATTAAACAATTAGTTAAGTAAATTTACATCGCGACAAATTATAAAATATAAAATATTTTTATCATACAAAGTATTATTTGGTTTATTTTAGTATGAGCTTAGTGTTACTCTGTAAATAATATATATACCGAATGATTCAAAATAGAAACTATGGCGATTATCTGTTAAACAACTATTGATATAGAAACATACTACTAATTATAAAAAGTATACAGATCAAATACAATTTTCAGGTATGCTATTTCAAGAGGCTGTATGTATATTAAAATACGAAAATTAAGTTATAAAAATAAATTAATTAAGAATAATCCAAATATTATAAAAATAATGTAAGTATAAATTTAAGCTATAAATTTAAGTTAATTTACGTATACATCCTCTGGGTCCTGTGAGTTATATTTAGAAAAATATTAACAATCTTCTGATGAGTAAAACAGTAAAAATTCCATTCTTCTACTACAAAATTCCAACAAGATAATACTTTGCTTTTATGAAAATTCGGAGCTTTCCGGCACTAAAAACGCGGTTTTTCTGTTTCTAGAACCGGAATGCTCCCAAATTTCATAAAATCCAAAGTAGCATAACTCGGTGAGTTTCGGTCTTAGAAGAATGGAATTTTTACTGTTTTTTGTTGGTGCTTTACTATTGTCAACATACATAATTATACAGATATATAACTATTGTCGATACATAAATATTGCCAGAGCACGTTTTATTATTACTATTTTATTTATTTATTTATTTATTTATTTTGAAATATAACTTATAGGACCCAGGGAACGTATGAAAATTTTAATTTCTTATTTTAATATGTAAATAGCTCCTTGCAAAATAAATGCCATTTCTAAAAACTGTAATTTATGTGTATACTTTTGTAATTGAAACTATTGGATTTAAGATATAATCGCCATAACCTCTATTTTGAATCACCCGGTATATATAAACATATGTGTGTGTCTGTGTGCCTGAATGTGTATATTTAAGAAAGTACACATGGAAATATCTTTAGTAATTTACATAATGAATTTATGCATATTTTTGTTGAAATAAAATCCTAATAATAAAAACATCATACCTAGATAAATCTCAAAATTTTATCTTACTATAACGGACTGAAATAAAAATTTACAAATTCAGATTTCAACCAAATGAACGAATGAATCAGAATGAATTACTGAACATGCATTCAATTAAAAAGAACAAGAAAAATATAGTAAAAGTGTAATCGTAAATATTTACATAAATGTTTAATTTATATTCTTTAATATTAATTAGCAATAATAATGAATTTATGTTGCCTTTTTAAATACTTATAAAACATATTTTTTTTGCACTACTTCAGCTTCACTATTAAATATTCCTTTTTTCCAGTAAATGTCATTATGCTTTAACTACTATTACAAATAATGTAACAATTATTTGCTGATAAAAAAACAAATTTGTAAACCATGAAGAAGAAGAATATATTAAATTCAAGTTGAATTGTTTTTCGTTTCAAAAATAGTGAATTAAAACAGTTAATTTATATGTGTCGATTTTTTTAGTGCATTAAACAGCTCAAGTTTAAAAACAATAAAACTATACCCAAATAAAAAATAATAATAATAAATAATGAATTAAAATGGTTTGACATAACTATTTTCGGTTCAGTAAAGGTTATATAAAAGTTTGTAAAAGAGTTATTTAAAAAAGTTACTAATTTTTCAAATAAATTTGAATTTTGCAAAAAAAAAAAAACACAATACAATTGAAAAAAATTTCATATTATAATTCCATATAAAAATTTGTAGAATTGGAATTAATTTCATTGTAAACAAATTTTATATAAAATGACGTGAAATAAACTATATAAAATTCATCGTTTAATTCAATAATTTTGTCGAATATTTAAATCTAGATTTTCGATTAGATTTGAATTAGACTTTTTTTTTTTCAGCTATCCGACAACAAAATATGTTACAATTTTTAGATAGACGTTTCCCTGAGATACGAATTATAGAAGTTAATTCAAATTAAATAAATTGAAATAAAAATATTTTTTTTATGATTTTTGAAATATTAAAATAAGAAAAAAAGTACATGAATTTGTTATTAACCCTTTCAGGGTAAAAATACTTATTTGCTGAAATGGTGAAATAGTTCAATGAAACCAGAATTTACGAACAAATTTATTTGAAAATAAGAAAAAGCTTTTCTTCCCGTACATATAAAAGGAAAATTTTATTCCAAAATTTTGGTCATTTGGGGATTAAAATTAAGTGATATAAAAATGTACAACTGGGCTTCAAGGGATTAATAAGGTGTATCTTATAAACAATTTGTGAGACTTAAATTAATATTGAAATTAATTTGAAAGAAAAAAAATATGTTTGAATAATTATTAATGTCTGTTTAATTTTTCAAATAACCGGGAAAAAGAATGCGGTATAGTAACATGTGTGATTAAATTTTAGCATTAGCTTTACAAAAGTGAAACCATAACATTAGTATTAAAATTTTTCAAAAGAAGATGGTGAAACTATTAGGATTTATGCAAAGTGATTCTTTTGTACAAAAAGTAACACATACACTCACACATATACATATGAGTCACATTTATACATAAATATCTTAATACATGCATAGGTTTTTTTCAGCGAAGGAAAAAACATCTTCACAGATTATTTTTAATAAAATGTTTTTTTTTAATTTGAATTTAAAAAAACATTTGAAATTTATTTTTAAAATTATTAATTTTGGTAAATCTAATAAATATGAATCGATGATTCATATATTAAAAAGATTCTTTTTTATGTAATTAAAAAGTACATCAATAAATATTAATTGGTACTTTATAATTGCAAATTTGCCATAAAGGGGCATCCAATGAAACATAAAATAAATAATAAGCAAATCTTCTGAAAAAAAATCTATAAAAGTGGAATTTTTCTTTGAAAAAAGAAACGAAAAGTCTGAAAATTTTGTTTTTTACAATGAGCTTTCATAAAATCATTTATATATTTGATGTATTGATCTGATACAACGATTTTTTTTTTAATAACACATAATTTATTTCCTGCGTATGTCTGATTGCCAACAAACTCAATTTTACGCGCAGATTTCAGCTCGATGTTTCCTTTTAACTGACTTCTTTAGATGTGTTATTATTTAGGAATAATACAATTAATTTCCCTGTAAAAACATTTATTGCTCAATTTTAACAATACGCATATTTGTTAATATGACGTAGTTGACTGAAATTCTATTTCTTTATTTATTTATTCCCGTACTTACTATTAAAAGTTGATATAATTTCATGAAGTTAAAACTATATTTCTCAGAGGCTGTTTTAACAATTATCCTGATATTTGAAAAATGCAAATATTAATACTGTAGATTTTAGTTTCCTGTTTCTTTCTTTCTTTCTTTTCTTTTTTTTTTTTTTTTTTTTTTTTTTGCATATGTTAGTGCATTTAAAATTTAGTTTTAAAATTTAGTTTTAAAATTTAGTTTACATTTTTTTTTATATAATTTTGACAGCGTATTGTAATTGTTAATATAATCAGTTCGCTGAAGTTTTACATTTTCCTAATCTCTAAATAGTTAGTCAATAGTAATATTTAAAACATTTTGCACATTTTTCAATTTCATCTAGAAATTTTTTTCTGATTTATGCATGTATTTCTTATAGAAGAATTACTACATTTTCAATTAACTAAAACTATATAATTAAGTATTTCCAAAATAGTGTTAAAAGTTTTTTTAATTCAAAATCATCAAAATATTTTAGTATTTTAATAACATTTAAAAGTACAGTATTATACTTGTATTAACTACAATGAAACTACGAAAATCTGTATGAGATAGTTTTGAGTTGTAAAAAATATAATTATTTAATAAAAATCAAATTATTACATCAAATATTTTTCATTATTTTTGTCTTCACTCTTTCTATTCCAAAATTTTCAAATTCTTACATCAAGCATAATATCTTTAATTAGAATAAATCATTTTATGTACAAAGGTTAAACTGAATTTTAAATAATAATTATAATTTATCAGATTTATTTTAAACACAAAACTATATCCATGTTGAATTTTTGCACACATTTTGCTTTACTGATTTAAAGAACTTTTTAAAATACATAATAAAAATATCATATTTTAAAATTTATTTATAGTATAACATGCAGTTTTATGCAAAACGTGTAAGAATTAAAATTTTAATATTGAATAGTTCATTACTATAAATTATAAAATTTATATAAAGTCGGAATGCATTGCGCTTTTAAATTTGAACACACATCTTTACTAAATGTTTTGAACTTTATGTAAAGTTAGTTGGTCTTCAACTTTTAATTTTCAGCAGTAAATAATAACTTTTCCTTATATATTTTAGTAAGCATTAGTAAGAATTAGTATGTATTTGATTGTTACTTATAAAGACTAAACATTGCTATAGATTTGAAATTTCAAAGTAAATAAGACCATTTACATTTAAAAAAATAAAAATTCCGAATAAAGCTAATTTAAAAAAAATTCTTAAAGAAATAAAACATTGATATCTACTTGGCCAAATTTATGATGTTTCCAGATTTTTATTAATCTTAAACTTCTTTACTTTTCATTTATTTAAAGAAAATACTTACATTTAAAAATATAAAAAATATATAAAATAAATGAAAAAAAAAACTGTTATTTTACATTCTATTCAGAACTATTGCAGATTTTAAAAAAAAAATCTAAAAGTAAGATAAAAGATAAAATGTTTATAAAAAATCGATTTTTTTTTTATGTTTTTATTGCGTTTCTAGTTAAAATATTCACATGAAATGTTTACATAAAAGTGCAATTCTAAATATACTACAATGTGTTTAAAATCTTATTATTTATTATTTTTATTTACAATTATTGGGTTTGTTGTCTGTTTTCATTCAATGTAAAGTTCATTTTAAAAAGTACACTTTATCATTTCTTGTTTAATCACAAACTATATCTCTTTCAGTTTTCAAAGAATAACTCTACAAATATCTCTAAAAATAAAAAGGAAAATACAAACATATCTGATGTTATTGTTTTTATATTTAATTTCATTTATTGATTACACATCTAAAACAAATAGTTTGATAGTAATTTTATAAAGTTTTATACCAAGTATATGATTTCTAGGTTTTCATATTTTTAATTATATTTTGTAAAGTTTCTGTCCATTTTAAAGACAAATTTTAAATTGTAGTTTCCAACTTAAGACAAAATTGATGAATTGGTGAAAATTTTATAAGCATGAAAATAAACACCAGAAAAATTAATTTATTATTAATAATAATACTTTGATTGCGTTTCTAGATGAAATAATTTAAAGAAACGCTAAATGATCTAAATGTTTGTAAATACATGATGTAGTTAGCGTATCATATATTTAAAATGTTTCAAAAGATTTTAGCTTATTTCAAAATACAATTACAAAAAAAAAATAATTTACACATTATAATAGTTATAGTTTTGAAATTATAATTTTAAAAGTTTGTTTTAGGATAAAATGCAAAATGACAAAAAAATAATAATTCGTCCAAAAATGTGGCATTTCGGGATTTTTATGATTCATTTGCGTTTCTAAATCAAATAATTATTGACAGAGTTTTGCGTTGATGAAGTGCCATTGAAAATGCGATTTGATGCTTCTTAAGTCTCATACGTTTTTTCTTCTTCAGTTTAAAGAGCAAATAATTTTAATAGATATTTTACTTGTTGCTTGATTTTCAAAATATTGTTTTCATTTTGCAAATGCTTAGTTGCATGTTAAAAGTGTTGCATGTTAAAAGCGTGTATTAAAGCATGTTGCATGCATTAAAATAAAAATATTCAAGTATACAAAAAAATATATTATTATTATTTTTATGTTTTAATTCGCTTTTAAATCAAGTATTAACACAGAATTTTTGAATTTCTACTGAAAATTAAATATGATGATTTTTAAGCCTCATATTTTTCCATTTTTGCATTTAAAAAAATAAATAAATAAATAAATAAATAAATAAAAGAAATATAGATTAACATTTGCAGAATATTGTTTTAGTTTTCCAAACTCATATTTTGTAAAACATTTCTGTAAGTATGTTGAAAAAAGAAACTGAAAATAAAAATATTTGAAATAGAAAATTTGCGTTTAAAAATTATTTTTTATGTTTTATTTGCTGGTCGGTATTTGTAATTGTTATATGTAGAGTCTTGGAATATTAAATTGCAAGATCAACAAATTGCGATAAAAAATATATTTTTGCATTGTATCATATTTTTGGACAAATTTAGTTATTTTAAAAATCGTTTTCTCATTTCATTTTCTCATTTGAATCAGAATTGTTTAAATTTTAAAATGAAAATTTTATAATTATATTATCAACACTAAAAATAAACCTAATACAAGATGTTATTATAATAAATTTAATTGCACTGCTAAATTAATACACATAGATTTAAGCACCTGGAAATTAGTTTCTATTAAATAAAATCGGAGATTCGTATCAAAAGTAATTTAATTCTTAATATGTAAAAAATCAATTACTAATACAAATACTGTATAGTCTATAATAAAATACTGTAATATTTTATGTACCTTATTCTGTTGTAAAAAAATATAAACTTGATTTCATAAACGAGATAATAGCTTAGAGATTGTCCGTTATTTAACTTTTTTTAAAATTAAATAGATAAATATTTCATTATAATTTAAAGTATTAAAAATGACAACGTTTATTGATTTTAATAATGTTCGGAAATTATCATGATTCCGTTTAATTTTAATGAAAATCATGATACCCCCCTCCCCCCTCAACTTTTAAAATTTACATGTAAGAAACTAAAAGAATGAATTAAGAACGAAGCACAACAAATTGACTGATGGTAAGATTTTCTATTCATTCAAACTATTTCTTATAATACTTCTTCTTAGGGTAACATAATTTTTGTTTAAAGATTGATTTTTTTATACCCATTAAAAATATATATACATGCAGCATATAAAATCATCTTAAACCATTAATGACTGAGAAACTAACACTGACGAAAAATAAATTGATAGGGTTTTGTATTAGAGGACTATTCATGAAAGATAACTGTAAAGCTGATACTTTCGAATCAACTTGCATTTATTTATATTCATAATTGTCATGAATATTTGAAACATGTACTTTAACATCTACCTATTGTATAAAATTTAGAATAAAAAGAGATTAATATATATGTGTTATACAGAAAGTTTATTGCTATTTCAGAATACGAAAAGTAATAATATCACCTAAATAAATTTACATATAGCTTACTGGGATAAGTTTAAATTATTACTGAATATGTTTTATAAATTCTTTTTTGATAAGTTTAGATATTTTACTTTTAAAAATTCAATTTAAAAATATTGAGGAAGAAATAGTTTGACTGAATAGAAAATCTTACCATCAGTCAATTTGTTGTGTTTCGTTCTTAATTCATTCTTTTAGTTTCTTACATGTAAATTTTAAAAGTTGAGGGGGGAGGGGGGTATCATGATTTTCAAATATGTGTATTTTTCTATATGCGTTGTATCATACTGTGTATATTATCAATAGAAAATTGAAGGTTATAATAGCATGCTGATTATTAAAATGTTTGGTATTTGCAATTTATCTTCAATTTATACAATCTTCTTCATTATAATGAATATTGATTGTTATGTGCTTAAAGAATTTAAAGCAATTTCACTGTTTAAAACAACAAAATATTAACTTTCAATTTGTAATTATTGTTGATTGTTCTAATTTGAGGGAGATTTAAATGGAGTATTTTTAGGTACTCAATACTCATTTATGACATATTCTGACTCCATTCATGACGTCTCTAAACAATATATTTGCAAATATTTTTAAAAATTTCATAAACACTGTCGATATTTGTAAGATATACCTTACTAATGTAGTAATTTGGCATCATTCAATATGCACTAAATGCGAAAGTACTGATCAAACTTTTGTCAAAATATTTGTGTGAATAAAAAAAAATATGGAAACCTAAATTATTAAGAACTCTAAATTCAATTTTCAGTATTTGTAATATATACCTTACTAATGTAGTATATATCAATTTGGCATCAGTTAATATGCACGAAACGAGAAAGCACTAATCAAATAATTTGTCCAAATATTTGTGTGAATAAAAACATTATGGAAACCTAAATTATTAAGAAAAACTGTAAATTCAATTTTCTCAGAATCAGGATTTTCCACTTGTTTTAATGTTGCTCTTTCGCAATGATAAAAAAAAAAATGTGTGAAACCTAATATTACACAGTTTTTGTATTTCCTACATGATGATAAAGAAAACATGTGAAACCAACCCTCTCTGTCTGTATTCACATTTAAGCAAAGTCTTAAAAAATATCTAGCAAAATATTAGAATATCTTAGATATATTTATATGGTATCTTAGAAATATACTTAATCTATACCGTTATTTTTCAAAAATATACAAACAGACAAAATTTTGATCACATTTTTGCGTGAATAAAAAATTTATTTAATTGATTAAGAGTTTTTTTTTTTTTTTTTTTTTACTATTAATAATATTTTCCATTTGTCAAATAGCTGCTCTTTGACGATGATATAAAAAATTGCATATAAAAGCTAATTTTGCTAATGGACTCTATATTTGCGGTAAGAAAATGTTATTTACACCTGAGTTATTGAGAAATTTGTATTTTTTTTTTCAGAATTAAGATTTTTAATATCTATCTCATTATCTCTCTTTAGTGATGATATAAAATATTGCATGTGAAAACTAATTTTAATAGCAGGTTCTTTTATCTCCTACATAATGATGATAACAACACCTTTCTCTATCTATATTCATGATGTCTCTAAACAAAATCTCAATAAATACTTTACAAAATGTCAATATATATATTACATAAATTTGTATGATATATGATACTCGTATACAGTAGATTAATCTGACACATTTCAAAAACTTTTAATCCCTAGAAGGACTGTTTTTTTTTTTTACCCCTTAATTTTTATCATGATTTCTAGCAATATTTTTGAGCAAAATTTTACTTTTACAACTTTGATGGGGGGGGAGGAAGGGGAGCTGTAAAACTGCATTTTCTTATTTTCAAATATATATTTTTTTTCAAATAAATATTTTTTTTCGTAAATTCAGGTGCGATTTCAACATTACACAAACACAATTAATTGCCTCTGAAAGGGTTAACAGAAAAAAATACCAAAAAGCCTTCGACAAAATCAAAATTTTTGCGCTAACAAAAAAGTTTTTTAAACCAGAATTAAGAAAATTTTAAAAACGATTTTTAAAAAAAATCTAAACTAGGATTTTTTAATTTGTCTTATTGTTTCTTTTTGCTAATAATATAGATATCTGATTTTACTAACAGGATCTTTATCTCTTTCAAGATGTTAATGACAACCCCCTCCCCTCCCCTTCGTGAGCACATGTTCAAAATGTAAACAAACCGAGCTAGGCCTACCTGATGTCAGGAAAGCAGTGGCAGTGGCTTGTATATCTGGTGGACACTCCCTCTCTCTCTCGGTCGATCTACTAGCATCCAGATCGTCCAGTGTGTGTCGCTCTCCAGTCTCCCACGAACAACAATCCTCAGGTGCCGGGTCGAGCGATCGCGGTCGGACCCGATCATGGCTCTTTTCAGAGCATCCTTCAATTACGGAGCGCGCGGATCAGATTGAACCGGGACGGGTGGGTGGGATCGGGAGGAACACTTGGCGATATTTGGCTTCTGAAAACGCTTGCCAAAGGGTGATAAACAGCAAAGTATCGTATACTTATTCATAAAGTGATACAATTTAAAAATAATTTATTTTAAGTTATTAATAGGAGTCAATCACAAATATGCATACCAAGCTGTCATGAAAACACTTTGTTACCTTGAAAAAAAAATTAGCAGTTTAAACAATTTTGTCTTTGTTTTTCTTTCTTTCTTTTTAGAAATGGCTTACGAAATACTACCATCGACAAATCGTGAAATAAAGGCTTGTAACCTAGTGCATATGGACATAATTACATACTTTTCGTCCTGTATTTAAAAAATTATTAATTTTTATTTCATTTTTACTTAGAAGTCAATCTGTTTTTCAGCTTGTAAGCGTTTTAACTTTTACTAAAAGCATATTTATTTTTATTTTATTTATTTATTTATTTTATTATTATTTATTTTTATTTTTATTTATTTATTTTATTTATATATATATATATATATATATATTTTTTTTTTACAAATAATAGTGTGATGCATATGTACTGAGCAGAAAAGACATATACTATTCTAATATGTAATTTCAGTACATAAATAGTTGTTTAAACTCCTTTAAAATGTCGATTTTTTTTATGAAATATCGGTGAAATACCAAATATAAATTACCATACTATAAAAAGGGTGTTTCCACGTTTCCGAAATTTACATTTATCCACAATTTACGAAAAAAATGAATATTGACATTTAACTTAACTGAATTTTACATTTTCCTGTAATTCATGACAAAATAAATAAGTACGTTTAATTTATCCGAACTCGCATTTCTCGAAACCCCCCCCCCCCCCCCCCCAATTTAGGTTTCTCCATTGACTATCCACTCACTATTTCTTTAACCGTTACAAAAACATAAGAACGAGATTATGGAGTACTTATTTTCTGATATTTTATTTATTTTATTATTGCTATTTAATGCTATTTTGAGAACAGATTTTTTTTTCTTTGTGAAATAATAATTTTCTAAAATTCAAAACATATTTGCAAAACATCGACCTGTTTCCAGAGAAATAATTTTATAATTCCCTTTATCAGACGGGATCAACAATCAAAAAGCTGGTCTATTTGTAGTTGCACGTATACTTGCTCAGACGAGAATATAGAGACTACTCTTAAAAGTATATACTTTTGTCACATTTTAGTTCGCTCTTTAATTCTTAATTTTTTCAATTATTTTTTAATCCGAAAAAGTTATTAGTCTCCGAGTTTTCAAAGTTACTGTATAATTTTTTATTCAGTTTCTGGCCATTTTATTGTCCCATTGAACATTTATTTTTATTTATTTATTCCTTTTTTTTTTTTCAAAAATAATAATTTAGCAGTAAATACAGCGAAACTTGGAAAAGTGACGATATTCTTTTGTTTGTGACCAAACTTTTTTTTTTTCTTTAAATAATGATATGAAAAATGTCTTGTACACTGTAAAAGAAAAAAAAATTAAAATTTTTCTTGATCTACGAAAATATAATATAACCACGAACGAAAATATACAATAACCTCTTCCGAGTTACCCATGACTCCGAAAAGCGTTCTTTATCTTTAGAAAATACAGAAACCAACATATTTTCGAAATTTAAAGAAGCATTTATAAAAACAAGATTTCTTTTTCTATCACAGATTTTTGGACACATTTTCGAGTCGTTTTTATAGTGTATTAATCACTTTTCGAAAATCGGAATAACAGTTTTACATTCTCAGTTAAACATTTTCTGCAGCGTAACTGAATTTATACATGCAAGAGTAATAAAATAATATTAACTTTAATGCTAATGTTAATGTTAATGTTAATGTTAATGTCGTTAATTTATCGTGTTTGTCTGCGTAAAACATGTTTGTTGAACATGAAAATGTTTACTTGAGAATTACTAGCATCTGTAAAACTTATATTCCGGGTAAAGAAAACTATAAAAACTACTCGAAAACGTCTCCAAAAATCAGTGACAGCTAAAGTAACTTTGTTTTTATAAATGCTTCTTTAAATCTTGAAAGTAGTATATTGGTTTCTGGGGTTTCTAAAGGTAAAGAACGCTTTTTGGAGTTGTGGGTAACTCAGAAGAGGTTATTGTATATTTTCTTTCGTGAATATATTATATTTTCTTAGATTAAGAAACATCTGTCTTTTTATACAGTATATAATGACGACCTGCATAAAGATGATAATTTTCATCAGTTCCAAGGGTGATCACATTAGGCAGGTATTAATTTCAAGAATTTTGTTCTTCTGTTTTTTTTTTTTTTTATTATTATTATTATTATTATTATTAACTGTTTATGGCTCTAGCTCATTTTTTCGCTTATGTCAAGAATATCAGAAAAAATACGCTTATTTAATAGAAACAGTGAAACGGCATTTCTCTCTTATCCAATTACAAGAAATGTAAAGGAAAATATTTTTTTTTCTCTTATACATCTGTGGATCTTATTTTTTAACAACAATGCTAAATCATGTACAATGCAATCGAGTTCCGTTAGAGCAAAATCCGATAGAAAAAATTCTGTTATAACGAAATGTTTAGCATTTTCGAAAAAAAAGTCTTTATAAACGAACTGAAATCCCATTATAACGAAATTTCATTATAGCGAATGGATTTTCATGGTGCCATAGAGTTTTCTCTATTGGAACTCAATCATAATAAGTTTTTTTTTTTTTTTTTTGAGGATTAATTTAAGATTAAATTTCCAAGTCGATATATTCCCCCTCCAATATATTTCGAGAGGGTCTTAAACATTGTTGACTGTCTAATAAACTTTATGAGTAAGAAACATCTGTCATTTTATACAGTGTATAATGACCACCTGCATAAAAATGATCATTTTCTCCAGTTCCGAGGGTGGTCACATTACACATTAGGCAGGTTCCACGGTTTTAATTTCAAGAATTTTGTTCCTCTGTTTTTTTTTAACTGTTTATATCTCTAACTCATTTTTTCGCTTATACCAAAAATATGATAAAAAATACGCTTATTTAATAGAAACAGTGAAACAGCATTTCTCTCTTATCCAATTACAAGAAATGTAAAGGAAAGTTTTTTTCTCTCTTATACATCTGTTCTAACGGTAGATCTTATTTTTTAACAACAATACTAAATCATGTACAATGCAACCGAGTTCCGTTAGAGCAAAATCGATCGAAAAATATTCCGTTATAATGAATTGTTTAGCATTTCCGGGCAAAAATCTTTATAAACGAAATGTATTCCTATTAATAACGAAATTTCATTATAGCGAATGGATTTTCATGGCGTCGTAGAGTTTGCTCTATTGGAACTCAACCATAATATTTGTGTGTGTGTGTGTGTGTGTGTCGATTAATTTTAGGTTAAATTTCCAAATCAATATATTCCCTCTCCAATATATTTCGAGAGGGTTTTAAACATTGTTGACTGTCTAATAAACTTTTTAAATAAACAGATATTAAACATTAATGTCTTTTAATTGTTTCTAAATTTGCATATACGTCTATTTTTATTATTATTATTATTATTTTTAATAAATCTGCTAGGCAGACTATTTTAGTTCAATGGATCTAAGATGATTTTTTTAAACTTTTATTAAAATCGCTTTTATTTATTTTTATTTATTTGTTTAACATTAATTTAGTTTAATATAAAATTTAAGTTTAATAAAATTCTTTGCTATAAATTTAAAACTAACTTAAAGAACATATAAAATTTTATTTTGAAGCATGATAGAATTAAAATATTCATTCCTGCTTTAATATTTTGCGATGTAAGTCGTTCAAATTTTTACATAATAAATTAAGAATGAGAACAGAAATTACATTAATTTCTTCTGTGTTTCTTAAGCATTACTTTTCCGTTTATAACTTAGCATTAACTCCTCTGCTTGTTTTCTTAATCATTACTTCATCAAGATTTCACCTTTATCATCAAAAATTTGAAATACAAATGTAATTCTATATGTTTAAATTATTTTCATCCATTTCAAGAGTCAAAAGCGTCAAAAAAAGGTAAAATTGATAAACGAAAGAGCATAATAGTGCAATGTGAAGGTATACGATAGAATAGAACATCGTGAACTAGTTTTAAATGTTTATAAAACGACTCTTTTGTTGAAAGATACAAAGTGGGGAAAAGATTTAGAATTTAGGCACTAACTGATTGTCCTTTGTGTATAACATGTCTTATATTATATTTCATAAATTATGAAAGATCATTATAAAATTTTGAAAATAAGTTTGAATGATGCTGAAATATGATACATAAATATTTAAAAAGGCGATATACGAGCTTGTGTTCGGATGGAGGAATCACAATTTGGCTGCATATGTCACATTCAGAACGTGACTACAATGTGATTTATTTTGTCACATAGTGACTCTCAAGAGACCGTCATTTGATAACACCAATGTAAAGCCGCATCCGTTGTGATCATTTCTTCAAGACGGTCATCCGGTGATGGCACATGGAAACCACAAATTATGTTGTATCAAATTTGTTACTTCTGTTCGACTCATCATGAAATGGGCCATATCGACTTGACAGTGACTTTGATTTTACTCATTTTCTACGTCATGCGACGACTATATGATTTATTAGTGAAGATACATTTTGGTCGCATTTCTACAATAGTTGCGTTCAGGCTAAGATGCTTAAACATCTTAACTTAAATCATTGAAGCGAGTGTCCCGCAATTAGGTTTGACCTTTCCATATATTTCTGTGATATTCGTAAGTTGAGTATCTTAATTCAGAGTGTTCACACTACAAAGTGTTCACTTAGTATTATTTCTACCGATGTCGAGTTACATCTTTTATTATTTTGATTTGTGGTTATATTATTTGTAATTTTTAAACTAAAACAACCATTGTAATAGGTACCATTTGAAACCGGTCGAAATTGTGTTAAATCAAATCTGTGTGTCTAAAATACCATGATCTGACAAGGTATAACAGTAAAAGGTCCTGCTTTGAGTTCAATCTATGAAGTCTTACGACAAGGTGCGATACAATTATGCCCCTAATTAACCCTTACCATATTTACCACGTTCTACCCTCTAACTTTTTTGTATGCACTATAATTGTTATTTATGCTACTGAACTTGTTTATTTGTAATTCTCGTGGAACCCCTAGTGATTCCTGACGGAATCCCTCTATTAAGTTATAAGAAATATGAAGTATACAATTAAAAAGCATGTCACATATATTATGTCAAAACAAAGGGACAGAAAAAGCTCTCCTCGAAAACAATTCAAAGTGAGCATTGTAGTTTATTAAGCCATTGCCGGGTTATTTTTGAAGACATCATTAAGGGAGGTGTCCCAAAGGGTCGCCCAAATAGACCCATTCCACCGGTATTATTATCGTTGACACAAGAGGATCACCCGCGAAGGAGTCTCGGGCCATAAACTTTTGAAGGATCGCTCCTTTTCCTAATGAGGATGGTGAAGAATGGGTCCCGTCAGAAGAACTGTCTGCCACATTCCTAGACGACCTAGAAAAATGCTTAAAAAACAAACACGCGAGAATAACTAATGGTTTCCCTCAGTTCTGCTGATTGGTCTTCATGATATATAACCGAGATGGCAGAGAAGGCACGCAACTGATAAATTCTCTTCAAAGCTGCCAGATTGCTGAAGGCATTCCTTCCTGCTACACCTGGACTCTTTGAACTCGCTTTCGTGTTGGAAAGTTCTGTCGCCTTTTCACTTAGCAATTACAATGTTCATTAATGCATATTAGAAAGGGGGCAAAAATACTGAATGTAAATCAAATAGTTCGGTAAAAATTGCTTAAAACAAACAAAGAAAAACCTATTAATTTATAGCTGTCTTCGTCAACTACATCTGTATGTGCACACCCTTTTAAAGTAGAAACATGCTTTCAAACAGACTTGCTTCTACCTACCTTTGTTTCCTCTTAATCATGATATATGTTAGTTCTATAGCTAAATATATTATAAAAATAATGTTGTTCGATGTTTTATAAACCTTCAAAAAATAAAAAATAAAGAAGAAAATTTAAGTACAACTAAAATATTCCAATCTGTTGATTAAAGCACACCAGTTTGTTTTTATTTATTTATTTATTTTTGAAATAGTATTTTAATCTCATATATTTCATCACTCACTTTTTTAGATACATTACAAAAAGTAAAAAAGCTACCTATTTCAGCCGTTCGGAGGAAAGCAATTCCATAAAGTTTCGATATATTTTCACCGATCATGATCCCAAAACTACCCTTCGTTCAAATTTTGATTTTTATATGTATCTGATCTATGTTATACGATAGCACTCGTATTTATAAACCGATTTGGATGTAACTAAGTGTGTGTATTAGGCTCACCAATATCTCGACCGAGTTCGTTGGCCAGCCTGTTCCCTCATCTTCTTTCAAAATGGCGGCCACTAAAGGATTTAAAACTAAAACAAATATACAAAAAAATTAGAAATTCAAATTTATTTTTTGTTTAAGTGTTAGGACTATAAATTCAGGACGAAAACAATACATTAGGGCGAAAACTATATATTCGTATCCGTTAGCGTCAAATTCTCGCCAAGCTTGGCGATGCTTGGCGAAATATCACCAAATTTGGCGACTAAAAATAAGCTTCCATAAATGAAACCAACATGGCTTTAGCTGACTAATTTGGCGAATTTCTTATTTAAATTCAGTATCAACGAATCTCCTGTAATCGGGTTTTTTTTTTCATTTTAGCTTGCTTTTTTCGAGTAACATTAGCTAAAATTTTAAAACGAAGATATAGGAAATATACCTTTTCTCCCGGTACAGGCCGGAAGGACTTTTTACGTGTATAAAATCCTACATTTTAAATAGTTTTAACAAAACACATAATTGGTAGTTTTGAATTAGTAATCATGCATTTATTATAATGATTTATTATGTTTTAAAATCTATTAGCAGAACATTTTGAGCAATTGTATTTATTAAAATGACCGAGAAATGGTCAAATAAACGAATAAAAAAAAAGGATAAAATCACGAATAAACAGATAGATAATTTACCAGTAAGACAAGTTAACATATAGATAGATATTCATTTAATAAAAATCCGATCATAAAAAAAATAAACAAAGATAAAACTATACGAAGAGAAGGATATACTATACAAGAAATGAACATTTAAAATTTAATAAAAGTTAAATATCAAAATCGATAGAGAGAAAAGTAGACTAGTAAATTAATAGTCAATAGTCATCGTTACAAAAAATACTTTGAGCTTACGGTAACTTAATAAGCTGCCATATGTGCGTGTGCATATGTAATAACCTTTGCGTTCTTCATACCAATCAAATAAAATCAATACATTAATGTGACTAAGTGTAACCTGAACCTGACCCCATAATAATATAAACCCGTCTAAAGCCTAATCCCATTATCTAAGATAATAGAAAAATAAAAATTTAAATAACAAATCGTCATTAGCATTCAAATTATGCATAACATTAACCATGAACTACCTATCACTACATTTCCTGTCCTTCACAACTACAATAATTCATACACAACTCAAACATATACGTATAGATGTTTTGATACTTAATCATTAAATGTAGTGAACTAACTATTCCATGCGCACTATAACAGAATTTCTGCACTTTGTGCACTTGCAAAACACAAAAAAAATGGGCAGCAACGCCAAGCCTTGTCATTTTACACGCTAACAGACGGACGATTTGATCTGCACCCCACCCCCCAAACGTAGCCCCTATTTTAAAAGGGGCGATGACCCTACTGTTCTTGTCGTACTGCTTCTGTCCCCCCTTTTTTTGTTGAATTATCGAAAAAAATGTATAAATGCGATTATGCTGCAGGGCTGGGGCGCAGCACAGCAAAATAGATTGCAGCTCAATATACGTGAGAAAGGCACTTGATGTAAAATGGTTGTCAGAGTAGAATCACTATGAAGCAATAGATTACAACTCCACAAAAAATTCAAAATGTCGTATTTTTGTTTGTAAAAGTTCTATTAATATTTTCCTCATAGGAAAATTATTCCTTGTAGCATGTAAAAATTTTTGACGTGTTTAAAATAACAAATAAATAATTTTTGTAAAAATTGAAAAATCGGCGGACTAAAATTTGTTTGTCGTCTGCATAAAATTCACTATTAATGATAAAATAAAGTTTATATATGTCGTAGGCTAAAAAAAAAAAAAAAATCCATTGAACCGTAACCCCATCCGAAGACCAATTGGTAAAAGATAATTTGTTTCTCAAACAGCCTGATATTCTTCGGGTTTATTGCAATTAACCTATGCAGTTTTAAACTTATTAGAAAATGACCACCTGTTTGTCCTGTTTGTTTATTGCAATAAGTCCAGGGTAGTGAATGTTTGTTTATACTTTTAGTATAAAATATAGGAGCATAAAATTAAAATGCTTATAAAAATGTTTAAGAAAACTGTCTTATTGACAGATTTTGAGTTGCCGAGTGAAAATAATTATAAAAAATTGCTCTATCAGTAAAATCTGAAGATAAGGCAGATTTTAATGGTTTCCCAGCATTGCGTAGAGAAAATAAGTTGCCCAGGGAAAATTATTATAAAACATATTAAGAAATTTGCTTTGTCAATAAATAGAAAAGTCATATGAGGCAGATTTTTAAAGTTTTTCCAACATTACGTAGCGAAGCTGGATTGCTAATGAGAAAAATTATAAAACATACATACAAAAATATTTGCAATAATGAAATCTGCAGACGGGGAAGATTTTTAATGTTTTTGATGCTTTACGTATTGAAAATGGATTGAAAATAATAATAATAATTAATATATATATATATATATATATATATAAGATTATTGCTGTATCAATAAATCTGCAGACGAAACAAATTTTTAGCGTGTAGAAGATGGGTTGCTAAAGGAAATTAGTCACAGCAAGTACACATGAAAACAGCAGTATTGGAAAAGATGATTTATGCTCTTGATAACCTGAGATTAGCGATTATTCTAATTTAATTTTCAGTTTGTGGCGCACTTAAAATATAAATAAATTCGCAATCTACTTGCGTGCCTGAGATTACTCATTCAGTAATATATTATTTTTACGTAATGCTCGAGAGAAAATAACATTATGTCTTGCCAGCAGATTTTTTTTTTTGTGCGTCTTTACGGGGGAGAGGGGGGGGGGGAAATTTTGACTATAAAAAAATAAAGTGTTTATTAACCTTAATTATCAACCATGTGTATAAATCAAATCTGTCAATGAAGCAAATTCGTCTTTTTTTTTTAAATTATTTTGATTTATAACTTGTATTATTAATTATCAAATAAAATTGTTGATTTGGGAAACAGGTCAAACAGGAATCAAAATGAGAAAATTTGCTTCGCTGAACATTACGATTTAAAAACTGTACTGGATGATTCATAATAATAGATCACGATAGTTTCTCTTAAAATGTTAGCCTTTTAATATTAGCGCAAAATTTTTGAAATTGTAAAAAAAAATGTAGTAATAATTGCTTTACTAGTGGGTATCATTTTCGTAATTTTTCAAATTATAATCAAAGAAAAGACAGAAAAAAATCCATGAATATAGTATTGTTGTATTGCTTTAAAATATTTGTATTCCCTCTAAAACAAATAGAATTATATGCAATATCTCTGAAACAAGATTCCTAAATGTTAAATAACAAACTTAAATCTCTCTTTTGAAGAATGCGGAGTAAAATAAACTAATAAAAATTTATCTGAAAAAAATATATATATCAGAATTAATTATTGTACAAATATAATTGCTTATTTGTTCAACAAAATTATTCTACAATACTCATTTCACTATACTATTATGTTTTGTAGCTTTAATTCTACTCGTATTAACAGTGGCTGTTGCTCAATAAAGTAAGCTAATTTATTTGTCTTGAATTGCATTTTATAAGTATTTAGTCTTATTTTATATTGTTTATGTACTTATAATTTATATTCTTTTTTAGTCATAGACAGAAAAATAGAAATGCAGATAAGTATACAGAGAGGAAACAACATGTATGGTTATAAATATATAAATAGGTGGAAAAATAATATATATATTTTTCACGGAGAAACGGATATATTTGAAAGATATATAGCTGAATATTGGTCAGTAACAATCACTATATTTTTAAAATATGCTAACTCTTTAATAATGAAACAAGAATGTAGTGAATTAGTCCACTATTGTGTACATATTTCTTTTCTATTCGGTATATATTATAAATAATCAGCAACTTTTGTATTATAATGAGAAAAAAGAGGGGGGGGGGGTAAAATTAACATGAAGTTACTTTTGCAATACTGTTGTTTAAAAATGCACTTGTGGTTTAGTTTATTTTTAGCATGGATAGATAGACGATAGATTCACACATAGATAGACAGGCAAAAATTTATAGATCGATATAACAGATTTATGATTACATGCAAAAGATACACACTTTTTAAAAAATTAAAGTATTTGAAATGTTTGAGAATCATTTTTATGATTTCACCCACGCATTCAACTTGCCATCCGAGACCCAGACGGGTGCATAGCTGCTCGAGTTCATCGACCCTCGCATGAAAAATGACGTCATACAGTCGCGTGCGGGACCCCTAATCCTCCTAGGGGGCCCACAGTCAAGTGAAGGACCCAACAGATACTTACAGGGAACTTGCTGAACGCGCAGTGGAACGGGAAACTACTTTCACTATTCTTTTCTTTCGTGCGCAGATTTTCGATTATTATATTTTTTCAACTGTGTTGAGGGAGGGGTGATTTTTTTTTTTTTTTTTCAATCTCTTTTTTTTATATACTTTTTTTTCTACAATTTGTCGAAAATGTTATGGGTTCGTGAGGTGATTTATTGGGTTGCCTGAGAAAAAAGAGAAACGCGTTTATTGGTTTTGTGATTTTTATTCAGTCGTATCTGTCGTTTCGATTTTTTTTTCCTTCCATCTTTTTTTTTTTTTTTAAGATTCTTCTCAAATCCAAATTCGCTACGTTGTGACATATCCGCGAAGTAATTTTCCTCCTTATACGCATAAAACTTAGATATCATTATTTAGTTTCCACGAAATCTGACAACGTTTTTCTTTTTCCTGTAAGAGAAAAGCATCTTTTAGAAAATGTTGTACCAATTTTCGGGGTGACAGTTACTTTTAAAAAAAACAGGGGGGGGGGGGTAAACAATCGACGTCAATCAAAGATATATCACTCGATGTTTTGATTCCTTGATACCTGAATGAGAAGGAAAATGTCACAACATAAAAATGAAAATGTGTTTATAAATGTGTCAGAACAATTCATGTTATTGAGGAGGATTTTTCTTTTTTTTTTTAGTTATAAAATGTGCCTTACTTGTTCAAAATATTTATTTATTTATTTATTAACTTATTTATTATCTTTATTTATTTATTAGCTAATTTATTATGTTTATTTGTTTATTTTTTTCTTTATTAACTAACTTATTATCTTTACTGATTTATTTTTTTATTTATTAGCCAATTTATTATCTTTATTTATTTATTATTATATTTATTTATTATCTAACTTATTACCTTTATTTATTTATTTATTTATTTATTTATTTTATTTATTTATTTATTTATTTATTACGCATGATATTGATATCCATAAAGTGATTTGATACTGCAAATAACGAATATAATATTATTATATACGTTAATATTAATATATATAATAATATTAATATATTAATATTATCTGTAAATTATATTTGTACAGAGAAAGAAAAAAATGCTAGCCTTAGCCGATTGATTGTGGCTTAATCTTTAATTAATTGCAATTTTTAATCAAAATACATGTTTTAACGATATGTGAGTGTACTATGTCAGAAGCCGCTTCAAAATTCTTTTATATGGCATCTCATTTATCGTTCTGCGTTTTTTATTTGCTTAGAAAAAGGGATGTTGACAACAGAAATAATATATAGGATTGCTTTGCTATTCCGCATATATTATAAATAATCAGCAACTTATAGGCAGTTGATTCGTGAAAAATAAAGAATGAACAAATTCAAACAATCGATATAAAAATGCCGTAAAAAATATTTTTATTAATTTATTTATTTGAAAATACTACAACACTTTCATTTTGAAATGCTAAAATTGTAAGTATGATGTCAATTGTAGCAAAGGATCGGAAATACTTTATTTAGTATCGTTCTGGCTGTGATGTTCCTAGCACTGAGCCGGAAATGTGTTAATGGTTACTGCTACACCCAGAAAAGGGAATTGATTAAAACTACAAAACATGTTTTGTTGAGTACATTTTGGTTGTTTTAGCAAAATTAAAGTAAAATTGAACCATTTTACTTGAATTAACAAAACATTTTTTGCTGACGATACAATTTTTTTTTTTTTTTTTTTTTTTTTTGAATTTCAATTTTTTTTTTTTTTTTTTTTTTTTTTTTTTTTGTTGATTCAAACAAAATTTCCATTGACCTATATTTAAACAAAAAGTTTTGTTGGGTCAACTAAATTTTTGTTGATTCAACAAAACTTTTTTCTTGGTGTATACTATTAATTAAAATACGATCTTTTACAGTATTCTATATAAGCATTTGCAACATGAAATTTCGTAAAAGTACAGTTGACTCTCCTATTACCTTCAATTCGAATTATGGATAACACTGTGGAACAACGAAATTGCTTCTGAAATGAAAGTGTGAAATTCTGTATGAAATTAACCCATTAAATACAGATATCGTCATTTAAAAAAAAAAAAAAAAAAAAAAAAAAAAAAAAAAACTTCATCTGTTTTGGTTGTAAAATTCAGAAATAAGCATAATTATGATTTTTTTTTTCAATATATATATTATTTAATATTAATATTCGAAAAAAATATGAATTACAACCTACGATTCCTTTTTCTTTTTTTAAATAGAAATTGATTTTTTAAAATTTTAAATGTACGAATCCAAAATTACAGCTCATTCCGTCAAGTAGTTTTTGAGTTATGCTTAAAAAATCACTACCCTCATTGCAGTTTGTTTTGCAACTATTAAAAGAGAAATTAACATCAGGAGTTCCAAACGCTACATTTATATACTTAAACTACTTCATCGAATCACTTCTTGTTTGGTATCTATCCGAAGGTAAAATTTATCGAAAATTCAAAATACGGTATCAAAATTGGGTGTTCATATTGAAATTTTCAAAGTTTGTTACATTTTCAATACGAAGACGTCCCCCTTAAGCTTTTGTTTTAAAACATAAACTGAAAAAGCCATAATTCCCAATCGGATGGCTATTTTCGTTTAGTTGCGTCATCTTTTACTTCGTTACCATGTACTGTACGCCCTTTCATAGCGACAAAAAGTTCAGTCAGTCAGTCAGCTCTCAAGTCTCATCCATCATATAGCATAAAATTCATTACTCCTGTCAGTGGAGATAAACAAATACAATAATTCAAGTCCAACGTCAAATTTATTAATTACAATTCAGCAATGCGACAATTTTGCGATAAAAAGGATTTTTTTTTTTCCACCTATGGTGAGAGGGAGTCTTTTTTCCTTCTTCTTTTTTCCTTTTTCTTTTTTTTTTTTTTTCTTCTTCCTTTGACGACTGAACACATTTTAAAGCTAAATTTAATAGAAATGTAACTACAAAAACAAATAAATAAATAATAATAAGCATCACACTGTATAATTTTAATTATATCATGATTACAGTTGTTTTTGACAGTCTTATTTACATTTAATATTTCTTATTGTATATATTTACAAAGAAGTCTAATTATATGACGTACGTTGGTATAAACGATGGTAGCGGTGTTAGGGAAGTCGTATACATTTATCTGTAAACTACTAAAAAAAAATGTAGCCCATTCATCTTTTTTTATGCTCCTATTCATGTTCAGAACATTAAATTCATTAAAAATCAAGGTTTTTTTTTTTTAAATCGGGATTGTACTTTTATACCATATTTTATAGTTTATATTGAGAAGCAATTAACTTCATTGATTTTCTTTCTTTCTTTCTTTCTTTTAAAAAAATATTGGGATTGTACTTTTATATCATACCAGAGGTCCCGTGCGAAGATTTCGCACTGAAATCTAATATTTTTTAGGTACTTCTCTATTATCCCGTCGACCACTTTTCATAACAAAAAACTACCACCAAACTGTAAGATTAAACGCCAAAAATACAGTCCCATTTACTTGATGTCAGAATCATTATGCGTGTTTGTTACGTCATCTAGTGGTTTTACATTCGACATTTGCGTGTATTTTTCATTATGTTTTACTGATTTAGTAGTTATTTTATTAATTAAAATAATAATTGTGTCCTTAAATTCTTATATTTTATTTATTTATTTATTTTTTGATATTCCAATGGCAACGTTCTCCCGTTTATTTGGCGATAGTTTTTTGTTATGAAAAGTGGTCGACGGGATAATAGAGAAGTATCATTTTTTATCAATATGTAATATTTATTAGATGCAGGTTTAAACTTCTAAAGAAAAAGCAAGGATAAGAATATCTGCAAACAACATTTAGTTGTTAGTCAAGCCAGAATATCATCTAATTTATTCCATCAAAGTTAGACTAAAAACTGATCCAAGATTGCTAAAGGCATGCGCGAGAAAAAAAAATTAACAATCGTATTTTGACTGCATTAGAGGATGACGTCATCCGCTTCGAGAAAACCATATGGGACTTAGAAATATAAATCTAAACATTTCAATTTCAATTTCGCTTTTTAATCATAAGTATAAAATAAACCCGTGCGGTGTTTTTTTTAAATAATTGCTATGAGCATCATATAATGTGTTATTTTATTTTTGTGGCAACAATAATTTGAGGAAAACCTTTCATTTCTTTTATGAAAACAATGCCGATTAAATTTTTAATTTTCAGCAAATTTTAATCAAAAACATGTTTTAACGAAATGTTAAGTGGGCTATGTCAGAAGCCGATTCTAAAACCTTTCATATGGTATCTCATTCGTTGGTCTGCGTTTCGTATTTTCTTAGAAAAGGGATGTTGACACTAGAAATAATATATATGATTTTATGGTTTATATCAGAAGCATTAACTTCATAATTTTTTTGTTTTTAATCGCAGCGTAATTTAAAATGTTTGAGGGACTTGGTTTTATCCCACCCCACCCCTAAAAATAAATAAATAAATAAAATAAGATAAATTTGCATTAAAAATAATCTTAAAAATAATATTAATTTAAATTTTTAAACCTGTTCTTTGGATAATTAAAAAATCTTGACATGTGGCATTTACTACGTATGGGCGTTTTGTGTGTAATACGAAATTTTTCTTGGTCTACACCTACAGGGTCAGCAATCAGAAAAATGTAATTTCAAATCATTAATTTTCAAGTATTCAATGAAATCATGATTAGGTCGAATTTTATTTATCTTCGATTAGTTAATTACAAGCAAATAATATTGATGACGTGTTTTAATCAATGAAAAAAAAAAAAACTCAACCTTTTCTTAACTGCGTAAAAAAAAAAAAAAACTAAAGCTAATCTCATGGGTTTCTGAAAGTGAATGTTGTTGATATATAGCTTGTTTTACAAGATATTTTTTGTTTATTTTTTGAGCCTATAAGAAGGATATTTTTAAAGATAAATGTATTATTTCTACTCTTTGGTATTCAGTGTGTTATACTTCCTTTATTTTCATTAATATACAAGTTTTCGTTAATTCAAATTTTAAATATTTCGAACATTTTACCCTTGGACTTCGAATTAAAAAGAATTCGCTATAGAATATTTATTTTCACATATCTTACAATGAAATTTTGTATCATTTATTTAATTAAAAATTATGTTCCTTAATTTTAAGAGATTTTGAGGAAACTTTGTATTCAGTTAGTCTATTTTAATTAAAATCTTTTTTATACTTTTTTTTTTTTTCAAGGAGAATTCGCTTTAAAATGAAAACAAGACACTCTACGAAATTATGTTTTATTTTTAAATAGCTATAAAAAATTTACTGAATGAATTTTATATATCCTAAAAGTAAAATTATTAGTGAAAAAAAATTCTAAAAATGAAACATTTTGCAAATTAAACTATAGGTTTCAGAATTAGGTAAAAGAAATACTTTTAATATTACAAATATTTTATTTTTGAAAAATAAAAATCAAATTCTTAAGAGGACCAGAAAAGTTTTAACACTAGAACTACCGAGTCGGGTCATTTATGACCCAATACGTGACCTTTTGCTCGTACCACTGTTGTTTTTCAGAATAAACATTTGGAATTGATTGTCTTTTCCTAAATATATAGTATAATGCCTTAACTTGAATTTAGTTGAAATCCAATGAATACTTTTTTATCTGCAGGTCTGCATAACTAGAATTACCGTGCGTAAAATGTAGGTAAAAAATCTGACGGAGAAACCTTTTTTATGCAGTGAATAATCTCCACGTGCAGCGAATGATCGAAATAAGAACATGTTAAAAACCAGACCCCAATTACCAATAAGTACTTCAAGTGCCGCAGCTGAAAAACATAGTGAACAAAACCAGAAACTGTCGAAACCAATTAAGTGAAAAACTCTGCAGACCTCCCTACTTCAAAACTACAGCTGTTATCACGCGCGTGTGAACTGAACTTAAAGACATTCCCTTCAGAATCTAAAATGAATCCGAGCAGTTAAAACGCTCTTGTACATATGGGTTGTAAATATATATCTCAAATATAATGTAAAATTGGAGCATCTAAAAGCAGTCTCCAAAAACGCGATTTAAATGTAAATATCTAGCCAAGAATTATAATATTATACTCAAAATGGATCTACTTCTTATTTCGTGCATCTCTACTTACTAATAATAATAGTTCTTATTACTTCCATATAGCGAATACTTCAATCAGTCGATAAGATAAATATCAGTGCAAACACTTTGGATTACTGTGGAAATATTCAGCGCATAAGGAAAATCTCAGGTAAGCTGAACTATCCTTCTTTACCATTATTAAAAGACGAAAACGTATACTAAAATATAGAAGACCAATTTAACAATTCGAAAAAGGAGAAAATTTATTACGCTACCGACGGTTCCCCTAACAAAGATTATGAAAGACTGATTCTGAAAAAAGAATATTATCCCAGTATCAAAAACGATAATTTAACAAATTTCTAAAATATAATAATAAATAAAAGAACGCTAAAGAAAAAAAGAAAAAAAATGAATGCGATAAAAGAAAATACTCAATTTATTGAAAAACTCAATTCTACGAATTATAGTACATGGAAGTTCAAGATGAAGATGTTCCTGATTAAAGAGGAACTCGACGATATTATAGTACAAGATCCACCAGCTCCACCCGACCCCGCATGGCACAAAAGAGACTGCAAGACTAGAGCTTTAATTAACTTAAGCATTGATGATTCTCAAATCGTAAATGTAAAAAACTTAGAAACTGCCAAATTAACATGGGAAGCTCTGAAAAATATACATGAGAGAAGCAATTTATCTAGTAAGCTTTACCTGTTACGAAAATTATACAGTACTAAATTAGCGGAGGGCGGAAACATGATCTCACATATCACTAATATCTTGCAAATTATAGATAAACTTAATGCCATTGGAGAAAATATTAGCGATTCACATATTTCCGCGCTATTTCTGTGTTCTCTTCCCCCCAGTTACAATACTTTGATAACTGCGTTGGAGGCGAGACCAGAAAATGAGCTCACCCCTGATTTTATCAAAAACAAATTAACGGATGAATATAATCGTAAGGAAATGTCAGAACAATCACATAGCGGATATAACAACAGCAAGAGAGCATTTAAAACAAATAGGAGATATACACACACTGAAAATAGAAGAGAACAAAAATATTGCAACAACTGCAAAATGAAAAATCATTCGACTTACGAATGCTGGCATTACAAGAGCAGAAACACGGTACAATCCGGAAATCCTCGTAACAATCAATTCAAAAGTAAAAAGAATTTCTCATCTTCATTATGTTATGAAAAAAACGAAACTCGTAGAGAAAATAAAATTCCAAACGAAAGAAAATACGCAAATGATCAGACGCAAAATAAAGCATTAATCACTCAAAAAGTAGGCAAAAATAACTGGATTCTCGATTCAGGATCTACCTCGCACATTTGTAATGATAAAAGCCTATTTAGTAAATTTATTGATTATAATAAAACTTCAGTAACGATCGCGAATGGTAATAAACTGACAGCGTTAGGTTCAGGAGAAGTTTTTATAAAAACATTAACCCCCGAAGGAAAAGAAAAACTAACGAAATTACGCGAAGTGCTTTATGTCCCAGACTTAGAGTCGAACCTAATTTCGGTTAGTAAAGCCGCTAAAAACGGGTGTAAACTAATCTTCGACGATAATAAATGCGATTTGATCTTTGATGAAGAAATATATATTAGGGCGAAAAATGAGAAAAACTTATACATTATTGAGGAAATAGACGATGTGGAAGAACCACAAAATTATGTAAACATAACGTATAACTGTGACAGCAAACAATGCATAGATCTCTGGCATCGCAGACTAGGTCACAGAGATTATGACGCGATTAAATCAATGATAACAAATCAACTTGCGGACGGAATAAAGATAGGAAAATGTAAACATCAAAATAAAACATGCGTAACTTGTATCGAAACTAAATTAACTAACATGCCGTATCCTAAATCAGCAACAAACCGAGCTACTAATATTGCGGATTTGATCCACAGTGACGTGTGTGGACCTCTAGATACACCGACCTTAGGCGGAAAAATATATTTTATGACTCTTATTGATGACTATTCCCGATATACTACGATATATTTATTATCTAAAAAGAGCGAAGTTGCTGAAAAGATAAAAGAGTATATAACGATGATATACAATCAGTTCGGTAAAAGACCTAAGGAAATTAGATCGGATAACGGTCGTGAATATGTAAATCAAGAGATCGATGAATACTTAAAACAGAACGGAATTTTACACCAATTGACTGTCCCGCATAATCCGAGCCATAATGGAGTTGCGGAGAGAAAAAATAAAAGTTTATTAGATATGACTAGAAGCATGCTATCACAAACAAAATTAAGCAAACATTTTTGGGGTGAAGCCATAAACACTGCAACATATTTACAAAACCGACTCCCAACCAAAGCAAACAACAACAGAACACCTTACGAATTATGGAAAGGAATTAAACCGAATTTAAAACACTTAAGAACATTCGGTTGTAAAGCGCTATTTTACGTCGATAAAGTAAATAGAGGAAAACTCGATAACAGGGCTCAAACCGGAACGTTTGTAGGTTATGATACACGATCGACTGGTTATAGAATTCACACACAAGGAAAACAAATTATAATAGCGAGAACGGTGAAATTTCTTGAGAATGAAAATGTACACTCAGATAACATTGAGGAGATACAAATCACCACAAAAACAACCGATGACAATACACAATTACCGGATAGACATGAAAATCACTTAGAAATAAAACTTGACAGTGAAGAGACACCATCCGTGCCCAAACAGCAACCAATTGAACCAAGAAGGTCTAATAGGACAAATAGAGGCGTTCCTCCTGACAGATATGTTTGTCTCATAAATAGTTCATCTGAAAACATTCCCGAAAATTGGGAAGATATCGAAAAAATGGAAAATACTAATGATAAACAAAATTGGATAAAAGCAACACAAAATGAAATCCAATGCCTAAGAAAAAATAACACTTGGACTTTAACAGATCCACCACCCTGAACAAAAATTATCGGTTCAAAATGGACTTTTAAACTAAAAAAGGACAATTTAGGAAATATTCAAAGCTATAAAGCGCGTCTAGTAGCACAAGGATATAGTCAAAGATTCGGGATTGACTATGATCAAACTTTCGCACCTGTAGTTTCGCACGCTACAATACGAGCATTTCTCATCTCTGCATTGCACAAAAATTTGAACGTGAAACATGTTGACATAACCACAGCATTTTTGCACGGTGAATTAACTGAAACTATTTATATGAGTCAACCAGACGGGTATATTAAACCCGGCGATGAAAGAAAAGTTTGTAAACTTCAAAAAGCCATCTACGGTCTTAAGCAAGCAGCAAAGGCCTGGTACACTAAAATATCGGAAACACTCAAAAACAATAATTTCATACAGAGCAAAAATGATCCATGTCTGTACTTTAAATCAAATCAAGAAAATCCGATATACATCATCATTTATGTAGATGATATCCTGATAGCAGGAAAAGACAGTGACATCGAAGAAACAATAAACCAACTTAAGAAAGAATATGAACTGAAAAACTTAGGAGAAGTGAATAATTACCTAGGAATAAACATTAATAAAATCAATGATACATATTACCTAAATCAAAACAATAAAATACAGGAACTAGTGAAAAAAACTGAATTTAAACGACATGAAACCTCATTACACACCAATGATTGCAGGATTCAACAGACTTGAGGACGATGATAATCTTTTACCTAATAACACGAAATATCGACAAGCCACAGGCACATTACTTTACATATCAACAATCACGCGTCCTGACATATCCGCAGCAGTCAACATATTATGTCGTAGAAATGAAACACCACGCCAAAAGGACTGGACAGCAGTGAAAAGAATCATTTCATACCTTAAAACTACAGAAAATTTGAATTTAACTCTTAACGCAAACAGCAAGCCCATCCTAACAGCATACGCCGATGCAGACTGGGCAGGTGACTTGAAAACACGTAAATCAACATCAGGAAATCTATTCATGCTAGGAAAATCGCCGATTTACTGGATTACAAAAAGGCAAAATTGCATTGCACTTTCGTCAGCCGAAGCTGAATACGTTTCAGCTAGCAACGCAGCACAAGAATTAAGTTGGATAACAAACTTGCTTAGCGATCTCAACATTCCACAAAAATTACCCATCACAATTTTTGAGGATAATATGTCCTGTATAAAAATGACTGAAAACAATAAAGATACTAAGCGATCCAAACACATCGACATACGTTTCCACAACATCAAACTGATGAAAGAAGAAGGAAAAATCGATTTACAATACTGCCCCAGTGAAGAAATGATAGCCGACACTCTCACGAAACCCACTCCCAAACCTGTGTACGAGAAACACCGTAAGAAACTGAACCTTCAACCATTCCCCACACAGGAGATTACGGGGGAGTGACGGAGAAACCTTTTTTATGCAGTGAATAATCTCCACGTGCAGCGAATGATCGAAATAAGAACATGTTAAAAACCAGACCCCAATTACCAATAAGTACTTCAAGTGCCGCAGCTGAAAAACATAGTGAACAAAACCAGAAACTGTCGAAACCAATTAAGTGAAAAACTCTGCAGACCTCCCTACTTCAAAACTACAGCTGTTATCACGCGCGTGTGAACTGAACTTAAAGACATTCCCTTCAGAATCTAAAATGAATCCGAGCAGTTAAAACGCTCTTGTACATATGTGTTGTAAATATATATCTCAAATATAATGTAAAATTGGAGCATCTAAAAGCAGTCTCCAAAAACGCGATTTAAATGTAAATATCTAGCCAAGAATTATAATATTATACTCAAAATGGATCTACTTCTTATTTCGTGCATCTCTACTTACTAATAATAATAGTTCTTATTACTTCCATATAGCGAATACTTCAATCAGTCGATAAGATAAATATCAGTGCAAACACTTTGGATTACTGTGGAAATATTCAGCGCATAAGGAAAATCTCAGGTAAGCTGAACTATCCTTCTTTACCATTATTAAAAGACGAAAACGTATACTAAAATATAGAAGACCAATTTAACAATTCGAAAAAGGAGAAAATTTATTACGCTACCGACGGTTCCCCTAACAAAATCATGTACAGATTTAATTATTATTCGGTTTTAATATCTTATTAATCTGTAGGAACATTATTTATTACGAAATTCAAATTGCAAATTAAATGTATATTATTTGAAAGATTTCTTATTTTACATTTCATACGAGCTGTCAAAATCTCAAAGTGTCTATTCTGAAATTATAAATTTAAATTCTCTTTGATGTTATCTGATCATTATATTTCATATTATGTAATATTCTATAAGCTAAATTTTATTAATCATTAATTAAAAATCATTGTATTTAACATCAAACCATATTGTGTGTCTATATCTCCCATACAAAACCAGAATAACATCACTAAAGTCCACGGGTCAGCTATGAGTGACCACCCCGCGGTAGTTCTTACAAGAAACACGGTAGTTCTAATAACAAAAATTGACTAAGAAACCTCTAATTAATTTAGTCTATTACTTCTTTTTACTTTTATATATTCATGTTATATAATATCATATACAGGGTGTATCTGAAATGCTTCAACAAACTTAGAGGGGTGATAGTACTCATGAAGACGAATAAAAAATGCAATGGAACATGGGGTTTCAAATGACGTTTACAGGATGAAAATCGAGAAAATGCGTCTGGAAATGGACAAAATAAGACAAGAAAGAAACACTCCAGAAAATTATTTATTGCACAGAATAGGTACAACACAGCTCGTGATGTCCAGAGAAAACAGATATTTTACAACAATTGTTCAAAGTGTTGACCGTGGACATTATTACACAGAGTACATCTACGGAGGAATGACTGGCGGACATGCTCGTAGATTCTGGGAGTTTCCTGGACTTCTCCTGCAGCGGTCACAATATGCGCTACTGCTTCTTCTGGCATTTCTACCGACGTCTCATAAATGAGGGATTTCATCTGTCCCCAGAAGAAGAAATCCAAAGGGTTAAGGTCCGGCGAGCGTGGAGGCCAATCAACATGGCCACCACGTCCAATTAACCTAGCCAGATAAACTCCATCAAGTTGGTTATGCACGTCCACAGAAACATGAGGCGGAGCACTGTCGTGCATGTACCAAATTTGTTGCTGTAGCAGAAAGAAAGCTTGTGTAGCAGAAAGCTTGTGTAGCAGGCTTGTGTAGCAGAAAGAAAACCTGGTAAGATATTCCGTAGGATATTGGTCTGTTTCAAAGAAGATGGAAAATTTGCATAAGTGCATTCCTGCTCAAAGATTTGTTTGGCTTTCTTCCACGTTTTTGTTATCTTTTTTCTGACCGGATATGCACAAAGTGAAAGGAAAACCAGCTTCGTGCTACAAGCCAGTTTTGCAGAAAAGCAGCATGCGAGATTTCGATATTTTTATTAGTTTTGCGATTTTCATCCTTTAAATGTCATTTGCGACCCCATGTTCCATTGCATTTTTTGTTTGTCTTCATGAGTACTATCATCCCCAAAGTTTGTTGAAGCATTTCAGATACACCCTGTATATATATATATATATATTTCTTAAATTGTAAAAAAAAAAAGTTTTAACATTGTATGAAAAAAATTATTTTCCGAAACTTGTTTTGCCATGATTTTGAAGTCCAGGTTCCATTTTTTAAGACGTCATTTCTTCTGAATACTGCTTATTACGTTGTCTCTCAGTTATATCTGAAATAAAAATAAAAATAAAAAATAGAAATAAAAATATAAAATATAAAATAAATGTTTAAAAAAATAAAAATATAAAATAAAAATATAAAATATAAAATATAAAATAAAAGTTTAAAAAAAAAAAATTAAAGTTAAAAAAATATATATATAAAAAATTAAAGTCCATAAAAATTTATCATATTTTTGTTATAACTTGAAAAAAATTATTTATTTTTTGTTTTATTTTGTTTTCAGGTACAATCCAGAAACAATTTAATAAGTAGCATAAAGAAGAAATGGTGTTGCAAAAATATAGAATTTGGACTTCAAAATCGTGGCAAAACCTGTTTTGCAAGATTAATTTTGCAGTACAATATTAAAACTTTTGTTATTGTCTTTTACAATTTAACAACTATAATTTATTTCTGTAAAACTTAAATAAATAAATGCAAAAAAGAAGAATAAATCTAAATATTCCACGGTCAAACTTCAGTCAATTTTCGTCATTTCAAATTTACCACAGTTAAATATAAATAAACTAAATAAAACAACTACTTCTCGTAAACAATGTAGATAAATGTGTATTTTATAGTAGGCTTATTAAGCTTTATTTAAATTTTTTCGTTTTCCAACATAGTTGAAAAGTGTTTATGAATTCTTTTTGTCTGGCCGTACTCTAATTCACATAACTCTAATTCACTCGGATTGCCATGCATTTGATATATAATATTCATATGTGTAATGACATGTTCAGTATTGAAAATGAAGTATATATATATAGCACTTCGTCAACAGGGGCACTCAAAAGAATGCCTTTACATTATGGTATATGGGGGAAAATCATTTGCAATGTATTTTAATAATATTAAACTATTTCAAATGTAATTAAATAGATGTGCATTAGTGAAGCGCACTACAATATGCTTACTATCGAATATGGTACGTGGAAACTCAAAAGAAAGGTACAGGGAAACTCAAAAGAATTCCATCAAATTATGGTCTATGGGAAAAATCGTTTGCGGTACATTTTAACCATGTTACACTATCACAAACATAATGAAATTGATATCAATTTGCGACGTGCACTAAAACGAGCTTTCTGTAGAATATGGAATGTAACGCATCGATCATTCATTTACAGGACCACACAAAATATTCGGTTACATAATGATCTACGCGCGGAGAAAAACTGTTTGCAGCGTATTTTAATTACGTTACACTCACTATTCAAATATAATGAAATTGATATGTACATTACTGACGTCTACTACAAAATACCTGTTGTATAATATGATGTGCACAGCATTTATCCTTCATTTACTGGGAACACGAAAGATTTCGGATATAGTTGTATGCGAAGCATTGTCTATAAGCGATAATTACTGAAAATGCGCTTTCAGTTATAGGTATGCGTTTAACTAAATTTTTGCATACTGTGTGGTGTGTATAAATGCTATAGATCATGTACAGGGCTACACAAAAGAATTCATAAGCGTTACTGTGTATCAGCAAAAATTGCTTAAAGAGTTTTTTTAATCGAGTTATGTAATTTGAACGTGAAATATATTTCGTATATTAAGAGATGTTTTCAGAATATAAATAAAATCATATACAAGGCCAAGCAAAGAAGTGAATACATGGCCGTTTATGTATGATAATTTTTGGAAGTATGATTTCAACAGCAGTGTGTTTCTTCTTAATAAAAAATTAGTTTAATATGTGGCGTGTATAAATATCTGTAGATAATACACAAGGCTGTACAAAATAATTCAAATATGTTTCCGTCTATTGGTAGAAATTGCTGAAGGTGAATTTCCAATTGTGTTATGTGTTTTCTTACTAAACTAAATTGTAGTAAACTATAGAGTATATAAAAAATCTATAAATTATATAGAGGGCTGCACAAAAGAATTGGAGTACTTTTCAGGCTACTGCCTGTAATTGCTGAAATCTGGTTTTCAAATATGTTTTGAGTTTTTCTGAAATGTCTACTTAGGTATATTATTTACCTTATTAAACAGCGAATGTTTGTTAAAGTGTTCTGGAAGTGTTGGAAAGTGTTTCATAATCTATGCTTGATGCATGATTTTACTTTCTTGTTATTTAAGTATTACATTCAAGAAAATTTCGTAAACTTCACATTATTTCTTTTTTCTATTTCTTTTGGTTTTTGTTAGCAGTATCGCAAAATATATCAATAAAATATTTCAACCAATTTGTTCATATGTAAATATCACAATCTTTTTATCGCCGTTATTGGCCTTAAAAGAAAATTAGACACAGATATTTATAAAATATCTCTATTAACAACATATATTAAATGTAATTAGCTAAGAATGTTAAGGAAATATTTTTTGGAGTATTTTCTTCAACAATTATAAACGTTCGAAATTCATTTATTATTATAATTGTAGCTACAACAATTTTTTTTTTTTTTTGTCCAAGATTATATTTAGAATTTGTTTTAAATTTGTAATTCGTTTTTAATTTAAACCATTAAGCATAGGAATAATGTCGCAAGCTTCACAATCTTCATTTCCTATATCAGATTTAATTTTGACTTTGTTCGCAGAATATATTGTTCTAATTCTAGTAAGGTGGCAGAACAAATTTAGATTCTTCTTACAGTTTTTGTTATTTTCATAATAAACTTCTATTTTTGGAATTTACATATTTACATTTCTATTCAATTTACAGCTAATATGAATGCGTAATCATACCTTTTTTTTTTTTTTTTTTTTTTTTTCATTTACGGTTTCTTTCTGCTATGACCAAATAAAAAAGGGAAGAAAATCTGGAAGAACATATTACTGGAGAGATTGTTCAGTAACAAACATCGGGAAGTAGCTGTCGTAAATGTTAGGTTGTAAAAAGTCACGATTTTTTGTCATCTTCTGCTATGCGATGACTCTAATCCCCCAAGATAAACTGGATATAGTCAGAGAAAATTAATATATTATTACTAAATGTACGTGAGAGGAGTAAAGTATTTGTTTTGCTAATTTGTGCAGCTTTCTCAAGGGGAAAAAAACACCAATGTGCTTACCGGAGAGAACAATGCGTTCCTTCACAGTTTTAAAATGCTGAAAGTGTTATAATTTAGATGGCTTCGAGAAGTTAAACAGTAGCTTGAATTTATCTTAAAGTATTATATTATCCTGTCATAACTATTTTTCCCTATTATCCCCTTTTTGATCCACAAGTCAAAGTAAAAGCCAAAGTGTAATGACCCCACAACCTGCAATAGGAGTACTCGGCAGATGCTAACATAGCATGGAACCGCGTGGAATAATCACATTTATCCAATTTAGTTATAGATACCATCTGAAGTAATAATTCTAGAGAAGTCGTTTATCTGTTTATTCTTTAATAAGAGCGATATATTTTATCAGCTTTTTTTTTTTCTTTTTAAGAAGAAAAAACAGAGTAACTTTTATCATTTAAAAAAAGACATAAATGTATTATTACCTTTTAAAAAATAATACACACACACACACGTATATATATGCATATAATTATGAATGTATCGGTTTATTATTATTACAATTTTCACTTTGAATATAAATATTATTTTTCAAATCACATTTCTTATTTTAAATGGTATCACTTACATACCATATTATTAATATTTATATATTTTTACCGTACCATTTATATATTTTCAATATATAAATGGTTTGCTAGATTTTTCTTTAGCATTAAATAACTTTTTAATTTTATGCGCTTAGTATAATGCTGCAATTGCGCATGCACTATGTGTATTTTCTTTGATTCCTACTTTTGTAGGTTATAAATAACTCTATTCATAAAATTTTCCATTGATATGCATTTTCATCATCTAATTGAATTTTCATTATTTATACTTTTTTTTTTTTTTTTTTACTTATTTAATGATTTTTTTCCTTCATAATCTATTGTGCACTTTTTAAGAATGATATTGTCATTGTCCCATTAGTAAATCGTTTCATTTGTTATAGCAGCTATTATTTAATTATATATATATATATATATATATATATATATATATATATATATATATATATATATATATATATGTACGTATGTATAATTTTTATAGCATCTTTTGTATGAAAATAAAATACATTGTTATCTATTAATTGTTATGTATTGTTAATTTTTGTCGCCTTTTTACTAAATTCAAAATAAATTTCCAAATTCAAATATATTAAATTCTTATAATTTATGTCCTCTCATATACATTTTGAGCTATTTTAGAATTTCATATTAATGTAATAAAGTTTGATGAATCAGTAATTATTTTAAAGTTTGTGGTAAAATCAAGTTAAAATTTTGTTATGTGATTTTAAGGAACAATTTTTTACACGTTTCCTATCAACTTAAGTTGGTTCATGTATGTAAAGATAGAATTTTGTAATTCATTCTTCACTCATTTCCTGGTGAGCTAGAGTTCTAGAAATTGTGTACAATCATGTATTCCCGATGACAATACAATATTTTCATATTTTCAGCATTTAATTTTCAAATAATAGATTAATATTGATTAAATTGTGATTAAACATTGAATAAACAATTTATAAATTCTAAAGATATAGTTTAAATAATGTATTTTCCGTTTCTGATGCCATATCTTAAAATAAAACTGAACAATGCTTTATTAATATACTATTACCATATGGGTCAACAATAAATATTTGTTTATTACAAATAATATAACATTTGTAAAATAATATAAAGGTGCTTTTTATCTTTTCTGTTGCCATAGCTTAAAAAAAAAACTAAACTAAATTATTTTTCTTGAAATTATTTCGTTAGTTCGCGCTTTTTACGGAACATAAATAAAAGAGATACATTTTCTATAATCGGAGCCCACGCCACCACTTCATTTTGCCCAAAAACTAATCAGCACCACTTCACAAAAGGATAGAACTTGATATGAAATTTCATCCTATTCTGGACGTGAGTTAAAGCGCCCACAAAATTTGTGTCACATACACACAGACTCATGGACAGATATTTTCTGTTCAGAATATTCTAAAACGTATAAATCCTTCGAAATTTTTCACGAATCCAATGCTTTCTTATTTATAGATTGAAGAATGTAAAAAAACAGAACAGCGACTTCTAAATCAAAACATAAAAATATACTAAATCCTATAAAAACGGAAACTGTCTATAACGAATCCTGACTTAAACATGAAAAATTCATAGTCCCTATGGAAGAAATGACAAAATTATACCTACTAAGAGAGAAACCCGCCTAAAACGAAATCTTTCTCCAAGATTCCCTCTTAAAAGTTTTTTGCTGAACTAAATAAACATAATAATCTTATACAGTAAAATCGCTATGACAACCGATAATGGACCCCACCCCTAAAAAATGCTTCAAACTTTATATAATCAAAATTTATTTTATTAATGTACAATGTTCAGTAAAAAGTCACTAACATATATTAAAACTTTATTGATACGTGTAATTTTTCCTACATCATTAGAAATTTCTTAAGGAAAAAAACATTTCATATATCGTTTATACTCTTATTATTACTTTATTCTGTACATATACAGGGTGACCAGAAATAACGTACCGGTCTAATTTGACTTAGTTAATGAAAACACAAAAACTTTTGCACAAACAAATGCTTTTTTTATTAACAACAATGTATTTGAGAAATTAAAAATTACTTTTCCACAAAGTGTCCTTCTTTTTAACACTTTCCAACCTAGTTGAAAAGTGTTTATGACTTCGGTTTGTCTGGCCGTCTACCGTCTGCCCGTGCTCCAACTCGCATAAATATACTCGGATCGCCCTGAAATTTTTGTATGTTATTGTGGTTTACTATAGCATGTTCCCTATTTCAACAGAAGTGTGTAGCACTTATAGTTTTACAGGGACAGTCAAAAGTATTCCGTTACATTACAGTAAATGGGGAATAATCGCTTCAAGTGCATTTTGATGATGCTATGTCATTTAAAACATGATGGAATTGATATATAATTATGAAGCCCATTAAAATATGCTTTTTTAGAATATGGGGTGCAAAGCATTAATTATTCATTTACAGGGTCAAACAAAAGAATTCTGTTAAACATTGTTCTACGGGGAAAGATCGTTTGCAGTTTAATTTAGTGATATTTCACTATTTCAAACATAATGAAAATTATATCCATTACTGAGGTGCACTATAAATTGCTCTCTTGAAAGTGTGGTGTGCATTGCGTTTATTTACAGGGACACACAAAAGATGTAGGTTACAGTACATATCCGATATTTACAGTCTGTGTGATAAGTGCGTTTTCAACTTTGGCTTGCGTTTTTAAGTTTAACTAATTTTTTTCATAGTACGTATGTGTTTATAAACCCGGTTGTTCATATATAGGGTTACACAAGGGAATCCGTCAGTATTACAGATTATGGGAGTGAATTTCTGAAGGGTGGTTTTTAATTGTGTTACGCATTTTCCTGCTGAACTAATATTTAGTAGACTAATAGAAGAGTTTGTGAAATATAAATAAATTCATATACAGGGCTACTCAAAGAAGAAGATACATTGTCGTTTACGGTTGGTAATTGCTGCGAGTGAGTTTTAAGTTGCCTTTTAGCTTCATATGTGGTGTTAACAAAAGTCTTCAGATAATATGCAGGGCTGTACAAAAGATTTTGAGCGCATTTCCAGCGATTGGTGAAAATTCCTATATGTGAATATTCTAACAGTACTAAATTTTGTCATGCTATATATCCACATCATATACAGGGCTGCACAAAATAATTCGACTACTTTTTTGACACTGGAAGGTAATTTCGAAAACTGTATTTTTCAATGCGTTATATGTTTTCTAAACTGTTTACTTACATACCTTCTTTCACCTTATTTAACGGTGAAGTTTCGTTACAGTTTTCTGGCTGTGTTGGAAAGTGTTTCATAATCTATGCTTGACGCATGATTTTTCGTTCTTGTTCTTTAATGCAGAGACGCAAATGCTTGATGAAATTTTCAGCAATTGGGCGCAGATAGGCATGAATGATTCGTTTCCATTCCCGAATTAACGAACGCTCAGAGCTGCCAAAATTTTGTGAGGCTTTGTACAACCCTTGCCTCCAATATCAACCACAAACTGTAATCCAAGAGATTGAGGTCACGCGAGTATGGAGGCCATTCTTGAGCTGATATGAAGTCTGGAAAATTGGCCCGACACTAGTCTGTGTGGATTTCGCTCGATGAGAAGGCACACGGAATCTTGCTGAAACGCCCAAACCCAGTTTCCAAAGTGTTTTTGAGCCTATGTAAGTACCACATTCTCAAGAATGTCTTTTCTGTACACATCTTCATTGATTTTGATTCCAGAATCGATGAAAATGATAGGAGTTTTGCCTGATGCACAAATTCCTTCCCACACCATAACAGATTTGGGATTTTGACGATGTTGAACTATGGAAGACTTGTCTGGAGAAGTTTTTGACCAAATCCGATAAGTCTGACGATTGTACGATTGTTCCACTGAGAATAGCTTTTCGTCAAAAAACAGGACCGGCTCCCAGTGCAAAATTGTAACTCGCTTCAGCAGCTTCCTGCTTCTTTCGAGCCGTACTCGTTTGCTTTCATCGGTGACAAGTTGCGCTTGTTTGAGCTTGAAAGAATGAAGGTTCAGCTCTTCTTTGTGTATAAGTCGAAGCAATTCATGAGGAATCCCTGTTTGCTTTGAAAATTTTTTTCATCGACACCTGAGTATTTCGGGATACGCGTTTCTTAATCAATTGTCGGTTTCTGGAAGTGTTCACAGTCCTTTTTCTGCCTCTTCCCGGTAGGTCTTCTTCATGGCCAAGCTCCTTAAATCGCTTGATTGCTTTGGAAATGGTTCTATGCGTCACTTGAAGCAATGGAGAAATCACACACACACGCTTTCCTTGACTATGAAGCTCTAAAATCGCGTTCCGTTTGTTTGCCATCCTATTAAAAAAATTAGAGTTAGAACAAAGATCAATAAGTAAAAGAAAACTCTGAGAATCGAGCAATAACAAAACCATCAACCTTGACGTTACTTCTAGTCAGCGTTACGTTATTTCTGGTCACCTTGTATAAGAAGAAAGTATTGAAATCGTGAAAATGTTCGACCTCCGTTTTTTGACGGATTTGCGTATTTTAGGATGTTAGGCTTCAGAGGTTACATTGCTCCGTCTAATTTCACACTGTCGAACATAAATCAGTATTAAAGAAAGGAGTTTGTTATGCCGAGGCGAACTCATCGAGTTGAAACAAGTGAGTTTGACTCACTTTCTACGAGTTTTTAGTTGGCTTCCATTCATTTCTTTAAAAGCGAATTCATGCATTTTTGTGTTAGAGAAAAAAGGCATGCGTTTGAGTCACAATTATAACTCAAACTAATTCCATTTTTTTTTCAGAATTACCTGAAAAAAAATTCTCGAAACTTCAGTGTAGAATTCTGAGAAAACATGTGTAGTAAAATTGTGCTTATCTGTTTACTAAAACTGTTTACATTTAACATTTAACTAGTAAACAGATTGCATTATTCTCAAAACAGTTCGATATGACACTGACATTCTTAGAACCAAGTCACAGAAATACAGTTAAACCCCTATATATATATATTATATATATTAGGAAAATGAATAGGACAAAAATTTCGTTCGCTGTATTTAGGGATTTGCTGTAAACGATTTCAGTACAGTGGCATTTGACTATGTTTGAAATTATAATTTTTTTTTTTTTTGTTGCTGTTGCTATTTGTGAAACTATTTAATATATATATATATTTATAAACAAAATGTGTAAAATTTTCATTAAATAACTTTTTTCATTTACTGAGTAATTACTTTAATAAATGTTTAATTAAATAATCTACTAGTAGTGTATTTAGCTACTGGACACGATTTAGTTATTTTTGGAAAAAGTCTGTCTGTTTGCTTGTTAGTCTGTGTGTGACACAAAATTTGTGGCTGCTCTATCTCAAGAACTAATGCACGGAATTTCATCAAACTTCATATTGTGTTAGACCTTTACATAAATAGGTGGTGATTTGGTTTGGATGTATATTTCCTGACAGGTGATGCTAACTGGAAGAAAATACTCTCTTAAAAAAAATCCAGTGATTGTAACTCAGATTGAGTAATTGTTCACTCCTTTCCAGTATTGAAAATGCACTTATCCTATAGGTCTTGCGGAGTGGTTATTTTCATTCATTTTTGACAAGTCATTATCACTTTTTTTTTGACTAAATTAATATGCAAAATGAATGGTTTCACTCTTATTTTCAGAAATTACTTTTTAATTTGTTTTTTGACCTTGTTAAAAACAATATTTGTTATGGAGATTTTTTTAAAATAATTTTAATGTATGTTTGGATTAATTTTAGATGTTTCACTGCTTTTGTTATAATTTTTCAATTTAATTTAATTTTTATCTTAACTTTGCATTGTAATACGCATAAATGACGTAATTGAAGAGAGGAATTAAAGAAGAGATTTCATAAATTTTTTTTTAATTGGGGATAAAAAAAAAAAAAAAATCTGATAAAAAATCGATCGGATTTAATGATAAATTTTTCTAATTTTTGTCTTTTACTTAAAAGTTTTTTACTTTTACTTTGTTCACTCTAAAAATTAAACCTCAAATAATAATTTAAAAAATAACTGAAATTAACTTTAACGTATCAGATTTTGTGTTTTAGCAGATATTCGCTTTTATTGAATTCCATCCGAATCCACATCCCGAATTCTGTCCCCACCCCCCTCCCTAGTTCACAACTGTAATTATTTTAAATGAGTTCTAATTTATTTTAAATTAATACAGATGCAGAAGAAATTTTGTTTTTCGTTTTCAAAACATAAGCTAGAGAAGGGGGGGAGGGGGGAGGGGGGAGGGGGGGGAGAGGATGATTAGTGCCATAACAAGACAACTTTTTTTTTTCTTTCCTAAATCAATATTTTACTATGATGCCTTTATTTTAACTTTATCTTTCTAATAATTATAAAATACTTTGTTGTACTTTTGCATTGTATGTATCATTTTAGCGTTACTTAACGTTATTATTTTTAATCATGAAAATATTAATTTCTTCAATTATTTCTTATATTATTGTATTTTGTATATTTACGAATATCTACCTGCAAATTCCATGCACTTATGAAAGAAAATGAATTCGGGTATATGTCAGAAAATAGCCAATATGGATCTAAGATATAAAAATTGCTAATGAAGACGTGACCTCCCCCTAATAAAATAGTCACGACTTCCCTCTAAATGGAGGTCTAGACCCGCCTGCATGCATAGCAATGAATATTATTAGTTTTTCAATGTCTCATAAAGTTCATCAGGTAATCGAAATAGAGTTGTGTTTGTATTTTACCTTGATTGTTCTGTTTTCAGGTATAAAGGATGGGAAATGAAAAAAAGGAAGAAAGGCAAAAAGGAAAGAAGAGGGAGAAAATAAATTTTTATTTTTCATCAATTCAATAGTGCTGCCATCTACAGAAAAAAGAAGTATTAAAAAGATTTAATAAATTATTGATATGATCCTTCTTCATTTATTGGATTTTAAATATAAAATTAAATCACCTATACCAGTGATAATGCAAAAATAAATATAATTCAAAACAATTTTTTTTAATGGAGAGGGCGAGGGTCAGATATGGTGAAATATATTGTTCTTGTGTCTTGTCAATGTATGTATTTTCAACAATGGCAATTTTCAAAAGAAAATCTTAATGTTTCAAACATTTCTTGTCGCAAAATAATATTTGTTAAGCAAACATTTTTGTTATTAAAAACTATTGGTGAAAGGGATAAAAAAATATATTTTTGATCAGTATAAATTTAACGTTACAGCTTTCAAAAAATTAGCATCATTGTAAGACGGATCACAATTGATATAATAGTACTTTTATTTACTTAACTATAAAAATAATAATTTTTGCATAAATTTACCTCTTTATTATCTTTTTTGTATCAAAATTAAAAAAAGAGTCTAAACAGCTGCAGTTAAAGACATGTTATATTTACAGGTAAATTAAATAATAATAGTAATAAGTCACTAAATAAAAGTATTAAAGATGGACGTTACACCGTTGATTAATATACAATTAAAAATAAAAACAGCACGAAATTGCACTTCTTTTTTGCTAAAATCAGTGTACAATAGAAAAATTAAAACTTACTTACAAGTCTTATTCCTCCAGCAGTTTCGGCTAAAAACTATAAAACCATCATCAGGGAAAATAAAAAACAAAACTGGTGATCTTTACATCTTGACATGAGTTTTCCCTTCGTGTTCCCTCCCATTTTTCCCCTCTCTCAAGTCACGATATTAAGATCACCAGTTTTGTCTTTCGTTTCCCTGATGTGTTTATAGTTTTTAGCCGAAACTGTTGGAGGAATTTGACTTGTAAGTAAGTTTTAATTTTTCTATTGTACACTGATTTTAGCAAAAAAGAAGTGCAATTTCGTGCTGTTTGTGTTTTTAAATTGTATAATAATAAATAAGTTAGATTGAAACAAATTTAAAGTCTTGACTTTTATCTATAGACAGGGAAAAATAAATCTACATTTTAGTTCAAAGCACACTCAAAACATATTCATCAAGCAGAAACTTATAAACTTCATACTAAAACTTCAGTTGAATTAATGAAACTCTAAATTGCACTTTGAAATGTGTTACACAATAGCATATTTAAAAATTTTAAGGCTGTTCTCAAATCCAAACTGAATACTTATATGATGACATATTTTTTAAATAATTTTTGTTCGGAAACGTATGAAATTGCCAGGTTTTCTTTTTCAGAAACTTTGTAATCGAAAGACGTTTTCCATCGTTTGGTAAATGCATAAAATACAGAAAATCTTTCAGAAAATACAGTCAAAGTCGACGTTTTGAACCAAATTCCGGTTGCCACAGAAAGAGAAAGGGGGGAAAAAACATGTCGTCACGTGCCACGAATCGCTTATAACTCGATAAGAAATTTATTAATGAAAAAAGGGAAAACTCTTTTCGATTCCAAATCGCTTCAACAGTCAAGCCTGCCAATTTTATGCCTTTGCGTTTAAAAATGAATCAGAAAATGTGTCAGAAAGTTTCGCGTTGTTGAGCAGGTCATTTGAGAACCACCTTAAGTGACCTGCAAATTAATAAAAAATACCTTTTACAGTAATCGTTTTAATAGGTAATATTCTAAAATTAATTTCAATAACATGTGCAAAAGTTTTAAATGCCCAATCTTTTAAAACTTTACAATATAGATGAAGGGTGTTCATAAGTTAAAATAAATTTTGTTTTTTATTATTACTCACCCATCATACGTAGTATAGGGTAAGCCTTGTAATCGTTTTGAAAATCGAAAAAAATAAAAATAAAAATACGGATTTACGGATTTACTGGAGATTCCGAAAAACATATTTTTAGAAAAAAAAAAAATTGCCGTCCGTCTGTGTGTGTGTGTAAGTAAACGCTCTATCTCCCGAACAAATTGAGATAGAGACTTAAAATTTGGTATGTAGTTAGTATGTAATAATGGGAAGAAGCTTATTGAATTTCAGTAACCTCGATTATCCGGAACTATCTTTTTCGGACTCTCGAAATATTCGTTCTGATAAAAGGTATATAAAAATTTTCGAAATTGTTTATTTTAAGGAATGAATATTAAACAACAGACAATAAGACAATAAAAAACATAAATTTTACATAACGAATGAAGTAGATCGGATAATTAGTTGCCGAGATATTTGTAATCCTATTTTCCACACTCTTCGATTTTTCACGACCCTGTATTTCATTCAAATTTCAATTCAAAGATATATTTTAATTGGAAATTATACGCTTAATCCGACGCAGTAAACCGTTAGTTAATATGATTATCAATTTTGGAGTTATAAGGATTTTTTATTTTTACGAAATTCAGTAATAGATCTTTTAAAGTTTATGACGTCATCAAGCCATGATTTTATTCGAATTGCAATGCATTTTATAAATAGTTTACATATACTTTACTTTCATATTTTATATTATGCATATCCATGATGGGTAAGTATTACGGTGGCCCCCAACGACTAGTTATTACTCATACTAATTTATTACTCATGCAATTTAACTTAAACTGAGGTACCTGCACGTAAGGTTTTTACTGTGGAAAAAGTAACAAAGAGTGACCACTAAAACAGTATTAAAGGGGGTGTTATTTGGGCACTTCGTGAATTATATTTGTGTGTCTTATTTGTACATATTTTCTGGTTACTTCCTAGTGCACTTTATAACAGATTGGTATGTGCAACAGAAATATATAACGAATTAATCATTTGTTCACTCTCATTTACACACGCACGCACACACACACACACATATATATATATTGTATGCATAAATTAATAAGATAAATAAATAATAGTTTATATATTTAATTTAAAAAATCCAAACCAAACTAAAACATATTTTTATAAAATAGTTATATAAATAGTAATAATAAAATTTCTTATAATATAACTCAAAAAATGTTATAGCTTCGTAGTTTAGTTTAGAGGAGGAAAAATACACCAAATGCAATTATTTTTAGTTTAAATTCTCAGATGGCAGCACTATACATTAGACTCTTTTTGGAAAAAAGACGGTGGAATTTCATTAGATTATATTAAATTCTAATCTTTTAGTTAGAAATAATATTTTGAGTTGGGTGGTTTTTTATTTAATAAAACAATAGCGTACAAGAGAAGAATTTTTTTCCCTTATAAGATAATGTAAAATAGGAAATACGGCAAACGAAAAAGAAAATCATAGTTTTAATATCAGTGTTAAATTCAAAGGATGGCTTCAGGGGTTACATTGCTCTGTCTAATTTCACATTGGCGAACGTAAATCAACATTGAACAGAGTAGTTAATCAGTGTTGTGCCGGGGCGAACTCATTGAGTTGAAACTAGGGAGTTTGACTCACTTTCTGTGAGTTTTGAGTTGGCTTTCAGTCATTTTTTGAAAAGCGAACGTGAGTTTTATTAGAGAAAAAATGCATGAGTTTGAGTCAGAATTATAACTCAAACTCATTCAGATTTTTTCACAATTTCCTGAAAAAAAAGTCTTGAAACTCCAGTGTAGAATTCTGAGAAAACATGCATAATAAAATTGTGCTCATCTTTTTACCAAAACTGTTTAACATTTAGCTAGTAAACTAATTGCATCATTCTAAAAACTGTTATATATATATATATATATATATATATATATATATATATATATATATATATATATATATATATATATATATATATATGAAGAAACTGAATAGGACAAAAATTTCGTTCCCAGTATCTAGGGGTTTGCAGGTTTGCTATAAGGCTGGTTATATGTAAATATGAGATACCAAACTGAAATGCTAATTCTTTGTATGTGGATGTCAAAGTTGAAGAAATTTCTCAAACAGAATGAAAAGTGTCTAGATGAGGATTCGAATCCTGATCTAGCTAGACACTTTTCACTCTGTTGGAGAAAAATTTTTCACCTTTAACCTCCAGCTACAAAGATTTTGATTAATTGTAACACTAAGCTATGTATTTTAATTTTTTATAGTTATGTAACAAGAGATTATCCAAGAGAGTATACAAAGATTTTGATTAATTGTAACACTAAGTTATATTTTAAAATTTTATAGTTATGTAACAAGAGATATGTGACGCAAATAGCAAGTTTTAAAAAATATTTAATGAGATTTTTTTTTTTTTTTTTTTTTTTTTTGTAGTTCAATTAAAAAATGTCATTAATTTTTCTATCATTAACTCATTTACTTTCAAATTTATTATTCAACGTCCATATGAAATTCATTTTAAATATTAAAAATAAATTTGATAATAAACATAATAATTTTTAATTTTAAATATTTTATTTAATAATAATAATTTGGAACACAAGGTTGCTATAATTAAAGTAGAGGTATTTAGAGATCAATTGTAAAATATTCACCAAACCAAACGCCCCCCCCCCACCCCCCACCCCACCCAAAAAAAAAACCTTGGTGTAAACGTTATTTAGAAATTGTGATCTAAAGTGGTCAAAAGTGGCACTTCGGACCGATTTTGGACAATAAAATAGACATATGAACCATAAAAAAGTGATTTACGTGATTGTCTAAAATTGTATGGAATTTTTAGTTTCCATGACTTGGAACACTGCGTTTGATCGTGGTGGCAAATATCTGAACCATTTTTGTTGTTGTTTGTTAAATATATTTTCCATTGACTAAATAGCACCGACACCAAATCTTGTTATGATTGTCGCGGCGGATTTTTCATAATCAATTCATCTCAACACTTGTACTACAGTATACTTATGGTCACATTGTATATTATGTAAATGATACTTAACATTACTACTAAACGAAATTATTATCGTAATTAAAAATGAATCGTTAAAACAGATCATTATAATAATATCAGCTATTTCGTTTAAGTTTCTTCTCAAACCAGCAATTTCTCTACTTTTAACATATTCAAGAATTGCATAAAATTGGGATTTTTATATCCAATCATTTTGTTTATTTAGATTTTTTTCGTCATATTTTTTAAAGGATTCATTTATTTCGACAAAATCTTTTACCTATATTTGCAAATTTTTAAGCAGCGTAAACATCATTTCCCTTCAATTAAAAGCTATATTTTTACTTAACTTTGGAGAAAATTACGTCATGTTGAAAACGATACATTTAAAACGTCTTACTGAAAACAAATTCTTATATCACCGTTATGAAATTCCCTGATATTACAACGACATTGTTTACTTAGCCATTTTACACAAGTTGATTTTTAAATGTTTAATTGATCTTATTTAATTAATCACGAAAACGGTTGTCAGCTGTTTCTACAGCAGTTGATTCTGCCTTAAAACCCCTCAGTCAAAGGAAGATTAATGGAAACCCGATTACAGGAGATCGCCACTTGTTTAATTATAATTCAATCTTCGTAATCGTTTTAAAGCCGATCAAATTAGCGTGTTTTTAGAGTTTGCGGAGCCCTCTAGTAAATATAGAAAAATTAATATATATATATATATATATATTCTCTGATATTTGGTATTGTGATTTCATTGTGTGTGGTCAGTTTTTTATGTTTCAATGGTTTAATTTTACAATAAGTTATATATATATGTATATATATATTCTCAATCTAAAGAGAAAGTTTTCACGTTTATGGGAATGAAAATTGGGTTTTAAATATACCATAAGATTAGAAATGCGAAGTAAATAAAATAAAATAAAATAAACAAAAAGCATGCTTTAGTTTCATTACGTGAAATACTTAAAATTATTCAGGGATAGTTGCAATACAACTTAAAAAATTCTGAAATTATATGGACAAAATAAATGGCCAAATATGTGATTTACTGTAATTGATGAAATACACAAAAAATATTGGTAAATAATATTTAAAATACAGTAAAGCGCGTTTTAAATACAGCTGAAGAAGAGAGTAAACAAGTAATATAAAAAAAAAAAAAAAAAAAAAAATTAAGTCAATTCCTACTTAGGTCAAAAAGAAAAAAATTTCCAGCGATCTACAAGCTTCGTCACTGATGGTATTTATACCTAAATTTATATTCTGCTAAATATCTTACATAATAGAAATTTTTGAAATGTATTAAAAATTAAATAAAAAATAAATAGCTAAAATACCAAAAATTAATAGCTCGAAAAGTATTTCTCACAAAATTGTTAGACAAACTGCGTTAGAAAGGTGAAAAATTGTATTTTTCTTGATATAAATTTCAAATCTAATGATTATGCCGTTTTTCAAATATTGAATTTCAAAATTTACCAAACTTCACAATGAAGTGCCATAGCGATGTTACAGTTAGCGATAATACAGTTTTTTCAAATATTAATTAATTAAATTTTATTAATTAATTTTAGTTTTATATTTCATTTCTGTTGAAAAGTATAGACTCACTCCACATTTATAGTCTCCTTCGCCCGCGAGCCGCCTGATCTTCGTCCGTGAACAGCCCCATTACCTTTTTACGCGTGAAGGTGAGACTATAAATATGGAGTGAGTCTATGCTTTTGAACAGAAACGAAATATAAAATTAAAATTAATTAATTAAATTTAATTAATGAATTAATATTTGAAAAAACTGTATTAACATCAATTGTCATCCAGTACAAGTTTTAAAAAATGTATTTGAACTTGAATGGATGAATAAAGAGTATTTTATTAACGATTGAAACTTTGAACAATATATATAAATATATAGAGGATGTGAGCTAATAGTAGGAATTGAAAAAAAAAAAATGATCAAAATAAAAAATATCAACTGATGGCAATCGACGATGAATTTTGTTTTACACGGTAAGCATTCGTATGCGTTTAACAAGCTTCATTAAAGTTTAGATGCAAGGCAAATGCGAGGCTGTTGTTTTCGCTGCACTTTTATTATCTACTTCTCTAGACCAAATTAATTTTTTAAAATATACTTCTAGATTAATCCGATGCTTTAGATATGTAGATTAATCAGTATAAAAACTCTCAAATTCCTGACAAGTAAAATAGTAAACAAATCGACTCGTAGATTGACATCATCCGTTTAAATTTCTCTTTGGGCAACGACATTCTTTCGGATAAAGATCAAGCTTTCGCAAAGTAGTTTCTTGTTTCGCCCTTACCGTAATAATTCGCATTACACAGTTTTTGTGTTTTATTACGGTGCGCTTTTTTATTAACTCATTTATTCCTCTTCGCAGGATGCAAATTTCGAAAAGTAACAGTTGATTTTTCTAATGATGGAAACTTGCGATTAAATAAGGCCAAGACTGCTATTTTAAAATAATGGTTTTCAAAAGTTAAAGCCATGCGAATCTTGTTTTTAGTGCCTTGTGTCAGTTGCATAGAATGTAAAAACAACACCAATTTATTTTGCTACTTATTCGCGAGTATCCAATATTGCATTTACTCTTTGTTTTCTGCATAAAGCCTAATTACTAGATTTCATGTAGTTCCGTGAACTTTCATGCATTTGACTGTGCTGTTTCCCACAGGCAAGTTTTCCTGCAAGGGGCACAAACAAGCAACAACACAATAAATGCCAAATATGTCCTCGGGCATTAATAACAAGATGACAGAGTTGTAATGCTTGAAATACAAAGAATCTCAAAAAATAATTCTCGAAACAAATGGGTTAACTGATTAATTAAGTTATCTGAAGAACACATATTCATCATATTATTAGGAACTAGCCCGGCTTCGCTGGTCGTTATTTCCAAACGTACAACTTTCTAAACAAACCTGTTTTTTTTTTTTTTTTTTTTTTTTTTTTTGGGGGGGGGGGGATTGCATTAGGCAGTATACAACCGAACAAGCTACGCCCGCTGCAGTATCAATTTTTTTAAATTTTAAACAAAATCTTTTCAAACGAGCCTTGAGTGGGGGCCCCACCAGCTCCGGTTTAACGATTTATGGGCGAGAACTGCAAGATACAAACATTATAGCGATTGTTGTATTTACGATTTAATTGCTAACATGCAGATACATTGCACCTTAATTTTTCGACCAATGGGTGTTATTATAAACATAAATAATTGAAAAACAGCGCTTTCTACGGCATTCATTATGAAACCTGTATTATTCTCTTCCTCTCTTTAAATAAACATTTTTGGTTAAAAAAAATTAAAAAAAACTCCGAAATCGATCAATTAGTTTTCGAGCAATTAAATTTTTATATTTTTAACACCCAATTTAAAATTAACAATATTTTACATCTTTAAAACCAAGCGTACTTCGTCTCTTGGCAGCAAAATAGGATTTTTACTTCACCTGAGTCACGTGGCCTAGCGCAAAAATAGAAAATAGATTATCCCCCCCCCCCTCATTTCCCCCCGAGCTCACATTCATTCGAAAAACAGAGTTGATAAAGTAACCTTGATTCGTCACTATAGAAACTGATTAAGATTGTCATTATTTCTGAATTCTTTAAAAATTTGGCAAAAGAAATCTGTTTCTTATTTTTAAAAAAAGATGAAACAATTAACGAAAGTTTTCTTCATACAGGTATATATAATAGAAGATTGGAAGAATAAAATTTCAAATAGATATATTTATTCTATATATATATATATATATATATATATATATATATATATATATATATAGATATATATATACAAAACTTAATGCATAATGGCACAAAATTTCGTCTTCCATATAAGTGTAATATCAAATCCATAATACTGCAGTTTATTCAAGATATTGATTTGTTTATATATAAAATTGCTGTTGATTACAATAAACCAATCGAATATTTCAGTGAATGGAGATTTTCTGTAATTGATAAATTAAAAAATGAAATTATAAAAAATTTTCATCATATTACACATGCAGCTTTTAAAAACATAAATAAACATATATCAGAATTACAAAACAAATTTATAATTACTTATGTAGATAAATCTCCAAATAATTATGCTATCATTTGTAAAGAATACTATAAAGTGTTAATTCACAATGCAATCAACACAAGTAATATTTTTAATAAAACTAAATTAAATATTGAAATAAATAACAGAAAATTATTAAATTATCACAAATTACTAAAAATCAAATGTAATAATTTTAATTATCCTTATCTTGTTATAATTCCAAAATTTCATAAAAATCCTATTAAATTTCGCACTGTTACCATCGGTTGTAACACATATAATAAAAATGCAAGCAATTTACTACTTAATATTTTAAAGCAGATATATGATATAACGCTAAAACATAATAACCAACATTGCCTAAAAAATAGTTTTCAACTCATTAATAAAATACATAATATCAATCCGGTAAAATTCATAAAAACATTGGATTTTAATGATTTATTTAATAACATTGATATAAAAGACTTACATAAAACAATGTGTATATTATTTAAAGAATTTAAATCTCAATTAAAATTAAAAGAACATATTTCAGTAAATTTTTTTAAAACTTTACTAAATTTTACATTGCATAATAATTACATTATATATGACAATATTATCTATAAACAATGCCAGGGAATTCCGCAGGGCGGAACCGCATCTAGTATTCTCTCTGACCTTTACTTATATTATTATGAAAGAAATATAAGTCCGAACAATGATTATGTATTTTATCGCTATATTGATGACATTATCATATTTTATTTCAATGAAAAAAATTGCACATCACCACTCAATTTTTATCCTACTCAGCTTAAATTAAGCGAAAATGATTTAATTAATAATAATATAAACTTTCTTGACTTAAAAATTAATATTACTAATAATTATAAATTAATTTTTGATATTTATGATAAGAGATTTGATTTCCCATTTAAAGTAAATATTTTTACCAATTATGCTTCATGTTTACATAAATCTGTTTATAAAAATATAATTATCAATTATCTACATCGTATAAAATACTTATGCTCAGATATAAATAAAAACAAAAATATTAGATATATTCGAGATCAAGCAAAAATATATGGATATCCTATTTTTATGATAAATTCAATCATCAACTCTTTTAAATAACATTTATTATATAATTTAAATATAAACATGGTATGTAATAAATTATTGTTTTAGTGTGCGATAACATATAACAAAAGATATAGAAAATAATAATTATAACATACATTATTACAATTATAACATATTAGGAAATTTAATATTTAATATTTGTTTGAACATTATATACACTTTATGTAGAAAATTACAAATATAACATACATAATTACAATTATAACATATTAGGAAATTTAATATTTGATTGAACATTATTTATACTTTGTATAGTTGTGATTGTGCGTTGCCGATCACCTCTGTTTAAGGTATTATTGATGTGCAGTTTTCATAAATTTATAAATTAACTTATACAATAACAAATTAAATTATACAATGATAACATTGGTGATTATAACTCATATATATATATATATCTATTTGCAATATATATAAAAATAAATATATATAGTTTTTATTTTTGTCTGTGAATAATTAAAATTAACAAGTATTTTAATTACTGCATTGCATTAATTTGATTGAAAAACAGTAGTAATACTATTAATTATCAACATTATAAATTTTGAGATATTTTGAATTGTTTATGAATTATTTAATTAGATATTTAAATTAATCTATAAATATAAAATATATTTACAATGTAGTATAAATTAAACATTAATTATTTAAAAACAAGTCTAATATATATTTAAGTAGTAGTAAAAATAAAACATTAATTATTTAATAAATGTCTATAATATCAGTGGATTAACACAGCTGGCAGCAAAAATAATTTGAATTAAAATAATATCTCTTTTACATAATATATTCTTGTTAAGAATATCTGATATGCTGTGCAAGTTGAATTAATTCTGTGTAGATTTATTCATATAGTAGTATTATATTTTATTTGAATTTTAAGTAAAACTACAAGTTAGTATTGTTTTTTAAAGTTTATTTATATAAATAAATCTAATGAAGTGAGTATGTAACTAATAAAGTTGATATTTAACTAAATATTAATTATGAACTATTATAATACCAATAGATGGCGACACTTTACCTTTCAGGTAGTTGTAGATAATATTGTTAATATTATATTTAATTTAACTATAGAGGGAGCTATTGATTGTATATTAATTTTACTTTCAGGAATTAAAATTGGATGGAGTAATATATATTCACGGATATAAATTTGTTATAAGTGTATTACAACCAGAATTATTTTGAGTGTTTTTGAATCATTTTGTGATTGGGTGTCATTTATGGGGTTGTGTTTTAAAAAAAGTGTGCTCTCAACTTGTCTTACAAATCATTTCTCTCAACTCGACTTAGTTAACATGTATGATGCATTGCCATGTGGATGTGAATATTATGTAGACGTTGTGACATTTTAAGGATTCTGTATAATTATTGTGAGTAAAATATTTTATCTACACTTTACGCGTTCATATTTCCAATTTTATTATTTCAAAACTGTTATCTCGTGGTAATTTAGTGAGGTGTTAATTACAGTTTTTTGGATAATTGATGTGAGTGAAATATATTGTATTTTCTTAATGGTTTTTTATTTCCTATTTAAATATTTCCAAATTTTAATATTTCCAATTGTTGTCTGGTAATAATTCAGTGTACCTGGATGATTCTACTGATCTTAGCATTATGCCAGTAGAATTATGAAACACTGAATTATTATTTAAAACACATGTGGGTGCATCCAGGCTGATGAGTACATGTGCATGTGTTTTTCCATGTCCAATTCATATTTAATTCTCATGTGGTCCAGTTTTCCATTGTGTATGGTTCATATTTAATTTGTTAATCCATTTGTGTTTACTTAATTGCAACTCCAATTTATAATTTTTTTATTTTTTCCCTTTCTCTCTATTTCTTTTTTCAATATTCTTTTGGTATGAGTAAAATTTGGCCAATTACCATTGAAGCATCAGCTATGGTAATATTATGTTTGCACATGTTAATTATTAGCTATGTGGCATTCTGTATACACAGTATCATTGATTATCTCTTTGGAGATTTAAGTAGAATAGAACTTGATATGTTTTTTGAAATTCATAGATATTATAATTATATATATATATATATATATATATATATATATATATATATATATATATATATATATATATATATATAGATATAGATATAGATATATATATAGATATATTATCTCTCATTTTCGGCAAAAGGGGGACTTTTTAAAAAAAAATCACGAAAAATTCAAAAATAGCTGTACGAATCCTGAATAAACTTTATTGAAAAAGGACAAAATTTACAATATTGGGCTAAAAGATTGAAACCGGATTCATTTTACTCATGTGGAAAAATCACCCCCAAAACTGAAAACACGCTAAAAATCGCATAAAAAATTTATTAAAAAATGTAACCAAAATTCCGAAAACCGCCTTCGATGTGCATAATTTAAGACATACCGGTATCTTCCTGCCACATCATGTAGCTCTCTGTGCAGCGGTTACTTCAGAAAACTGCAGCAAAAAAACATACAAACACATAAACATCTGTCTTTATTATTATGATTATAAACTTTATCAAGCGAAAATCAGAATTATTTTTTATAGGCTGTATTTTTTTACTGATATTCAAACGAGTATAATGAAATCCATTTCGTTATCTTGTAGTTAGTGGCAGTTAGTAGTTATCCTATAGTTTAATGTGTAATCTTATTTGTCATTGTTTTTAATATTTTAATACATGATGTTCTGAAAGTCTGACAAAACTTTAAAGTGGTTCTCAAATGAAATTCTCTACAACACGAAACTTTCTGACACATTTTTGACTCGTTTTTAAACGCAAAGGTATACAATTGGTGGCCTGACTATTGCAGCGATTTGGAATCGAAATGAGTTTTCCTTTCTTTTTTTTTTAATAAATTACTTATCGAGTTATAAGTAATGTGAGAACACCATTCCCCCTTTTTTCGCTGAAGCATTGGAAATTCGGTTCAAAACGCTGACTTTAACAGTGTTTTCTGTATGATCTTCTGTCTTTACGAAAAAAATGGAAAACATGTTTCGATGACATAGTTTCCGAATAACAACCCTTGCCCATTTCATGTCTTTCCGAACAAAAATTAATTTAACAAGTTGGAAATTGTACGTCAAACGTGACAAATGAGGTGCGTTCGTACTATAGATAGTTATATAAATATTCAGATCTTGATGATTTTTAATTCTATGAAATGAATTATATCGTCTGCAGATTAATTTCTGTAATAAAATAAGTATATCGGTCGCTTGACGATTAAACCTCGAAAGCTCCTATTAAAGCACAGATTTTTTTTTTTTTTATTCAAAATTTTTAATAAATATTTTTATTAATATCGTCTAAAGTTTTGATTCAATATTCATAAAATTTGAAATTTCTCGACAAAATTCTGCAAAGATCTTAAATTTCAAACCATTCGTTTGGGTAGTTTTTGCGTTGTTATATGCGGACAAACGGACAGACAGACGGACGGACCAGACGACGACAATAGGTGCTACATATTTATATAATTACGAACGCACCTAAAAATGTGTCTGAAAGTAGCCCTTTTGGATTTCGGAACAACCTTAAAAGTCACTTTAATTTTGCATTTATTTTCTCTCCTCGATACAACTAATCTTTTGACACATTTATAAAATCATTTTCGGCTGCGCGTAATAAATTAAAGTATCATTCGAATAATATTTTCTATTTTATTACTAATAAGGTGCATCTCTAATTATTACTTGACTAGTGTAAATGTCCGTCCTAGGACAGTGGGTAGAAATCGTGGTTTTCACTTAAATTTTTAAATAATTGACAAAAATATATTACTATTCATCGACAAACGTTTCATGTCAATTTTCTTTAAGTTCAGGGCCTGATTAATGCAGCATGCGCTTCTGGGATTTTAACAACAAATTTGCTATCTGATGTAAATAAGATGAGAATGAATGCAATTATATATACTGAATTGAATGCAATATCAGTACAAATAGCTTTTACTGACTTGTATTGCAAGACATCTAAACATGTTAATTTTATTTATTTATTATTATTATTATTATTTTTAAATATGAAATTTTTATTTCAGTTCTTCACTAAGAATGAGCTCTGGGGGCCTGAACATTTGGGGAAGTTCTACATACATACACACACGTATATACGTATGTGGAATAGATTTAAAAATAGCGAAAACGAATTCAGAGAACCTCAAAATGTTAAATATGCTAATATTTTCATAATCGGGTTTTATGATGTTTCAATACGTTCCTCAAACTCATATGACGATACACCTGCTTTCTGTTCTTACTCACATATTTATGCTCCTTGTGTTATTAAGAACTCTTTGAAAATCTCTGTTATATTTCCAATATAACGTCATTCTTTTCAATTCTTGAAACTTTTTATTTTATTTTTATTTTATTTTTAGGAATTTATTTATTTCTAGGAAATTTTTCAATAGATGTGGAAAGAATTTTATTGTGGATTTTTAACTGTTGGCAACTGCTACAACGAAAAATGTTTAAATTTGATATGAAATTGCTGTTAGATGAATGAGTTCTGCCCGGAATCGTCATCTCACTTGCATGTTATACAAATAGATTGCTATAGTATGACCATCGTTTTGTGATTTTCATGTCTGGAAAATTAGTTTGAAACCCCGATTTCGACAGTATATATAAAAAAAAATGTTTTGCTTTAATAAGAAAATGAAAAAAGTGATTATTGCGAATCTGAATAAAAATGTCTGAAAATTTTCCGCTTCTTTTTATGGGGCTTTGGCAAGAGAGGGGAAGTTTTCACAAGTTCTCTCTACTAAAAAAACTCAGTTGTACCGAACCACCTTCACTAAAATATGCCAACTGGCATGCAATGAGTAAATATCAGTGCAATAAGATAAAAAAACAGTCCCCGGAAATCGATTTATTTGTTTTATTAAAAATTACTTGTTTAACAAACAGATACAAATTTTCGGAAAGTTGAAGGTCTAAACTGCATCTACGGAATACACAGATACACAGATTTCACATTTTTCTCGTAAAGTTGTGTAAATGTGATTGAATGCACTGTCTGAAAAAACAAACAAAAAAAAAGTCATCACTACTCTGGCACAGATTATCATATTTAAAAAAAAATCCCTGACGGCTCGACCTACAGGCACAGGTAGATTTCGAAGTTAAGTACTAATTTCACATGATGCGCTGCCCTGGGAACGTCTATTTTTATTGGGAGGAGAGGGGGGCGTAGCGTTACATCTTTTTGTTTTTATTTTATTTTACTTTATTTTTGCTGTAAGAGTTGGTTCGATCAAAAACTTGTCAATATAAACGTGTAGATAATATTAAGAAGATTTATAATGAATCTAAGTGGTTTTGATATCTTGTGAATTGACGAAGTTATGATATTTTCCTTCTTCAAACCCTTGACGAAGTCATGATATTTTCTTTCTTAAAACCCTATTTTTTTTTCGCCCCTTTTGGCCATTTTTAATTATATCAAAAATAAATCTGTCATACTTAAATTTTTTACCCTTTTCCTAGAAGTAATAATAATTTTAAACGGATTCGATATTTATCGACGTTATGTGGTTTTTCCTGTTTTCACAAAAGTTCTCCCCATTTCAACCTCTTAGGTCCGATTTTGCCTATTAACAAACTTGACCGAGATTTTCTACCCCTTGATTTTATGTATGAGTTTGGAAGAGATTTGTGCAGAATTATAGTTGTTATCGTGTCCATAAAAAAAGTGATATAGATAGATAGATAGATAAAGTTTTGAACTGGGTGTGGTTTTCGGTTCTAGTGATCATAATCGACGTAGATTTGCAAAGATTTTCCAGGAATTCCAACATAGGGGAGGATGTAATTGGTAGTATTAGGTATATTTCGTAAGAAATACTACCTATTACATTCTCCCCTATGTTGGAATTTCTGGGAAATTTTTGCAGATCTACGCCAATCGTGACTCTCAGAACCCAAAACCACCCCCAGGTTCCAAACTTTACTATCTATATCACTTTTTTGTGGACTCGATAACTTCAATAATTCTGCACAAATCTCTTTCAAACCTATACATAAAATCTCAGTCAAGTTCATTAATGGGCAAAATCGAACTAGGGGGGCGGGGGAGGGGGGTGTTAAAACAGGAAAAAAACCCATAACTTCTTAGTTATGATACTTATCGAATCCGTTTAAAGTTATTATTACTTCTAGGAAAAAGGCCGAAAATTTATGTATGACAGATTTTTGATATAATTAAAAATGGCCTCAAGGGGGGGGAGGATAGGGGTTTAAGAAGAAAAAAATTCATAACTTTGTCAATTCACAAGCTAGCAAATCCGCTTAAATTTATTATAAATCCTCTTAATATTATCTACTACTTTTATATTGACAAGTTTTTTATAGGACCAACCCTTACAGCAAAAAAAAAAAAAAAAAAAAAAAAAATTAATAATAATAATAATAATAATAATAAAATCCTTGATGGTGCCGCCTCTAGAGACACGGGAAGATTTCAAAGTGGGCGGTTCCAACTGCCGAATCATAGCAAAAAGGTAATTTATTCTGAAATTCCCAATAAACAGGCACCCCACGGTCTGCATCTTTTGCACCTACATCTACAGGCACCTACTTGTGCCTGTAGGCCGATACGTCAGGGATTTTTTCTTACGAAATCTACCTAATATGTGGCTGATACCAGTCGAGATTTTGAATAACGTCTACTAATTAATGCTATACTTACATTTTTCTTAGTGGGGGTCATCTACATATAGAAAATTTTCAATACAAAAATACGCATATAAGTTTTTTTTTGTTTGTTTGTTTTTTGTTTTTGTTTTTGTTTTTGTTTTTTTTGGGGGGGGGGGGGGGGTATGCGTAAAATATACTTGTAAAGGCGTCGTTACGAATATCTCTGCTTAGAATACAAACACTTGATATCCATCCTAATGCACAAGAAGTCAGATGGATGGCAAAACTTGTAAGTTAGCTTATTATTAAAAAATTAACTAGGTCTGAAAAAGTTAATCGTTGTAATCTTTTACAGTTTTATGCAATCATTCTTTTGTAATATTTAAATTTTACTGTTCAAAAAATACAGAATACATTTTTTTTTTTCGATAACGATGCAAATTTAAATATTTATTTAATCACAGAATACATTTTTGAAATGAAGGTATTATATCTGAGTTAACAGTAAATCTGACAATAATAAAATTGTGTTATTAAAAAATCATAGTTTTATGAAGATCTTTATTATTTTCATGAAAATCGTCTGTATTTTATTTTCTATAAGAAATACGAACATTCTCTTCTGTAGACATGGGCTAACCGGATCTATCTCTATCAAAAACCGCAAATTATACGTCAGGCTGTTCGTTAATTACTAGTCTACTAAGCACACCCATACACCGCTAAGTTTTAAAGTTTTCCATTTGTATCTTCTCTTTGGATTTATATTATAATTTCCATGAAAAAGCTGCTTTCTACATACAAGATAAACATATTTCTGGAAAGGTGCTTATTTTTATTAATTTATTTCGCTTTGTTTTTATTTTTATTTTTCATTTTTGCCTAAATTTAGTGCTATATGTCTTACATTTTGACCCAGACGCTGCAGTAACCCACTCAACTCAACTTTTCCCTGCAGCTACAGTGGTTGTTTGTGTCTCTTTCTCTAAAACCGGTCAATGAACATTTTTCAGAGGGGGGAAGATACATTTTGTGGAAGATAACTGAGTACATAGTATTCTATACATACCATGCATTTAATTTTGCTGTTGTTTTGTAAATTGACATTTTTGTTTGTATAAGAAAATTTTATTAATTTCATTTGTGTCAACGGAACAGAATCACTCACATAAATCAAATATTAAATTGATAGATTAGATTAGATTAATAAATTATTTTATGAATAATCAAAGAGAATGAAAACATTCCAATTAAAGCCATTTGAAAATGTATTTAAATTCTCTGAAAAAAAAAAAAAAAATCTTATCCTAATCGTTTTCCAATACTGTAAGTGTAAACTCTGTCTAAGGCAAAATCGATCGGAATCAATATATATATATTATATATATATATATTTTTTTTTTTAAATGTTCTTCAGGTATGAGTAAATTTGGCTAATTACCATTGAAGCACATGCTATGGTAATTTTATGATTGCACAAGTTAATTATTAGCTATGTGGTATTCCGATTACACAATATCATTAATTATCTCTTTGTAGATTTTAGTAGAATGATATTAGAACTTGATATGTTTTTGAAATTCATAGATATTATATATATATATATATATATATGTGGTCGCAGGAGTTCTCATCTGAACTTTAGACTGCAAACACAAGCACATACTTTATTGGGGCTTGTGAAGTTGAATGATGCCTCGCGAACAATATAAATTTTGATGATGTGCAATTTTATCGTGAGAACAGAGTAGATGTGCTACAGTCTTCGCCTTGATCAGACGGATCGACGGTGGTCTCTTGTTAATTCTATGCCGGTCGGTGGAACCGCGCATTTAACAAATGTTTAAGCCCGACAGACGGTCGGATCAATTCTAAGTGTATATATGTTTTTAAATTAATGTTGTAAATATTTTATATGATAATCAAGAATTAAAAGTATAACGTTTTAATCAATTGGAAAAACGTGTGGACTATTACTCTCATCCCCTAGACGCCAGCTTAAAATCCTACAGATTTTGGGAATTCGGCCGCGATAATTTTTTGAACACCAGAGGACAGACTTCAGACTTCTTATCATAAATTTCCGATGCTTCGAAAAAGAGAAAGAAGAAAAGTTTTCCGAAGCTGATAAAAGAAATAATTTGACCTACTGACGTGCGTTTTTCTCCAGATGTGATGTGTTTTACAGTGTTTTTGCACCGAAAAGTGTGAATAGTGTGAATTGCTTCCTGAGTGTTTGTGACATCTTTCTACAGAAGAAGAAAAAAAAGGCCTCGCATCGAGTGCGATGTTTTGGTCTCATTAGTGAAAGAAAGTGGAGTGATTATTTTTTGTTGTTGTTGTAGCTATTTTTGTGCACGCAAGTAGTGATTTCAAGCAGTGAAATTATTTTTGTTTTTCTTTATCTTTTTACTTTACAAAGATTAAATCAGGGTGTAATTTTTTTTTCCTGCATTCAACGAAGTGATAAAAAAAATAAATACCTGTAGTGTTAATTTTTTTGCAGGTAATATTTAAAAGAAAAAAGGTGGTGGTACCTTTCTTTACGCTATTTTAAAGAAAACGAAAATTAATTACCTGTAGTGCTTTATTTTTTGTGCAGGTAATATTCAGTAATATTAAAAAGACAAGGCGGTCGAACCTTGGTCTTAAAAAAATAAAGGGAGCTCAGATTCCCATGCATAGTGTATATTTTATATGTTTTATTTTTATATATTTAAATTGGATCTCTTATTGAAGTAAGTGAAAAAAAAAAATGTTTTTTATGTGTATTGTTTATTACGATTAGATAGTTAATTTTGAATTTAATAGAAAATGGCATACCTCGCGCGAGTTAAAAAGTGTGATCTAATCACATTGGTTGAAGAATTAAATCTAGTATTGCCAGAAAATGTAAAATGTTCAGTACTGACAGACTTAATTCTTAAATCCGATAATTACGATGAAGAATACACGAAAAATATTCAAATGCGTATTACGTCAGACAGGGAAGAGAAAGAAATGAGAGAGAGGCAATTAGCTGAGGAACAATCAAAGAGGGAATTTGAAATTCGTAAGTTAGAGTTGCAGTCAACAATTAGTGCTAATGCCCCCCCCCCTCCAACAAATAAAAATAATTTGTTAAAAATTATGGCGAAATTTGAATTACCAGGTGATATCGGGGTATATCTTAACCTTTTTGAAAGGCAAATAAATAGAATAGGATTAGATAAGAGTGAGTGGGTTTCTCATTTGCTAGGTTTGTTACCTCTTGACATAGTACAATTCGTTGGTCGGGAACCAGACCCCAATGCTTCAGATTATGATTTCGTGAAGAAATTGTTGCTTAAACGGTACCGCTTGTCACCTGAACAATTTAGACAGAAATTTAATAATCATCGTAAAGACATTTCATCTTCTTGGCGTGATTATGCTTTTGAGATTAACACATTTCTACGGGAATGGATAGAAGGTCTTCAAATACGGACTTTTTCAGAATTTCAAGACCTGATAGTTGTGGATCAAATCCGGAAAAAATTACCTCCAGACATTCGTGAACATTTTTGTGATGAATTGCCAAAAATAACAAATGTAGAAGAGTTAATTGTTAAATTAGACGATTATGAATCAGCAAGGAACAATATTAGAAAAAATGATTACAGAAACCCGAATTCGGAATTTAGAAAACGTTCGATTGAAAGTAATAGGACATTTCATCGAAGTGATACGAGTCGCGTGCCGTATGAGAAAAATTACGCAAGTGCCCAAAAAAATAGTTCAAGTGTAAAAATTCGTTGTTTCAACTGTAACGAATTTTCGCACAAGTCGATTAACTGCCCACGTAAAAGAGAAGGACCCATTTGTTTCAAATGCAAATCCATAGGTCATAAAGCGGATCAATGTACTTATAATGTCCCTAAAAGTGTAAATTCCTTTGCAAGCGACATCTCAATTTCTTCAGATAGAATAATGAAAAACGTGATGATTTTAGGAAAAAGTATTGAAAGTTTAATTGACACAGGGAGCGAAGTAAATATGGCAAATTTAGACACTTATGATTCTCTAGGACGTCCCAAATTATATGCAAATGATATAACTTTGTCAGGTATAGGTGGAAACCATGTAACACCTATGGGCTACGTGAATCTAAATGCTGAGATGGATAATTATATTGTAAATACCGATTTATATATTGTAAAAGATTTAAATTATAATATTATATTGGGGAGTAAATTTTTAAAACAAGTAAATTTCAATATTTCTGAAAACGGAATTCAGATTACTGGAAAAAGAAAACTGAAAGAAGTCAAAATCAATTACGCAATAGCTTTCCCACGAGAAACAACAAGAAAAAATTTTGCCCACATCAGTTTCAGCACACCCAAAAATTATTTGCGGTCAGTGTTAAAAACCTCTCCTACATTTGAAAAAACTGCAACGCACGCTGATTTCGTGAGAACCGAAGAATTTAACCGCAACACTCCCATTTTTAACTTTGCTGAGAAATCAAACATGCCAATTAAAGTGCAAAGTGACTGTTTGTTAGAAAATGAAGAGTGTACAGATATGCAACTGAATTTAATGGAAACCACAAAGATTTGTTTAGCTGAAACAGCAAATTCAATAAATTTTCAGGAGATAGATACTAGTCATATTACAAACAAGGAAATTAAAACAAAATTAACGGAACTTATCACTAACTATAGGCCTAATAAAATTAAAGATACGAATTTAAAAGTAAACATAATATTAACAGACGATGTTCCAATTGCACAGCGACCACGTAGGTTAGCATTTCCGGAACAGGAATTCGTAGATAAACAGATACAGGAATGGTTAGACTCAGGTATTATAACAGAAAGTCATTCGAACTATGCATCCCCTATAGTTCTAGCGAAGAAGAAGGACAATTCATGGCGCCTTTGTGTAGATTACAGACCCCTAAACAAAAAAATAATTAAAGATCACTTCCCCTTACCAATAATAGAAGAAGTTCTAGACAACATAGAACAAGCGCAAGTTTTCACTACCTTAGATTTAAAAAATGGTTTTTTTCACATCGATATTGCAGAGGATAGTAAGAAATATACCTCATTTGTAACACATAATTCTCAATTCCAGTTCGAGAAACTCCCTTTCGGACTATCGGTTGGACCTCAACAGTTCCAAAGATACATCCATGTTGTCTTTAAACAACTAATTAAAGAAAAAGTTGTACTAGTTTATTTAGATGATATTATAATTCTTGCGCAAACTGACGAAGAAGCTCTTTTAAAACTGAAACGTGTTCTAGAAATTGCAGCTGATTACGGACTTAAGTTTAATTTTACAAAATGCCAATTTCTCAAGCGAAAAATAGAATTTTTAGGTTACATAATAGAAAATGGTACGGTTAGGCCATCAGAAGCTAAGACCTTGGCAGTGAAAAAATTCCCCGAACCCCGTACTCTTAAGCAACTACATAGTTTTTTAGGTTTAACATCTTACTTTAGAAAATACATTCCTCACTATGCGAGAGTAGCAAAGCCCTTAAGCGATTTGTTAAAAGCAGAAAATACATTCAAATTTGGACCCATCGAAAAAGAAGCTTTCGAGACACTTAAAGAGAAATTAGTAAATACCCCAGTATTGCACATATTCAGACGCGGTGCTAAATTAGAGTTGCACACAGATGCAAGTGCTATAGGTTTTGGTAGTGTCCTACTACAGGAAGATGAAAATAAAAACCTACACCCCATACATTACATGAGTAGAAAAACTACACCTACTCAATCAAAATATTCGAGTTATGAATTAGAAACACTTGCAGTAATCGAGTCAATGAAAAAATTTGGAAATTATTTATTGGGAACAAAAGTTAAAATTGTTACTGATTGTGAAGCATTCCAAAAGACACTCAACAAAAAAGATCTTTCGCCAAAAGTTGCCAGATGGGCACTATTTTTACAAGAGTTTGATTATGAAATAGTACATCGAGCGGGAAATAAAATGAAGCATGTCGATGCACTAAGCAGAAATACGGTATTGGTAGTAACACGTTCTTATGACGAATTAACAGCAAAAATTAAATTAGCGCAACAAGAAGATGAGCATATTCAAACCATCAAAAAATTAATCGAAAAAAATGAAAGCCCGGAATATTTTAATCGAAATGACATACTGTATAAATATGAAAACGACAGAGAACTGTTGATGATTCCCGTAAATATGCAAAAAGAAATAATACGCCATGTTCACAATAAAGGTCATTATGCTGTAGCAAAAACCGAAACAATAATAAAAGAAAACTATTTTATACCCCAGTTAAGGAAGCAAATAGAAAATGTCATTGCGAATTGCGTAGAGTGCATTTTGTGTAATAAAAAGCAAGGGAAAGGAGAAGGTTTATTGAACCCGATCCCAAAGCAAAATATTCCCCTTGAGACTTATCATATTGATCATATAGGACCAATGCCATCCACTCACAAAAATTATAATCATATTTTTACCGTCGTAGATGCTTTCACAAAATTTGTCTGGTTATACCCAGTTAAAACTACTGCTGCCGTAGAAGTTATAGATAAATTAAAATTACAACACAACATTTTCGGAAACCCGTCCCGAATAATAACCGACAAAGGACCCGCGTTTACATCCGATGATTTTGAAGCATATTGTAACGAACAAAAAATACAACATGTCCCAATAACGACAGGTGTTCCAAGAGGAAATGGCCAGATAGAACGGATGCACAGAATACTGATACCAATTTTATCAAAACTTAGCATAGAAGACCCCACAAAATGGTACAAATATGTAGCATCGGTACAGCGAATTATAAACAGCACTATACCTAGAAGCACAAAATTTTCACCATTTGAGCTTCTAACCGGAGTGAGATTGCGACATAAAAACGATTTGCAAATAAAAGAGTTGTTAGACGAAGAACATGTAAATTCGATTATGTCAGAGAGAAATTTCAATAGGGAAATTGCAAAAGAGAACATTTTAAAAATACAGCAAGAGAATCGCAAAACCTTTAATAAAAAAAGAAAAACGGCATACACTTATAAACTCGGTGATTTAGTAGCTATACAAAAAACACAATTTGGTACAGGCATGAAGTTGAGACCTAAATTTCTCGGTCCCTATGAAATCACCAAAGTGAAAGGAAAGGATCGATACAACGTAAAGAAAATTGGCTACCATGATGGTCCAAACATTACATCGAGTGCTGCTGACTTTATGAAACGATGGACAAATTGGACAGATTGATATTTTGAAACAATATTCTTTTTACTTTTATTGAACATTATGAGTGAACTCTGAACTTTAAGCAATTTTCAACGTTATAACAAGTTTTGTTGTGTTATTTTCATTTTTATATTTTAGGAAACACTGTATGTTTCAATATTTACTATTGTTTATTGTTTTGTTTGTATATATATTTTTTGTGTGTATTTGATAATTTTAGATTTTAGTCGACTGGTTCTATACCTAGTGAAATTAGTAGATGATGACTGTGAGGACACAGCACAGTCAGGACGGCCGAGTTGTGGTCGCAGGAGTTCTCATCTGAACTTTAGACTGCAAACACAAGCACATACTTTATTGGGGCTTGTGAAGTTGAATGATGCCTCGCGAACAATATAAATTTTGATGATGTGCAATTTTATCGTGAGAACAGAGTAGATGTGCTACAGTCTTCGCCTTGATCAGACGGATCGACGGTGGTCTCTTGTTAATTCTATGCCGGTCGGTGGAACCGCGCATTTAACAAACGTTTAAGCCCGACAGACGGTCGGATCAATTCTAAGTGTATATATGTTTTTAAATTAATGTTGTAAATATTTTATATGATAATCAAGAATTAAAAGTATAACGTTTTAATCAATTGGAAAAACGTGTGGACTATTACTCTCATCCCCTAGACGCCAGCTTAAAATCCTACATATATATATATATATATATATATATATATTTTTTTTTTTTTTTTTTTTTTTTTTACGTTGTAGATAGTATTCTGCTTTAGACAACATTTACTCTTATTATCGATGGATTTACTGGCACTTGAAAATCGTTATGCGTTAGACAGATTTCCGTTTTTCACAAATTTTACTGTGCTGTGAATCGTTCCAAGTTCAATCCCATAAGTTGAACACCTCCCTAAGTTGAACATCTTCTTAAGTTGGACACCTCCCGAAGTTATAGACACCACTCTAGCTTAGAAGTTGGACACTTTCTTCTCATTTAAAAGAAAACCTGGCAACTTTTTCACCCTCTTCAAGAAATATCCAAATTTATCTCGCCAGGAAATAGCTATAATTGTCGCACCCCAAAAACAATGTTTCCAGTTTTAATTAATTTATCACATCCTATCTGGAAAAACATCTTTCCTTTTTTTTTTTTTTCAATTGAAAAATTTATGATTGAATCACCCTGGTGTTTTAAATATTTTATACTACTAAAACCATATCTATATTATAAAGCAAAAATATGCCCGTGAGTAACGCTGACGTCAAATTGACGGTCACAACATTTGACCAATAAATTTCGCTTATACTGCAATTTGTTTTAACTTCTAGACTTCGCAAAATTTTAATTTTTACACCATCGAATAGAAAAAAAATGTTCTTCCAAATTTTATTGTTTTTAAAATAATTTTCTAGTAAGATTTTTTTTTTTTAATCTACTTTTATCGCGTGCACCCCGATTACAATATATTAAGCCGTTTTCACTTAAAGCAATATAAATAATTCAGCCTCTTTTTCCGGCGAATATTCCATAGCGAATTTAATACATCAAACAATAAATTCAATAATAAAATAATACAAATTAAACACAAATTAAATAGACGTGATGTAATCGAACAACGCGCTTAAACCACTGCAATTATCAGAATCATAAAGCGAAATATTTAGCGATTTCTTCGGATATTAATTCCTGGCATGGAACTAATAAAGAAAGTAGCACTTTTAATAAATTTCCAGAATTTTAGGTGAAAACATTATGGATTATTATTTCTAATATAAAAATGCTTTTTAGTGTTGTTAGCATTAGGTAATCTAATAATACAAAATATAAAACATTAGAGTTTTTAGTTTTTTTAAAAACTGGTTTTCACCAATATTCTGTAACCCAGGAAGAAAACTCGGTACTTTTCGGTTAGCCGCGTGCCAGTGATATATATACATGTAACACACACACACACACACACACACACACACATATACAGTCCCTGACCAAATTATTAGACGCAGTTGTTTTTATTATAATTTGTTAAATATCTGGAAAGATACATGAGGAATTATCTTGAAACTTTAGGAGTGTAAACAACATGATAAACGTCATATATTTCCCAGAAGATTTTTTCTTGAAACCCCATAAGGGGCCGTCAACAAATTGAAGAAAAACGAATACGTTTTTGATAACCCTGTAAAAACCAATATCACATAAGCGTTGAAACGGTATCACACGCTTAGGAGGCTTATTGTAATAATTTGGGTTCATTTTTATGAAGATCGCATATATACTCGAAGAGAAATTCAGGTTTTTATAAAAACGGTCCCAAATTTTACGAAGTTTTTTGCTTATAATTTGCAGAGTTTTTAATATAAAAACAAGTTATTTTCAGAAAATATGACAAACAAAATTATACACAATACCCTGCAATCAGAATTAAAAAATAATAATAATTGCATGAAAAATGAGCAGGTTTACTAAATATTTTTTCACTGCGCATGCGCGAATTCAATCAAAATATACTGTGCATAATATATTAGCTAAATATATAGACCAACTTTTATGAAAGTCTCAAAAACATAGCTTGAAAATTCTGATAGTGATCGTCGATAGAATAAGCTCGAAATTCGCTGTTTCCAAAAGGAAGCAAAAAGATGAGGGGTTGTATCCAAATATACTAGCTTTTGAAAGTTGACATAATAAGAATGAAGCGTCTTTCATTCTATGTTTGATACAACCCCTCATATTTTTGCTTCCTTTTGGAAACAGCGAATTTCGAGCTTATTATATCGACGATCACTATCAGAATTTTCAAGCTATGTTTTTGAGACTTTCATAAAAGTTGGTCTATATATTTAGCTAATATATTATGCACAGTATATTTTGATTGAATTCGTGCATGCGCAGTGAAAAAATATTTAGTAAACCTGCTCATTTTTCATGCAATTTTTATTATTTTTTAATTCTGATTGCAGGGTATTGTGTATAATTTTGTTTGTCATATTTTCTGAAAATAACTTGTTTTTATATTAAAAACTCTGCAAATTATAAGCAAAAAACTTAGTAAAATTTGGGACTGTTTTTATAAAAACCTGAATTTCTCTTCGAGTATACATGCTATCTTCATAAAAATGAACCCAAATTATTACAATAAGCCTCCTAAGCGTGTGATACCGTTTCAACGTTTTTGTGATATTGGTTTTTACAGGGTTATCAAAAACGTATTCGTTTTTCTTCAATTGACGGCCCCTTTTTTTTTTTTTTTTTATACCGCTAACCAGGCCCCTACCTGCCCGGCATGAATGCCTAGCTTAACGGGTTAGTACCTGGGTGCGGGGCGGAAATCGCCTGATCACAGCATGGCTGTGATCCACCTGACTATTGATTTGTTCACATCGCTGCTGTGCTTGCTCTCTTGTGATTTGCTACCGCTATCTTTGTTTGCCGGTTCAAGGTTTCTGTTTAACTTTGTTGAATTGACAGATTTAATAGGTCTCGTAATTTAGAACCTTGATCAGGTGACGAGACCCTCACCTGACTAGGCACCCCCAGAGGTATTATTCACAGGTAACTTGGAGGGCTTTGCACCCACGACGGATTTTACATGCACCAGGTGCCATTAGCGTACATAGATTTACATATTTACCATGTCTGTTGGCTTGTCACGTTCATGGTGGGTTGTCGCTGTAGTGTTTATCGCCTCTTTTATGGGCTGATTTCCCTTCTTGTTGTATTTGTCTCTGTCAAGGCTTTTTGGCGTTTTTATAGGCTCGCCCCTGTTGTGGGTTGTTTTTTGTCTATCATTCATTGGTTTTTTGTCTCTTTCTTGATATATTTTTACCTCTAGCTTGTGCTAGAGCTGGTTTTCCCATTTTGAATCTTGGTCGTCTTTCGAGAGTTTCACTTGTTATTATGTCACTATCGTGGGTTTTGTCACGTTGTAACATTTGTTACTGGTGGTTGTCACATTGTAACTTTTGTTACTGGTGGTTGTCACATTGTAACTTTTGTTACTGGTGGTTGTCACATTGTAACTTTTGTTACTGGTGGTTGTCACATTGTAACTTTTGTTACTGGTGGTTGTCACATTGTAACTTCTGTTACTGGTGGTTGTCACATTTCTGGATGTTGCACACTCATTTTTGTTGTCTTTGTCACTTTATCTCACCCAAGCATTGGGGATTTTGATTTTTTTTTCCCTTCGTGAATACGCTTTTTGCGATCAGTCCATTGAATCCTAATGGCTGTTATCACTGCTTTTGAATTTTGTGCAACTTGTTGATTTGTTGTTTGAGAAACTTGTCGCACTAATGGAGTGGGGCTTGTTCCGTGGCCGTTAGTCCGTCATGTATCTATGAGGCTGTATTCACTTGATTTGACACTGTTTTTTTCCCCATTAACTTTCTTTGGCAGGTGTGCTTTGTGCATTCACCATTTAATTATTTTGTTCACTTTTTGTTGGCTATTTGCCTTCATCAGTTGGTGAAATTCAGTCCGTCACAGATGACTTCCACTTCTCACTAGTGCTGAAAAAAATCGATTTTTTTTTGGCGTAGCAAAGAGGTTCCATTGCTACTTTTTTTTTTTTTTTTTTTTTTTTTTAATTTTTAATTTTTAAAGATATATTAGAAAATATACTTACCAAATGGATGGCTTTTGAGAGTGGGATATGCTTTTGAGGAATCTCGCTGCTGGGAAGGTGTATTTATTGTGATATGAGATCGATGTTTTCTACTAACCATCTCATCACTGCTCTTCCTTTTGTTTGTACTTGTTTGTTGTTCGCTAACTGGTTGTGCCATATTTTTTCGTTGTTCGGTGTGATGTGGATCAGATGTAGTGTTTGGGTTAGTGGGCAGTCTGTTAGATAGTGTTTGGGGGTTCCCAACTCCCCGCATGAGCAGTTTGGTGCGTCTTTGCGCTTAAACCTGTGTAAGTAGTCCGGGAATGCTCCGTGACCCGTGTAAATTTGACTTAGTAGATTGCAGCTGATGATTCTGCGAGAATCTACTTTTGGGAAGTATTCATATGTCTTCCTGCCCGTTTCCCCATAATCCCACTCGAACTGCCAGTGTTTGATAGTGAGTTCTTTTAGTTTTCTTTTTAAGTTTGATATCGGTCTTTCTAGATGGTATGGAATTTCTTTACTTTGGTTTTCTGCAGCCTTTTTTGCTAATTCGTCGGCATCCTCGTTTCCTTGGATACCCACATGTGCTTTGACCCAGCTAATTTTGAATTTATTGTTTGAGTCTTTTACTGTTTTTTGTATTGTATCGATTAATTTTACTACATTGAAGGGTTTACTGAGTGATTGGATGGCTGACATGCAATCCGAGCGAATGCTGTATTCCTTCCCTGTGCTATTTCCCCATTCTGCTGCTTTTAGTATAGCCAGTAGTTCGGCTTGGAAAACACTGTTGTACTTCCTTAATGGAGCTGACCATGTAATTGACGGCCCCTTATGGCGTTACAAGAAAAAATCTTCTCGGAAATATATGATGTTGATCATGTTGTTTACACTCCTAAAGTTTCAAGATAATTCCTCATGTATCTTTCCAGATATTTAACAAATTATAATAAAAACAACTGCGTCTAATAATTTGGCCAGGGACTGTATATATATATATATATATATATATATATATATATATATATATAATATCTTTGAATTTCAAAAAAACATATCAAGTTCTTGTATAACCATTCTAATTAAATCTCCAAAGAGATAATTAGTAATAAAGTGTAGACAGAATACCACATAGTTAATAAATTAACAAGTGCAATCATAATTTTAACATAGCATTTGCTTATTACCACTCTGACACCATTTTCTTAAAAATATTTTCTCTTTATAGGAAAATAAGAAACGATATTCGATTTCTTGTTAGCTAAATAAGAATACTAAACTAATTTTATGCGTTTGCGAATGAAATTAACTTGAATGTATCCAGGGATCTGTTTTGGAAGAAATTGGGTCCTTTAAAGGACCCATCACACTTTTTTTTTCATTTCAAAACAAAACCCTTCACAAAACTTTTCACCTTAAAACAGGACGCTTCACAAAAATCTTTGTCTTAAAAATAGACCTTTCACAAAACTTTTCCCTCTCCAAAGTGTACCTTGCACAAATTTAATCATAAAAATGTAAAATCTGACTGTCACTTTTCTATATATAAAGAAAATATGTGTATTTTACATATACATATCTTCTTAAACATTTATAAACAAGACCTTGAATATGTCGATCATTTCAAATTCTCAAAATTATGTCTAGATTTTTCACAAATGTAAAAAAAAAAAAAAAAAAAAAAAAAAAGTTATTCACAATTTCACAATAACAGGACCCTGGGAGAAAAGTCGGTACAGACCCCTGATATCAGAAAGTAAATAGTTTGTAGATGAGAAAAATCTTAAATAACAGGTAATAAGAGGAAAGTCTATATATTTTCCCCCGCTAAACAACACGACACATGTACGGTCTCATTTTTTTAAACGTAAAACCATGACACTTGCGGGCATGATAATTGAAATGATTTGTAATCGAACAGTTTTCTGTCACACTTCGATAAATGAATTACATTTTGAATTATAAACGATTTTCGTCTCATGACGGTAGTTTTTTCTATCCCGCCTTCTCGCATCCCGAAATTTGATTCAAAATGCACCCTTTGCCAACCTTTTCTGAAATCCTTTACCGAAAAATGGAAAAAACTGTTTGATTACTTGGTTTCTCTTCTGATTAAATAGCATCAGCAAATTTCATGCGTTTGCTAACAAAAATGAATTCGGAAATGTATCAGAGAATAACCAGTTTGGATTTCAGAAGTGAAAGTTGCCCGTATAACTTGATGACACGAACCTCCCCGTGCGTGTCTTTAACGTTTTTTTCCAGAAGTAAACAACATTCATAACACCGTTATCATCTTTTATCTTCTTTTTTTTCTGGAAGAAGCCGTCCCCTATTTTATTTCTTCAAGAGAAAGCGAAGCATCCCCATGACGAGTGGGGTCATGCGTTAATAACCTACTTTCCCTTTCGTTTTACCTTTTTTCCTTGAAAAGTGAATCTCTTCCAGCCCCCTCCAATAAAGTGAATTTACCTGGCGGGAGAGTTTAGAAAGGGAGGAAAACCGGTTTACGAAAGAAAAAAAAAAAAAAAAAAAAAAAAAAAAATGCATCTTTTCTTTTTTATGGTTTTCAGAAACTAAAACTAAGTAATTTTCTTTGTACACAATATTATACGCAGAAAAATACAGTGGAGAACAACGTTCATGCGTTTTACAGACTGTCCCAAAAAAGAAGAAAATTATCTTGTTTTAGCAGATAGAAAAAAGATCTGCTTAAGGCTGTTCTGAAATCCAACCTGGCTGCTTTCTAACACATTTTTTAATTCATTTTTTTTTCGTATGCCCTTATTCTGAAACTTTGTAATCGAACTGTTTTTCCATTTTTCGGTAAAGGTAGAAGGTCTTTCAGAAATGCTGCCAAATTTGGCGTTTTTGAAGAGAATTTTCTGACAGAACAACACAGGAAAGAGAACAAACTGATCTTGTGAGACAATGATCGCTTATACCTCAAGACGTGATTCGTTTATCAAAAATGAAAAAACTGTTCGATTGCAAATCACTTCAATAATCATGCCTGCAAGTGTCACAATTTTACGATTAGTCTGAAAAATATGTCAGATATATTAACGTTGTTGAGCAGGAATTTTTATTATTATTATTATTGAGAACCGCCTTAAGAAAGATCTGAAATGTTTTTTTTTTCTTCACTGTTAAAAATTTGCAGCAAACTGTCCAGTCATTCGACCGTTTTTATAGAAAACGGTTACATAACCGAAATTTAACACTATTCTGACCACATTATTGGCAGCAATAGGGTCAGAAAAGAGTTTAATTACGGTTATGTAACCGTTTTCTATAAAAACGGTCAAATGACTGGACAGTTTGCTGCAAATTTTTAACAGTGTTGCTCAACAATGCAAATAAATGTTTTTGGTACATTCACGAAATCATGCGCAAATGTAAGAAATTTACAGACATCGCATAAATTCTTGGATTGGTACAGTGAACTATAAAATTACAGCTCTCAAATTTTTAGTAGTTTATTTCATGAATCTCTGTAACAGTTCTATTCCCATAATGTTGTGAAAACGCATAAACATTAACACTTGTTAATATTATAACCATTTATGTTCAATATTGATTGGTATATCTGTTTCTATGATGCTGAAAACTTATAATTATACTCCTAAAAGTATGACAGAAATCACAGAAGTCATCCATTCGTGGATAGCCAGACAGAAACATAGGTATTAAACATCAGGAGAAGCCATCCTAACCTTGTATTTACGAGCTCCTCAAATCAGGAGAAATTGTTACTGGAGAACGTTAGGCTCTTCAGTTAAATAGTATGATAGGTAAAATGCTTGAAAAAAAAGAAAAAATACTGGCAGTAGAGTTTCTGTCTATTCTCCGTTTTTTTTTCTTTTTTCCCCAGAAAACTTCCGTTTTGGTATTTACCCAACGGACCCAACGGATTATTATAAAAGATGAAAAATTTCTATTTTTAAAAATAAATATCCGCAATAACGCAATATTTAAAAAAAAATCAAAATAATAATTATATATATATGGAATAGGTATTTGTATTGCAATTATCACACCCGGTTTTTTATCGCCTTTACACTGTTAAAAATTTGCAGCAAACTCTCCAGTCATTTGACCGTTTTTATAGAAAATGGTTACATAACCGTAATTTAACTCTATCCCGACCATAATATAGTCAGAATCGGATTAATTTACGGTTATGTCACCGTTTTCTGGGCAGCTTGTTGCAAATTTTTAACAGTGTACCCAGGTCAGGATTCGAACCTTGGTACCAGCCATTAGAAGACAAATGCTCTGTCTCCTCTCCCCTACATCACCTTGCTACATCAAACGATTTGGTTATAAGGCCACAATATCTATTACGAAAATTTGACTGGTTATATTCCGTTTTCTCTCAATTGAAAACTAACATTTCCGTTTGTCATTCTTGGAAGGAACATTTTGATTTTAGCATTCAACGAGTAAGGATAAAAAGAACATTTTTCATTTATTCCGTTAAAAGGTACGATTTCTACTCAAAGCAAACAGTTTCCGTTAAATGACAGAAAATTTCACATAAAATCACCCGCATACATACGGAATTTTTTTACAGCGTAGTATGAAAGAAAAAATTCAAGAAAAATACATTATACTGGACAGAGAGGGCAAGACCATTAGTCAGAAAAATATTTCGGAAGGGGATTCAGGGCAAAAAAATTTATTCTTGTCTTATTTTAGATTTGTTTTTTTTTTTACTAATTGAATAAAGGCAACTGCTAAGAGTCTTTATTAAGCCTTATTACGAATTCAAATAATTCAATTTAATATAATTACAAAAGAAAATTTAAGCCTTTTTTATTGTAATATCATTTAATTAATTCTCCGGTTGACGTATTGACGATGACGTTAGTGTCAAAGAAATTAATGCTTGCAACTTTGTACAAAAGTTTTTAAATGTTTTATTGCTTAATAAAATGTTTCCCCAGTATAAGCATACGTCGGAACAGCTAAGTTTGTGGATATTTTAAATGACTTTCTTTGCATTCTTCAAGAATTTAGGCTAAAATAATTCCGATGCTTTGTATGAAGCTATTGTAGACATTTTATTTTGACATTCTGCTTTTACAGAGTCCCACTGCAAAAAATTTCAATAAATTTTAAAAATTTCTTAGAAAATGCTTTTTTTAGGAAAAAAAAAACATACTAACGAAATTAAACAATAAAAAGTACGCTAGTGTACAGAATTTTGATTTTTGAATCTTAACTGTAGTTTATTTTTGAATCTTGATCATCTTAACTGTAGTTAATTTTTTAATCTTGATCATCTTGACTGTAGTTGATTTTCGAATCTTGATCATCTTGATTGATAGTTAATGGCATATTATATAGTCATCCTGACAGAAATATCAAAGGGGGCATTGGCTATGCCCCCCCCCCATTGGCTATGGCTTTGATGGGGGGTAATATTACATATGCCATACTGATATTACAGCATTACAATGCCACGATGAATAGAAGAAACAATCCCTTGAAATCAGCTTTATTTTATTTATTTTATTTTTAAAATTACTTTTGATTTACGATATTTAGAAATTCATTCCTAAGAAATAACCAAAAGTTAATAATTTAATTAGCAGTGTTTAAAAAATATTGCAGCATAGCTAAACGCCTTATACAGTGGATGAAAATAGCTGCTGTAGAGATGAACCGATAATGAAATTAAAGTTAAAGCGCTGACAGCTCGACTGTGAAAAGGACTCGCGCACAAAAGAGGGCTAGGATAATTTGATTCTCTTCCGATGCTACTGACCAGTTAACCACTTGGCTGTGACCCAAGAAAAACAAAGAGATTGACCGCGAATGCATGTTAATGAGGAATTCATTTCGGTACTTTGGAAAAAAAAAAAAAAAAAAAAAAAAAGGGGGGATAAAATCCTTTTTGTTTCCGCTGAACCAGCGCTCAAATAATTAAAAGAGCGAAAACATCTTTAATCTTTGAGCTAGCTAGTCTTTAAATGAATTAAAATGAAAACTTTTCTCCGAGGTATTAAAGCTTTCTTTAAATTATTGAATAATTGAAGATAAAAATTTGGAAATTTACAAATCCTTATAATAAATTTTCTTTCTGTCTCTCTCTCTATCTCTCTCTCTCTCTTTATTTAAAATTGAAGTTAATATGTAAGACTTTGGGAAAATGCGTACTCTTCCTACAAAGATCGATTCGGGCAAAAGTTGGGGCTTAATTAGGGCGCTTTCATAAAAGTGCTTTTAATTAAATAGGTCCTTTCACAAAATTCCTTTTAATAAAATAAGTCCCTTCACAAAATTCCATTTCATAAGAACATACTCTTCATTAGTTATTTTTACTTTGCTAGGTTTCAAATGCGTAATTTGCAAACAAAACAAGTTCTCCAGAGAGAGAACTTCAGGAGAACTTTAAAATAAAAAATAATTAATAAATGTCTAGTTCGAATTTAATTGCTTTTCTTACAGAAATTTTATTATTCTCAGAAATAGAATAAAACTCACGCAAAAAACATTTTTTTCACAAAAAAAAAAAAAAAAAAAAACTTGTATCGATTTTCTTGTCCCAATCTCTGCATTTCAAATGCATTAAGGATAAATTATTTAATTTTCCAAAAAATTACATTGGAAACTTTGCATTTTTTTAAAATTCAAAATCTAAGAGTGTTTTAAGTTTATTTCGCTGTACTTTATTGCACCTTGCATGTAAAAATAAATTCAATGCATTGTATGATGATATAGTATGAATTCAAAAGATGTCATTTTGTTTGCGGTCAACTTTTTTATAGCATTTGATCAATTCGATGAGAGGTGATCCCGTAAAATAAACTATGTGTTTAATGAATAAAGAAGAAGAATTTATAAAATCAAATTATTATTATTTGTAAATTCGTATTCCACTTTGTATTGTGAAATCTTATTTGAAAATGGATGAAATAACAGAAAAAGGTTACACCGTGTTATGATAACATGTATTTCCATGGCTATATTAAAATTTAACTTTTGAGTTGAACTTTACGAAACCACACTGAGCTGTAATTTCAGTTCAAATTATTTCACACATCGTGTTGAATCATATGTAAAATCATTAACTTTCACCAAATTAGATAAATTACCATTTTAATCTCAGGATTCAATAAATTGATGGAAAAGGAATAGATCTTAAATTAAATTACAGCAATACAAACAGTGAGACAGGCATACAATAGAGAAAAAGAAGCAGGTTTAACATATCGCAGTCACAAATACTTTCCAAGTTTGTTTTGGAAAAAAAAAATTAAATGTATAAAATAAAACCCCTTTTCTTTCTTTCTTTTTTTCTTTTTCTCCAAGTCCCGTTTAGGAAAAAATAAAAGTTTAATAATGAGTTATGAAAATGATATGAAGGATTAAGCGCATGGTATGAAGAAATTTAATTACTTTTTAAACAGATGTAGTTATTGTTATCCTTTTACATGTATTTTCGTACAAAAACAGCATCATTTTAAAATCTAAATGAATGATCTCACAATGACTGAATGTCTCCTCAACTTCTAAAATGTAATTAATTTTTTTGCTCACATTAGCGTAAGCTGTGACATTTATTTGAATTTGAAGATGGAAATGCATAAGGAACAGTAGAAATGAAAAGATAATCATTGAAGGTTGGGGGGGGGGGGCTTGAATTAGTTATCTCTGTGTAAAAAACTTCTTAGTCAGGTAGTATATTAAATAAAATTTTGTCGAATATATTTTTAATATAATTATAAAATGAAATATAAATTTAAAAGATTGTTTTTCTGTCGGAGCTCGTTGTTAAAGGAAGTATTTTTTTAATTTAAATATTGTAATTATCCTCAAAAACAAAATAAGAAACTTTTTCTTTTACGTTCCCAAAAAGCTAATACATATGTAGGCAGTAAGAGCAAAGTACAGCAACAGAAGCATTTATCAGCAACTATACTAAATACAAAGAACTCCTGAAGCACTGTTGTCTAGTTCTTAAAATCAGTCAATATGACTTGGAAAATGAATTTTTGAGATGAACTTGCACATTACTGTTTTTCTACAATGTAAATAATAACAAGAAATTATCAGAAATAGATTATACTACGCCAATTTTATACGTAAACATTTATTTATATAAAAATCGACGTAAAACTTTGAGTCTACTTTATTTATTTATTTATTTTTATGTAATTATACCCATTTAAAAGCCAGGTTTAATTCAAAAATCAGTTCAAAACACCAAAATGGAAAAAAGCAAATGAGAAATGTCCCAATTTTAATGTAAGTTAGGAATGTTACATTTTGTTATTTGCTTCAGATAATTGATAAATTTATTTTCTCCGCGAAAATTTTAATATAATGTATATTAAGTTTTTATGTATTTAAATTTTGCTTAATTTTTTATTTAAGTGTATGTTATTCAAATTTAGCTCACTATTACAAATATAAATATAGCGTGTACTTGATTTACGAAGGTTTAAAAATGACTCTTTTTCACTAAAGATAATTAGGAAATATTCTTTATATGTATCTCGTCATAAACAAATAGAAATTCAAATAGCAAATTTTTTCTGTTTTTTTTGGCTGCAAACATAAATAACAGACATTTTTAAAATTGCTGAAATTGTTCATAATTTAGACGTCTTCTTATTGAAATGTTTTATGATATTGCACTTGAAAAATGAAAATATTTTTAAAATCACCGAAATTGTTCATAATTTCGACGTTCTCTTATTTAAATTTTTTTATGATGTTGCACTTGAGAAATGAAAATATTGTTAAAATATCATATTGTATGCTACAAACTCAAGTATATTTGTGATACTTCTGTCGAATACAATTTGTTTTACTTTGAAAAGAGTGCTTAAGATTATGCCTGCTTTTTTTATGTATGAGTAAAAAGAAAGATTAGCTGTAATCCCTTTATGTCTGAAGAAGCACAAAGAAGATGAAAAATATACATATTGATTTTATCTTTTAAAAATCCTTCTATCACCTACATAAATTAAAAAAAGAAAAAAAAAGTTTTGGGAGCAATTAATTTGTATCTCCTTTCATCAGGTAGAACAGAATTTAATTGTTCCATCAAGGATAATATGCAAACTTGATTCAATTTAATCTTGTTAATGTAAGACAGCAGCATTCTAATCCACCTGATGAAAGGAGTTACTAATGAATTGCTTCCCAAACTATAATTGTATTAGATTACTTTTGTCATTTTTATATAGACGTGAGAAAGATTTTTTCAAAAGTTATTTCATTCTGTTCTTCATCCAACTGGATTTAATAGACATTCTTGTTGGAAGCGATTAAAAATCAGCCTTCTTCATGTGCTAACAATGTTTTTAGCTATGTAATGGAATGATTATTGAATTAAAGATAATCCATACTTTCCAAAACAAAAACAAAATTGTTTTCTCCAAGGTACCAAAGTTTTCTTCAAATAATATAAGATAAAATTTGTAATTTTACAAAACTTTATAATTAATTTTCTTTCTTTCTCTCTTTCTGTCTTTTTTTTTTTTTCCTTATAAAGATTATTGTTATTATTGTTTCCTTTATGTCTGAAGAAGCACTCAGAAGATGAAAAATATACATATTGGTTTTATCTTTTAAAAATCCTTCTATCACCTACATAAATAAATAAAAAAAAATCAAAGTTTTGGGAGCAATTAATTTGTATCTCCTTTCATCAGGTGGAACAGAATTCAATTGTTCCATCAAGGATAATATGCAAACTTGATTCGTCCAATTTGGTATAACTAATGAGGTCACTAAAGATAAATGATAAATTTATAATAGCACATAGTAGAAAATGCACTGATTATTTTAAATATTAATAATAGTATAATTAATTATTTATTAATTTATTATTTAATAACTAATTTATTAAATTAAGTTAATATGTAAGACTAAAAGTGCACTCCTACAAAAATCGATTAGAGAAAAAGTGGGAACCTAATTAGGGCCCTTTCAGAAAATTCTTTTTAAATAAACAGGTCCCTGCACAAAATTCCATTCCATGAAAGCAAATTCTTTATTAGTTATTTTTATGTTCTAGGATTTTATTAATTGCTTCCAAAACTATAATTGTATTGGATTAGTTTTGTCATTTTTATAGATGTGAGAAAAATGTTTTTCAAAGTATATGCTTTTTCACTCTGCTCTTCATCATACTGCGGATTCTATTGACATTCTTGGGAAGCGATTAAAAAACAGCAATTTATCAAGCTAACAATGTTTTTGACGATCTTATGGAATGATTATCGAATGAAAGACAGCTTATTCTTAGCCAAAACAAATGCAAAAGCATGCGTTCACAACTTATTTTTTTAGTATTAACATTATTTTTTATTATTAATATTTATTTAGTTCCTAGATCGTCTCTAAAAGAAAATGTATTAAATAAAACAATGGAATACACCTACATCAAACCTCATTTTATACACTGCAAATTCCTAGAATACATTTGGAACACTTTGATTCCAGAAAAGTGTTCCAGTTACCTTAATGTGAACTGAATGTGTTCCCTTAATATGTTCCGAATACGCTCCGCTACAGAGAATGTGTTCTGAAAGTGTACCGAAAGTGTTCTGCTCAGAATATCTATTAAATCTAAACTTGGGAACACATCTGAGAGCGGATTGGGAGCACATTTGGGCACACTTGTGAAATCATCGCTTTCAAAAAGTGCGCTAGAAAGTGTGCTGAACAAAAGAAGTGTCCCCAGAAGTATTCTAAAATCTGTTCAAAAATATGCGCTTCAAAGTGTCCTGAAAAAGGTGACAAAATAAATGTTCAAAAAAGTGTTCTGAAAAGTGTAGGACGATCTGCAGTGTATTTTTCGCGGATTTCTTTATGTGAATATATAATTTACATTTAAACATCCGTTTCTACCCGCTAAAAATGACATTTTTAAAACATAGCAAAAAAATACCCAAATCTGAGTATGTCGCATAGTCAAAATGGATCCGAGTCAAAATTACTCAAGTTTGAAACGTGTAATACTCATTTCTGAAAACATGCACACACTCAAGAATAAAACATCATGTGCTCATTTTTGAGTATTTCCATGTTTCAAAAATGAGTATGAACTGACCTCTATGTGCTTAGTTTTGAGTATGTCTATGTTTCAATATTCTGAGTATTTCTGGTATTTCAGAATTAAAAGCATTGGATCGTCATATTTTAAACAAAAAGTTTCGTAACAAAATGAAAACATCGATTTGCTGATATTTGAAAGAGTCATTTTTCTCAGTGTAAAAGGGAAAAATTAGATATATGTTTAAAAAGTATTTTATGATAGGATAATTTGATACGACCAATGAAGTCACTGAAGATAAATGATAAATTTATAAAGCACATAGTAGAAAATGCACTTATTATTTTAAAATATTCTATGCATCTAATTGTTTAAGTTTTTATAGATTTTATAGAAAAAAATTGTTATTACAAAAATATAAATAAATAAAGTATCATACCAACTAATGAAATAAACAGTAAAATATACATTTGGAGTAATTGATGTTTACCCCCTTAGAATTCGATTTTATCAAAAATATCAAGCTTGTATTATTTTTAAAATTACAACAGTATTTTGTTGTTGTTGTTTGTTGTTGCTCTTAACATGAATTTTAAATATAGCCAATGTGACCTCCAAACTTATTTTAGTTTACTTTACTTTTTTTACGATAAAGAACAATAATCCATGTCATAAAATTTACCATAGAAATGATTTATCAAAATATAAAGTATTTCAGACAAATATGATAAGCCATCTTTATGTTCATCCAGTTGATTTTTAAATAATAAAATGATATATTTAATGCAATTAACAGCAATCACATTGCATTTATTTCATGTACTGCATCATTTAAGGAGATAGAGTATATAGTCTTAAATACATGAACATGACTAAATAGTAGACGTAATCTCATATAACATCTCCAAAATTTAAAAAAACTGACATTAAGTGCCATATTTTAAAAAACAACATAATAATGTAATTTACTAGTTTTTCTTATTGACTAGATTGTTTCAGTAAAATTTTAACTAGGATTTAATCATGTTTCAGCAATGTTTTATCTAAGGACTATACCAGATGATTTTTGCTAAAACAAACATATAATAAAAGCTTATGTACATTAATATGCCTTTAAATACATACCAAACTTGTTTTAAAAAACTTCGAAATTTTTCTTTTGTTAGTTTTCATTTTCAGCATTTTCGATAATTTTTGGTAGCAATCTTTTTTAAATGCCTTCTTTTAAAATAACATTTCTTTTAATCAGATTTTTTTAACCAACAATGTAATTAACAATTCTAATGAATTCAATTATTTTATTTATTTATTTATTTATATTTTATGTTAGTTAATTTAAAATAAAACGACTGTTCTATGAATAAACTACTGTCTTTCAACTGACGAGAGAATACAGAAAAGCATAGAAAGAAAACTAGAAGAGAGCAAAAGCCCCTCTCTAAGCAAGCTTCTATATAGTACCTCACCTCCGTCGTGATTTTTGTTTGTTTGTTTGTTGTAAAAGAGGGAAAAGGTAGGGTACTGCAGGTGCATCGATTACTTTCCAAAAAAAAATTAAATGCCCCTTTGTAAATATAAACTGATTGTGGTACGGCTTTTTGTATTAATTGACGAAGGATTTTTTTAATATTATTATTATAAAAATAAATGTCAAAAACTGCGTTTGATAATACAGTAAAACTTGTTAAAACGGAATGTCGAGGAACCAGGGGTGGGGGGGGGGGGGGGGAATCTGTTTTAGAAAGCTTTAAGTTTTAGCGGGTACAATGTGTCTGGTGTAATTATTATTTTCACCGAAGCAAGAAAGTTTCTTTGTTTAAGGAAGGATTCCTTTATATGTAGGTTCCGTTTTGACAGGTTAATTTTAGGATATCTGTCATTTTACATTAGGCATTGGTGAATAATATCACTTACCATTTTTGAGGGGCATGTCTGCCTCTTTTATGACATCGTTAACGGCATCTTTTCCGTTTAAATGCACCGGACTCGACGATTCCGTTATTCTCGTCATTGTTTTAGAGTCAGTTTTAAAATCCAAAGATGAACGAGTAAAAACGTCTCAATAACCGTAACTCATCAACGTAAACACACAGTTTGAAAGAACAGCCGGACGAAAATATCGAATTTATTTTAAAGTGTCCCTTTGATCCCCGTGTTTACATTAGACCACACCCGGTCCAGGGGTCTAAGGGGGCTCACTCCAGACGCTAAATCTTTACTTTTTACTGCCAAACTTTACTTTTAAAGATCCTCAAAGAAATAACTCTCCAAAGCCCTGCAATTTTTTGAAGTGCGTTCCTTTTCACAAAATGTTTTCGCCGGATAACAAGGGGGGAGAGGAACTCAATTCAGCGCCCGCTATTGGCTGTCATGAGGGGGGAGGCGCTCCGTGATAGGTCGTAAAGAGAAGGTCTCGTGACTGGTTGATGGGATGGGTGTTCATGATTGGTTGCATGGTGGAGGGGGGCAAATTCTGTTTACCATTTCTTTAAGCCCCGTTATTTTTTATGTTTTTTATTGTATTTTGAAGGATTTTTTTTTTATTATTATTGTTGAAGGTCCGCTATACAGTAACAGGTTGAGGAGGAAAAATGTTAGAGAAAAGGAAAGTCGGCCATTTTTCTTACTTCTTGCGGTGCTAAGGGAAAGTGAAACATTTGAAGGAAATGCAGTCGTATTTCTTGCTTGATTTATGTTTGCATAACAAAAAAAAGATTGGAATGAAATCGTCATCATTTACAAAGATTTCATTCTGTGATTTCAAAGTATTACATATATAAAGTGATTTTTGCTACTTTATTTTTTTAATAACAAATGTTTTTTAAATATTGCTAATATTTAAAATATTCATACTCAAGTTACCTACCACAACATTGGACTTAATCTTCGAAAATATTAAGTTTCTATCAAAGACTTGTAAATGCCGCTAAATAAACTTAAAAACAGTAACTATAATTATTTTTCCTATTTGTATTTTATGATAAATACCTTCGTGTATAAGCGATTTATTTAATTTATCTGTAAAAACTATTTTACTCCCCCCCCCCCTCCCTTCCCCACCGAAAATATTATACCATTGTTCAGTATCACTGCTATTACTTTTAGATTTAAAAGCATTATTTTATCTTTTCAACTTTCCATCGAAGGCTTCGATAAGATTTTGCACATACGTGTGCACACTTTGTGAATTACGAAAGAACTCCCATGATTGGTTAAATTATTGTATTCAATAGAATTTCTTTCACTTTAATGAAGTACATAATACATAAGTACTACAATGTACAATACACAATAAGTACATACTCTAAGCAATTAATGCATATTTTTTCATTAATGGTATATTCTACGAAGCAATAAATTGTTTATCTAACAGATTACTAATGAATACGCTATGCACTACTTTTCTATTTACGTAACTTTGCGAATCAAATAATGAAATATTCCTGCTTTATAAAATTTTGCTTCATCAGAGTAATTAATATTTAACGAAACAGATAAAAGATGGTTTAAAATCATCATTGAAATTTATGTTTATAATGAGAACAATAATAATCACGAAAATAATGAGCATGGCTTAAATAGTAATTCGTATTATTATTATTATTATTATTATTCCCGTCTTCGATGTTATTTTTATTGAAGTGTAATTATTAGTTTGTATGTGTCTCTTTATTAAATCATTTGACACATTTATGAATGGAAATTCAACTGAAAGAAACAAAGATAAATTTTGCGTTGCATATTTGCGTTGCAATTTGTGATACAATTTTTAATATTAAATTCAATTTCTTAGTGAATTTTCCTTACTTAAGTCTTTTTCTATCACAATAATACATTGAAATTTCTCTAAAATACAATCTATTAAGGCTGTTCTCAAATCCAAAGGTCTACTTTCTGACACATTTTTTAATTCACTTTTGTTCAGAAACGCATGAAATTGGCAAGTGTTATTACTCAAAAATTTTGTAATCGAAACACGTTTTCCATTTTTTGGTAAGGGCAGAAGATCTTTCAGAAAATGCTGTCAAAATTGGCGGTTTGAACCAAATTCCTGATGCTTCAGCTACAGAAAGGAGAAAAACTTGTTGTCACGTGACACGAATCACTTATAACTCGATAAGTAATTTATTTATCAAAAAATGGAAAACTCATTTCGATTCCAAATCGGTTCAGTAGTCAGTTCTGCCAACTTTATGTTTTTGCGTTTAAAAATTAATCAGCAATTGCGCCAGTAAGTTTTGCGCTGTTCAGCAGATTATTTAAGAACCACCTTTAAAAAAAAAAAAAAAAAAAAAAAAAAAAAAAAAAAAAACTTTAAAAACAGGCGCTAATAAAGAATAATATTTAGAATGCTGGCGACATTTTTTTTCTTAATTAGTTTAATTGCAGTACGTACATTTAATTTTTAATCTCGTGGTTAAAGAATCATTCTGAGGTCATTTCTAGATATTAAACTTAATCCATTTTATTTATTTTTCATTTAAAAGAATAAGACTCCATTAAAATGCAGTTAAAATAAAAAAAGCCTTAGGCAATATTAATATTCCAGTTTTTATGAAATCACTAATGAAAACTATTACATTGAAAGTTATTAAATGCAGAGGAAGAAAAAACTGTAGCAGTCGCAGCAAGCATTTAAAATAAACAGCATTTTACGATATTTCTTAGAAGTGTGATGGAATTTCTTTTCCATCTGAATGTTATCAGGAAACAACAAACAGGCAAAACTTGTGAAAAAAACAAAAGTTTTGAAGCTATGAAAAGCTATTAAGAGAATATTCCAAAATAAATTTTGAATTGAAAGAAGAAAAATAATACATATAATTAAAGAAAAAGTTGTTTGGAAAAATAAATAAATAAAAATAATACAGTAGCCAAACCCTAAAATAAACATTGTATAACAAAAAACAAAACAAAAATCAACAGATTAAGTTTTAAAAATTTGCGATCTAAATATTTGAAAATAAACTTTGTATTGAGGGGGGGGGGGGGGTGAATTTGATAATGTAAAGTGTAAAGTAAATATTTTATTTCAAAAATCAAAATTAAAATCGCAGGGGCGTGGAGGAAAAAGCTGCGAATCTATAAAATATTGTGAAGTAAACATTCTAAAATAAATACTATCTTGCATCCAAAGGTAAACGCTTTTCGCTGAACAAACAAGAAAATAGAGAAACTCGTTATTTGGGGAGTTGTAGTTTCAGCTGAAGGGGACAAAAAGGACTGACCCATGACCAGTTTACAGGGGTGGTAAAAGGATCGTGAAAGGGCATTGATTTGTATTTTAAGTTTTATTTTATTGCGATTTACCAGTAAAAATAAATACGATCGATTTATCTCTGTAATTTCATTTCACCTTTCTCTTTGGGACTCCAAACATATGAGAGATGACAGTAGACCACAAATGGAAGGATGACAGTAAAAACCAACACATGCTTGATATTTTTTATTTTTGCAAGGTTAAAAAAACAACTAGATATTTTCATCAAAATTCAACCTTCGTCCTTCAGCATCATTGCACCAAGTACCTTAAAATAAAATAAAATGCTACCATTTTAACCATATTTGCTTAATTCTAATTTAACCAGCACTTAATCAAAGGGTTTGCTCGACTTAAAACAGTGATTCAATTAACAATACATTTTCAGTGTTCATAAAAAGGCTTGATGCTTCCATCTACCATTCACCCTTCAGCTACACTGCACTATGTACGTTAAAAGAAAGTCAAAATTATCATTCACACCATGTTCACTAAATTCTAAATCAATTTGTTGAAAATTTAAGTTCTCTCCGATATGAAGAAAATTATTTTCCGTTAATCGTTCACATATTAGTTAACTCCATAAAAATTAATAAATGTAGTAACGAATTATAATAATAATTCAAATTAAATAACTAAATAAGGTATGAAAAACATTTTCTTAGATCTGGAACTTTCAGTAATTGTGCCAAAAACGATTTTTTTTTTAACCTTCTCTTTATGTATTTAATTTCGAGTGACTCACACCGAAATCAAAGGTTACTTGATCCACTTTCAAAATTCAAACATCTATCATATGAGAATCATTAAAGTTTGAGCGCTCTAAATTTGGGATAAACAGAACGGAATTTTGAAACAAATATTTTTTAAGAAATAAAAAAAGAAATCGATTTCAAGGCTTGTTTCTTACATTATCGCATTGATATTTCCTTATTTCATGTCATTTGGCGTATTTTAATGAGAGTGGTTTGGCACAACAACACTGTCTAGTGGCAACCCTTTTTTTGTTTACTAATTTCGCTTTAAATGCCATTGTTGCCAATATCGCTTATTTTGACACTCAGTAGAAGAATATGATATATAAATTTTTCGACTTGCCGCCTTAGAAAAAGGAAAAAAAACTATACCCCGTATGACCAGGCTTTTATGTTTAAATGAGTCAGAAAAAGTATCAGCGAGTTTAACGTTGTTCAGCGGGGAAAATATATATATATATAATATATATAACCGCCTTTATGCACCGATATGTTAGAACGTTAAAATGCGAATGATCAAACAGAGAGACAGACAAATTGAGTCTATAAGCATTTGCTAATAATATCAGACTGCCTAATGGATTAACAACACTTGAGAAAACAGCAATTGGGCTCATAACTTTTTCTCTGGAACTACTCAAGTGATTTCAATATATTTTTTTAAATAATTTTAATGATATTTTAAAATAGCTGTAACTAAAATATAAATTAATAGTTCGGCAAGAACTAAAAATACAAAATGCATTAGTTACTGAATCTAAAAATATTTATTATTATTATTATTGAAGTTATTAAAAAATAATTTATTTTCCAGCAAAACAAAAACGATCAAAAGATACTTAATTATAACATTAAAAATATATTAAACAAATATTTAAATAGTTTCAGTGGTTGCCGAGAAAAGAGTACATCAATATCTGTGAAGAAAAGAATTCTGAAAACCGCAGACTGTGCCTCTACATTTCATTAAGCCTTTCATTTCCGTCCACGAGGACTCTTTCTGAATTTGTACTTTGAACTATTGTATACTAATTCATTCTTTTTTCTTTCAGAGAGATATTTTGATCAGTTGGGTCTTTGAGACCAAAGAACAAAGATGTAATGATTGTTGCTTCTGTGAATTATTAAGAAAAGGATTTATAATTTTAATTGTTGTGTTCGGTTAACGTTAGTAAATGTTGTGTGTTTTTATTTAAAGACTTTGTCTTTTGTGTGTGTGAGCATTACTGTTTGATATGATCAAGATACTGTAGAAAACTAATCCATTCATTTCAATCAACTTAATATTTTCCACTCAAAGTAAAATAAAGAAAGAAAGAAAATGATGAAGCACACAGATAAAAACCCAACGATAATTTTTCTGTCATCTCTTCAAAACAAGTGACCTAATTTATGACTCTTAAGTTTCAAGTTTATCAAGCAATAGATATTTATTACCTCGTTATAATCATCTCTTCTAATAATGTGAAGTATGTTTATAATTCGTGATTTGTTATTTGTGATTATGCTATTATAAACTTATTACAGAACTAAAACATTTAAAAGGACAATTATTCATCATTAAATATATCTTGGGAACTTACAGTTGTGCAACAAAATTCTTCAGAAAAAACCCTTAATTATTTGTGAAATATATATGTTAGTGACGTCAATTTATTTCAAAGAAATGATGCAACATCACTTGTAACTTTCCAAACTTTGTGAAAATGAGTCAGTGTATTACTATCCTTCATTCTGTAAAGTCACAGGAAAAAATGTTTCCTGATGTTAAAATTAATCTAAATGTAAACCTTTTAAAATTTTAAGTAATGTAAAATATAATTTTTAAAATCAATCCAAACGTGAACCTATTTATTCAATGTGAATTGTGCATTAATATTATTTTTTACAAGTTTTATTTCAGCGGTGGTGCATCTAAATAGAATTATTCAAGAAGTGATTATAATAAATTCTCAAATAGTTGAAATATATAAATCAGTGGATACTACTAAAATTGGATAAACCATAGAAAAGGTAAGCAATTCCTTTTCTTTCTGTATGTTGAAAACAAGAGTTAATTTTAATTCGAAGATTTTAATATTCTGATGTTTAGCGCTTACCTAGTTGGCCTCGCCCCTTCAAAAGTGATCATGAGCCTGATGAATATATGAACTCAGAATTTATTCTTAAGGATTAATACTTGATTCTAATTAATAAAAATAATACTCAGCTCTTATGCTAGATTAAAAATTCAAGAAAACATAATTGAAAAACTATTTAAACTAATAAAACTTTAAAAACTGTATAAACAAGTTCTCCGAGATGGCGACAATAAAGGAAATGCAATTAGTAGATAAATTAAACAATAATAGTTATTCTATATGGAAGTTTAAAATTAATATGTTGTTAATTAAGGAAGATTTGTACGAACTCGTAACTCAGGAACCCCCTACACCAATTAACGAAGATTGGAGAAAAAAGGATGCAAAAGCTCGCGCTTTAATAAACCTGAGTATAGACGATACGCAAATAGTTCATGTAAAACATTTAGAAACAGCAAAACAGACATGGGATAGTTTAAAAAATATTCACGAGAGAGCCAATTTGTCCAGTAAACTGTATTTGTTAAGAAAATTGTATAGTGCAAAACTTCCCGAAAATGGGAACATGCACAAACACATTACTAATATACTGGAAATAAAAGATAAGCTCTCCGCAATAGGAGAGAACATAACCGACTCGCATTTATCTGCACTTCTATTCTGCTCGTTACCTGCGAGTTATAATACACTAATAACAGCTCTCGAAGCCCGAAATGAAATTGAATTAACTCCCGAATTCATCAAGAGCAAACTTACTGATGAATTTAATAAACGGGTAGAAAATAGTGAGCAAGTTGAAAACTCACAAAAGGTGTTTAAAACACAAAAGAAATACACTCAAGATTATAAAGGGCAAAACAAATATTGTACCTAACTGTAAACAATCAAATCACACTTATAAACAATGCTGGCATCTCAAGAACAGAAACACACAGACCACTACACCTAAAACACAATACAAATACAAAAAGTACACATCGTTGTGTTTTGAAAATACAAAAGGTGATAGTAAAAATAAAATGAATGAATCAAAAACAGATGAACAGGTACAAATAAATAAAAGTGAACATAAAGATGCAGCATTCATAATTGTAAATCCCGCTAATAAAACCTGGTTAATTGACTCAGGAGCGTCGTCGCATATTGCGAACGATAGGGATATATTTACAAAATTCAACGATACTGAAAAAACTACAGTAACAATTGCTAATGGGAATACATTAAATTCTTACGGTACCGGCGAAACACAAATAATGACAAAAACATCTGATGGATGTATAAATAGAATTACACTTAAAAATATGTTATTTGTTCCACAATTGGAATGAAATTTAATTTCCGTAAGTAAAGCCACAGAACATGGCTACAAAGTATTTTTCGAAAATGAAAAATGCATACTATCGTGCAATGGAAAAATATACTTAGAAGCATTAAAGAAACATAACTTATATCAAGTTGAAACACTAGAAGAAAGTTCTCAAAATAAAATAAACATTGCACATGATTGCAGAAATAAAGATTGCCTCGAAATTTGGCATAAACGGCTTGGCCACAGAAATAATGAAAGTATAAAAGAATTAGTCAAAAATGACTTGGCCAGTGGGATAAAAATAAATAACTGTAATCATAAAACAAACTGTGAAACCTGTATAAAAACAAAGTCAACAAATGCGCCGTACTCTAAATCTATCGAAAATAAAACAACAAAAGTATTAGATTTAGTACATACTGATTTATGTAGGCCTTTTAAAACACCCACAATAGGAGGAAAAAATTACTTCCTTACATTCATAGATGACAGTTCTAGATTCACAGTTATATACTTATTAAAAGGTAAAGATGAAGTTTATGAAAAAATAAAAGACTATGTACAAATGGTCAAAACCAGACAAGGGAAATATCCGACGGCGATTAGATCGGATAACGGTGGGGAATACATAGGAAATAATACAGAAGCCTTTCTAAGGGAACATGATATAAAACATGAGTACACAGTTCCATTTTGTCCCAGCCAGAATGGCATTGCTGAGAGAAAAAACAGAAGCTTAATTGAAATGACACGAAGCCTATTATCCGAAGCAAATTTACCGCATAGGTTCTGGGGTGAAGCGATAAATACTGCTAATCACCTCCAAAATAGGCTCCCCACTAAATTGACAAATAAAACGCCATATGAAATTTGGTTCAAAAGAAAACTAAATCTCTATTATTTACGTGTATTTGGCTGTAAAGCATACACTTACATAAACAAACACAAAAGATCTAAACTAGATGACACAGCAGAAGAGGGTATCTTCATGGGCTATGATAATAATACAAAGGGATACCGCGTATTCACTAAAAATGGTGAAATAATAATTTCCAGATCTGTAAAATTTCTGGAAGAAAAACTGAACAATTTAAACGAGAAAATTAATGAACACGAACAATTAATTGAAGATAAAAAAATACATTGAAATAGAAATAGGTGACACACCCTGTACACCTGACGCGCCCAAACAATCAGAAACACATCAACCTCGTAGATCTGAAAGACAAAACAGAGGAATACCACCTCAAAGATATACTTCCGACAATTTTATTGCTTTAGCACACTGTAAAAAATGATTGTCAAATTCACTGCATTTATTCCAGTAAATCGCAACGTAATATTTCCGTATGTAAAAATACCGCAAATATAACAGTAGATTTAACCAGCGTTTTCGCTTTCAAAATCCTTTCATGCGAACAACCAATCAGATCACATCATTCATTTTATAATCGGCGCCTGCGCGCAAAGACATTTTACTAGCATGATTTGCGCAAGGAACTTCTGTTCAAAAGTACGTGCTCTTTCCCGCGCGACGGCGAAAGCGAGCAAAATGGTGTGTTTCTTGACTTACGCTTAGGAGTCTGCATTGTTTATATATCAGTGTTTAATTACAAATGGTATTTTATATTTGTATTAGATAAACGTAAGCTTGTAATTCTAGTTCAATTATCTAAAATATATATATATATATATTATCTAAATTCTTCTCGTCCTTCAGAATTGAAGTGTTTCTTTTTTTAGTATTACAAATATACTCTCTCTATATATAATGTATTTACGCATAGTATTATAATGAATATTTGATGTCTCAGTTTTGCCACATTAAAAAAATTCCTATTAATAAATTCTGAATCCTTATATATATCATATACAAAGCAGTAAAGAAATGTTTTATATGGGATTGAATTTCTATACATAAAATAATGAATTTCAATGTTTTTCAAACAAGCGATGAACTTTATGACTATTCTAATAGTCATCTAAAAATGAAAGTTGATTAAAATCAATGATTTAAAAAAAAATATGGCTTTTAAAATTACAGCAGCTATTGTGATAATTTGTACGGAAATAGGACTGTTAAAATTACAGAACTTTTTGTGGTAATTTGTACGGAAAAATGGCTGTGAAATTTACTACATTTATAACCGTTGAAATGACGGAAAATATGCGATAAAATTTACATCGATTTTTACTGCTATTTTTACGTAAAAACTGCTGGCAACATTGCTGCCTGCAGTTTTTGCCGTAAATTTGACGGATTTTTTTTTACAGTGCAAATGATTGCGATATAACAGAACCTGAAAACTGGAAACAGCTTATCAAAATAAACAATCCACTAGAAAAGAAAAACTGGCTTAAAGCCACTGAAAACGAAATACAATCGTTAATGAAAAATAATACATGGGATCTAGTCGATCCTCCTCTTAATAAAAGAATCATAGGAAGTAGATGGATTTTCAAACGAAAAATTGATAGTTCAGGAAATACACAAAAATATGAAGCACGTTTTGTTGCCAAAGGTTTCAGTCAAAAATATGGGGAAGATTATCAAGAAACATTTTCACCAGTATCACAACATTGTACCATCAAAACATTTCAGCAGCAGTAAACATTTTAAGTAGACGAAATGAGAATCCTCGCGAAAAAGACTGGCAAGCCGTAAAAAGAATAATAAGATATCTATATCATACTAAAGAACTAAAATTAATAATTAACACTAATGAAGAACCAATATTAAAAGTATTCGCTGATGCCGATTGGGCAGGTGATACCAAAACCCGCAGATCAACATCGGGAATATTATATATGTTGGGCAACAACCCAATTCAGTGGACGACGGAAAGGCAAAGTTGCATTGCCTTATCTTCAGCAGAGGCTGAATATGTGTCCGCAGCACATGCTAGCCAAGAAATAATTTGGTTATTGAAGTTACTTGACGATCTAGGCTTTCCACAGCAAAAAACAATCACTTTATATGAAGACAATCAAAGTACCATAAAAATGGTTGAATCAGAAAAATTCACGAAAAGATCAAAGCACATCGACGTCAAATTTAATGCCATTAAACAATATAGCGAAGAAGGCATAATTGAGTTAAGATATCTTCCAACAGAAAAAATGATAGCCAATGCACTTACCAAACCTTTACCCAAGCCTCGATTCATCGAACACAGAAATTCAATGAAAATATTAGTTAATCCCCATGAACGGATTAAGGGGGAAATTGTAGAAAACTAATCCATTCATTTCAATCAACTTAATATTTTCCACTCAAAGTAAAAGAAAGAAAGAAAGAAAATGATGAAGCACACAGATAAAAACCCAACGATAATTTTTCTCTCATCTCTTCAAAACAAGTGACCTAATTTATGACTCTTAAGTTTCAAGTTTATCAAGCAATAGATATTTATTACCTCGTTATAATCATCTCTTCTAATAATGTGAAGTATGTTTATAATTCGTGATTTGTTATTTGTGATTATGCTATTATAAACTTATTACAGAACTAAAACATTTAAAAGGACAATTATTCATCATTAAATATATCTTGTGAACTTACAGTTGTGCAACAAAATTCTTCAGAAAAAACCCTTAATTATTTGTGAAATATATATGTTAGTGACGTCAATTTATTTCAAAGAAATGATGCAACATCACTTGTAACTTTCCAAACTTTGTGAAAATGAGTCAGTGTATTACTATCCTTCATTCTGTAAAGTCACAGGAAAAAATGTTTCCTGATGTTAAAATTAATCTAAATGTAAACCTTTTAAAATTTTAAGTAATGTAAAATATCATTTTTAAAATCAATCCAAACGTGAACCTATTTATTCAATGTGAATTGTGCATTAATATTATTTTTTACAAGTTTTATTTCAGCGGTGGTGCATCTAAATAGAATTATTCAAGAAGTGATTATAATAAATTCTCAAATAGTTGAAATATATAAATCAGTGGATACTACTAAAATTGGATAAACCATAGAAAAGGTAAGCAATTCCTTTTCTTTCTGTATGTTGAAAACCAGAGTTAATTTTAATTCGAAGATATTAATATTCTGATGTTTAGCGCTTACCTAGTTGGCCTCGCCCCTTCAAAAGATACCTGCATGAAGCATCCCATCACGAACCCGCAGGTAAGAGATTATCTTTATTAGAAATTCTTTAAAAACTCTTACCTAAATAAAATTAATGTTGATTGATTAATGAGAATTTTGACAATATCAGCTGTCTTCCATGGGCATCTGCCGTTTGCCCTTTTAAAAACAAATAGCCTGACCATTTGAAAATTCCACTTTTTATAATGTAATTTATCTTTAAAATCTCAAATGTATTTAACCTTGACATTTATATTTAATTCCTATTAAATGTAATGCCTATTGTGATTGATTTAACTTGAAGAGCTTATAACTTGTTATTTAGAACTGACCATTAAATCCGTCATTATTACATCTGAGCGTCATTGAAAGCCAAATTGCATCAGACAGACTAATCTTTGCTAAAGTGTATTCCTTTAATTATTTTTAGAATTTTTGTTAACAAATCTGTAAAATCCTTAAAATTTTAGAAAACAACTTTAACTACAAATTATCTTCCATTTTCCATATAAATGATAAACAGAACGGAATTTTAAAACAAATGTTTTTTTTTAAGAAATAAAAAAAGGAAACCTATTTTAAGGCATTGTTTCTTGACATTATCACATTGATATTTCCTTATTCCACGTCATTTGATGTATTTTAGTGAGAGTGGTTTGGCACAACAACACTGTCTAGTGGCAACCCTTTTTGTTTAAATTAACTTTAAATACCATTGTTATATATATCGCTTATTTTGACACTCAGTAAAAGATGATATATAATTTTTTTGACTTGCCGCCTTAAAAAAAAAAAATGGGGAAAAAACTATGCACCATATGACGACTATTTTAAAATCAAAAAGTAGCATACTGTGTACTTTTACAGCATGCTTAAAATTCGTAATGGTTGGCCAATTTTTACGAAAGTTAGGGTCTCTAAAGTAAAAGGGGGAAAAATCATGCATGAGGCATAGATTATGAAACACTTTCCAACCCTAACATTAAGATATTTCATTTTTTCCTAGAATGAAATGAGATATCTGAAAGAGCAACTTAAAAAACACACAACTCAGTAAAAATGCATTTCCAGCCATTGCTGTCCATATCCGGTAGTATTATGTGCAAAGTTTTTCGTGTAGCTCTGTATGCGATCTACGGAATTGAAACACACCACTTAATACACTCAAAATTAGATCAATTTAAAAACTGGACCACAGAGGAAAACTCACTTCCAGCAATTATCGATCATACTCAGTCCTTTTACCGAATTCCCCTGTGTGTCACTGTAAATGAACGATAAATGCAATGCACTCTATAGAAAACATGCAGTGTACTTCAGTGATTTCGTTATATTTGAAGTATTATAGCATCATTAAAATGCACTGCAAAAAGATCATAAACCATTCTCCGTCCCGTAGCATGCATGGTGGCCGTGACGTCATTGTGACATCACTGCAAGTCACGGTGGTCACGTCAAAAATGCCACCACTCACAGTGGTGACCATCCCCCCCAAACCCAATGACGCCAATCCCCCCCCCCCCCAAAAAAAAAATCTTCCTACATTAACATTGACCCCCCCCCCCTCCCTAAACAGAACATCAATTGTAAAATATATTCTACTGATAATTTAATAATAGCATTCTTACGTACTATCACACAAACATGAAATAAAAGTTTTAATAGCGTAATAAATAATGAAAAAATATATTGTACTATTAGCAATCTGATTGTTTCCACATTTATAAGTCTCTACTGACAAGCCCGTGTTAATACGTTCACTAAGCTCCAGTTTTCACTGCAATATAAGCATTATTTCATTTAATATAATTCTAAATATATAATGCAATATTAATGAATGAAGTAATGATTAATACTCTTAATGATTACATTCATATACGTAATCTTTTTTTTTTTTTTTTTTTTTTTGTTTAATGTTAGAAAAATCAATTCTTTTTAGCATTTAAGATAACATTCAGAGAAAACAACATTACAATTTTGCCCGTTTGCTCGTTAGCCGGAGGATATGAAAATTTAAATTCGTCCCAACATCAGTACTTGTGCCTTGCTTTCCACAGGACATGAGGATCACACTTGCAAGGCAGTACTTGTTTCTCGAGATCAATATGATAGCTCGATATATTACACTTAATGGTTCATTTTTAAATAATTTAATAACAGATAAATACAATATAAATTTAAAGAATTTTTTTATCAAAAATTTTAATCTACACATATTATAAGAAATATAAAATATGTCCCCTCTAAGCATTGACTAATAGATGATTTCTGAACCGTTAGTCTTTGATAAACAGTTTCAACTTCAAAAATATTTAAAATTAGGTGAAGGATTTTTATACGCCGTTTGGGTCAAAAAATGCATTTTTGAAGACGTTACAAAACTTAACTTTTTATACGTCCCTTGGTCCTATATGTTATATTTAGTGAAACAGTCTTCATGCTCTGACATGAGGCGGGGGGGAATCATTTTAATATTACCAAAAGTTACCGAGTTTCCATTTGGAAAAATTTGGCACTTAACACAGTGCCTGAAATAATGTATGATTTGGATCTAACCGCACATCACTTCGGGCACCATGTTAAAAGCGAAAATATTCCAAATTTTAAACTCTCATAACACGGTGAGTTTTTGTCGTACAAAAATGATTTTTATTTCATTTGATATATCAGAGTTTCGGGATTGTTTTACCAAATATAACTTATAGGACCTGTAGGCTGTATAAAAAATTAATTTTTATAACTTATTCATCAGAATTGCATATTTTGATCCAAATTGTGTCCAACATAATTATTTAGCTCATTTTAAATACTTTTGCAACTGGAGATATATGCCTAAGACTAACGATTAAGAAATTATTCATTGGTCGACGTCTGGGTTGGGTTGAGTTGGGTTGATTATTGACGGCCAATTATCTATACCTGGGATATAGGCCCGGGGGGAGTGCCCTTCGTGGGGGTCTTTCTAAGGGAACCTAACCCGTATTTACGCATGGATAAATCCACGGCTCGAAGAAAACCACGAAAACTCCGAACGATTAGGCCGACGGGCGCGATTGGGATCGAACCCAGCACCTCCCGTCTACCAGCTTCGAGAGCAGAACCTCTCAGCCACTGGTGGGTCTGGTTGACGTCTAGAAAAAACACAATGTATGTTAACAAATATAGAAAATATATTCTGGAAAAAATGCAAAGGAGATCAATTCTATAAAACAAATTTGATAAACGTTTGAAAACAAAAAGAAGTAAATTAAAATAATAATAAACTTCATTTATTTATTTCCACAAACTATGCGGTTTAACATATGGAAACCATATTTTTTCATTATTTTGCGTAAAAGAAGACACCAATCTGAAATACATTATTATGTTGGAAAGTATTTTCAGAAATGCGAGCTACAAGTTTAAAAAATGCAATTTTTAAGCCACTGATGTTGTCATATATTCAGAAAAATTATTAAACTCCTTAATTAAACCCTTTCCCCCTCTCTTTGAGCGAGATTTATTTGATAAAATTTAAAGCATTTTTTTCACTTATTTGGCTGCATGAATGCAAAACTAAAGTTATAATATTTTGCCTAAATATGAACTATGCTTTATAAATTTTTAAATATGGAAAGATTTGTTTTAGAGATTCTAAGAAGACTTTTTTAAAGAAAAGACCTTGTCGTCTGAAAAAAAAAATCGCATAAAAGAGGAAATTAAAAAAAAAAATCTAAATTTTAATTTGAAATAAATTTTAATAAATTCTAGAATTAAAAAAAAAAAAAATCTGACTGATGTTTATTTCATCTCGACCAAATATAAAAAAGCCAAAAGATGTAAAAACCTCAAAAAAATATTATTAAATAACTAAAAATTAAAAAAGAATGATACATTAGAATTCAAATTATCAACAAACAGAACTTAAATATCTAGGATAATATTTTTTGGAAACTGTTATGAGTTGAAGTAAAAAATCAAGATGTTAAATTTTCATTTAGACTAAGTTTTTAAATTTTTGTCAATTGTTTTTTTTTCTGACTGTTGTAGTTGTGGCAAAAGAATTTATGACTCATTACTAATTTTGGAAAAAAAAAACATCACTTTCAGTAGAAAGAAGCATCAAGTTAGAAAGCCAAACATCCCCCATGCAAGGCCCCACCAGTGGCTGAGAGGTTGTGCTCTCGAAGCTGGTAGACGGGAGGTGCTGGGTTCGATCCCAATCGCGCCCGTCGGCCTAATCGTTCAGAGTTTTCGTGGTTTTCTTCGAGCCGTGGATTTATCCATGCGTAAATACGGATTAGGTTCCCTTAGAAAGACCCCCACGAAGGGCACTCCCCCCGGGCCTATATCCCTAGTGTAGATAATTGGCCGTCAATAATCAACCCAACCCAACCCCCATGCAAGATCGTAGCCTATTTTTTACAATTTTTACACGACTTATAGCTGTTTCTGCAGAACAGCTTGTAACTGTGAGGGATAGGAAGATTCTGTAAAATATATTCAAATTATTGAATCCATAGAAATTGTTCAAATAACGATAGGGTTTTAAAAATCCCATTTTAATCTACATGTATTTAAGCTTCATTTCTAATGTTTCTTCTTCTTCTTCATCATCTAGTTTTCAATTCTCATCCATTTGCTTTTGAATATCGTTAACAAGAGCAATGTCAGCCATTACAACATTTGTGTGAGAAATACTATATAGCTGACTGAAATTATTAATTTCTTTGCAAATGCTTTCACAATCAGCATTGTAGAAAGTACAAATTTCATTGATGTCATCCGGTATTATTTTCTTATCCTCTTCTGCTATTCTTAAAACTCCTTCGTGCGTAAAATGCGTCGTTTGCGGCACCATTGAAACTGTTTGATCGGAGAATCTGTCTTTAAGTTGGACAATGAGAGCATCTATAATTGTATTGAAAACGTCTACTTTCCATTTCTTTTCTCTGTCGACAAGGCATTCATCAACACCAATCTCATCCATGAATCTCTTTTTCTTTCTTAACCTTTTTACCTCAGGTTCTGTCAGATCATGTTCTTGAACAAATTTATCAATTTTCGATACAGTTTTTTCCCAAGAACTTTCGTCCATGATAATATTTTCCAAAGTTTTTTTTTACACTGTCAATAATCCCTTGAACGGATCCATAATCCACTGCAATTCCTTGAAGACAAACTGTCACAGGACTCATTATACTGAAGACGAAGTCTAGAATATGCAAAGCTGCAACAGTGTCAAACTCAGTAAGTTTTTTTATGCAAGCCTTTTGCAGAAATAACCGTTTCCTTATCGGAATGTTTGTCAGTATGCATATCATAAAGTGATGTTTTAATTTCGTCATAACAGTGGAGGATAGTTCCCACTGCCTTGCTCTTTACTGACTTATTTTGCAGTTCTTTCTTATCCCACCCATCAAGAATGTATTTTTGCATTCGGACCGTACCATACAATCCATTCAAACAAGATAATAAATTACTTAAGACGCTTCTGGAAAGCTATTCCTTTTATCACATCTTGTGGTTCTGATTACCTTTCACCATGCGTTAAACATTTTCCCACCTGTATTCCAAGTATTTTTTTTTATTACCGCACCTTCAAAGACAACAAGATGCAGAATGAGTTCTTATTGTCCTTATCTAGAATTTAAAGAATGAGAAAAACAGGAGCATTTCTGGAAATTGAGTGTTGAAAAAAAGTTAAAAGTGATATCAAGAAAATATTAAAAAAATCAAGAAGTTTTTTAATAGAGGAAAAAAAGGAAATATTAAGAATTTTAAAAATCCCCCCAATATGTACTTTTTCTTTAAATTGCCCCCCCCCCCCAAAAAAAAAAAATTGTATGACGCACTTTGCGTCACCAAACCCCTCTCTGGGCACCCCTGACAACTCAGTGATAAAAAAGAGCAAGAATACTTTAAAACATGTTATTTATTGTGAAATTTATCGCTCTGGCAATTTTTAAAATTTTGGTGACGTCACTGTGACGTAATTACAAGTCACGTACATTACATGAAGAATGTGACCAAAAACCACCAGATTGTGAAGTCCCATTGTGACCAAAAAATTATATTGTGTAGTCTCATTGAAATCAAAATGTGAATTTTAAAAATCTTTAAAAATGAGAGGAAACATTTAAAAAAAGGGCCGTCTTAATTAGCCGTCAGTACAGGACTGTCATTTTTTAATTTATGGAATTATATGAAAATGAACTTTAAATAAATCAATCGTAGTCATTATGTAATGGGAAATTATGACTCGAACATAATTCTGCAAGTACTCCAAGAAAAAGATGTTTTTATTTTAATTTAAGGGAAATTTTCATTTCCACTTTATTTATTTTTTTAAGAAAATAAATAAATTGTGTTAAAACAACTTTATTCCAAAAAATCCAACAAAAGAAATTATAATCCATCTGTAGTAGCTAAAAAACTAAAAAAAAAAAAAAAAAATAGTAGACACAACTCACCAGTAGAAAAAAAAGGGGGTGTAGTAATGATTACATTAGATGCAAAAATGAGACCATTATATAAGTCCAAATTCTCTACACTAGGAAATGCTGACTGATGGAGAAAAGGATAATAATAAAAAGAGAGAGGAGCTAGGATCCAGTACAGTCATCTAATAAAAGGGAATGCTGGTACTGCCAACTACCTTTAAAAATAGGAGCAATTTAATATTGTAAATCTAGATATAAATAGATATGAAGATTAAAGAGGGATAATATTGTAGTAAACAATAATTACTAGTATTAAATAATATGGAAGATAAATGTAGATAATTACTTAAAAAATAATTAGATAAAGAAGATAATATTAAATAAAAATATAGATAGAAAAAATAAAAAAGAGATGAATATGTATGTGATGAATTGTTATTTAAAAGTAATAATTTAAGAGGGTGAAAATATATACTCATGTATGAGGAGTCATTATGTAAAATATAGAATGATGCATGATTGTGGTAAATGCATAAAAACCAATCTTTTTAAAATTTATTTTTTAATTTTTGTAACTTTTCTTTAGCAGTTTCACCTCAACCCTCCGTAATGGTATTTTCGATTGTATAGTTTTTTTTTGAGAGAAATTTTATTATCATTATTATTGTTATTATTATTATTTTACATTTTTTAAAGAAGTTCTTATAAATTTTTCAGCAATACATGTTCACTCGCCATAATATTGTTTTCCGATTTCTACTTTTTATACATATGTAATGGCCCTACTGGTAAAATTAGATGAATATTTGATGTCTGATCCACGAAGAAAGAAAGGGGATAATTATAAGACAATGCTGTATGTTTTGATTTTAATAAATTTGGCCTTATAAAATGGAAGGAACATAAACGTTTAATACGGTTACAGTGATTTAAAAGAATATTTCTGTAAACTGAAATATGTAGAGAGGAATAAAAGATACTAAAATTAATAACATTAAATGAAAAATCATTACGTTTATCATAAATATTGAATGTTAGAGCACGATAAGAAAGAATAGTAATATTAAAGTCCATAAAATTAATTGTAGAATTTTTTAAATAAGTAGTATTAAGTTCTAGATTTGAAGGATACGCAACAGGAAAGTGTATAGGTTAATTATCCTCAAATACAAAGGATCTACTTTCTGACACAATTTTGAATTCATTTTTGTTCGGAAACAGATGAAATTGGCAGGTCTTCTTATTCAGAAACTATGTCATCGAAATGAGTTTTCCATTTTTTTTTCGTAAATGCAGAAGATCTTTCAGAAAATACTGTCAAAGTCTTCGTTTTGAACCGAATTCCCAAGGCAGAAGAGCGAGAAAGAGGAAAATCGTGTTGTCACGTGACACGAATCGCTTATAACTTGATACGTAATTTATTTATCAAAAAAAGGGACAACTCATTTCGATTCCAAATCGCTTCAATAGTCAGGTCTGCCAATTTTATGCTTTAGCATTTAAAAAGGAGTCAGAAAATGTGTGAGAAAGTTTTGCGTTGTTGAGCAGGTCATTTGAAAATCACCTTAAGAGAAAAAATAATTATGTCATCATATATCTATAGAGTAAAATATTACTGTTAATAAACTTTCTTTCATAGAAATAAAGATGTAAATCTAAATAGCATGTTGGAACTAGCTGCACCTTGTGGAATACCCTGTATCTGAATAAATATAGTATTATTTTGAAAAATATAGTTATGAAAGAATAAAATATTAGTTATAGTTTTGAAATAACCAATACCAATATTGCCAGAATTACTGCTGAAATTTTTTCTAGAAATAATGAATTATTACTAGAGTGTAAATGTATTGTGTGAAACAAAAATGTATTTAAAAACATAAGAAGCTAGATAAAATTGAAAACATATATAAATTTGAATAATAAATGGAATATATATCCCTGTGTGTCTTTCTTAATACGCTATCTTCCAATTTTTTTAAATAAAAAAAGTCATCTTACTCGTACGTGGAAAGGATGAGAGTAATTTTCGTGAAAAGTATTGAATATCTTAAAAATGGATCAAATTTTTCAATTATTTTGTAGATTTCTAACTTCAATTAACTGTAATCTCATTAGAAAATATCGTTAGTAAATAGATTGAAGAGTACTTAACATCCTTCGTATAATATTAATATTTTGTTGCTGTTATTATTATATTCGAATTATCAATGTAGTTTATGTATTGTGATAAAGTTATGTGTTTATTCGATTACATATATTTTTCGAAATGATTCCTTAAATACATGTAATCGGCGCTGTCTGAAATTGATTCAGTGAATTTTTAAAATGTCAGTTTAAATTTAAGAGGGGTTAAAATTTAAGAGGTTAATTTTAAATTTAACTTTGGAATCAATGTGATCACAAACATTAAAGTAACTCAAGATTATCGTATTTATTCGCATACCTTTTGCCCACTTGTGCATTGTTTGCATCACCTTTTAGAAAAACAAAGTTAACATAATTTTCTTAGTAAATATTTGAAGTAATGTAGTTTGGTAAAGTAGCATTTTGTATTAATCTCACAACAAACGATGTGTAGTTAAACTTACAGGTGGTTTGCAAAATGTATACATTTTAACGTCTGAATGTGAAAAATATTAAAAACACCAATTCAAATAATTTAAGACAGACATGAGTACACATAAAATAAAAATTTATAAAAAAAAAATATATATATACATAAAAACAGTTAAAAATACAAAATAGTAGACGTTTCGCCAAGCGACACGCAAGGCATCATCAGTACAAAAACAATCTATTGCATAACAAACCACAGAACAAGGAAAAGGAAAGGTTTGAAATCAAGGAAAGTTGAAGATATTTTAAAAACAGATAATATTCATTAGGGACAGAACGAGCTTCATTCAACGTCTGCGATCGCAATTGAGTGAACCAACTCTCAAGGAGTAATCGACCATGGTAGCTGTTACAACCTGATTTCAAAATACTGGCGTTCGCAATTAGCGGGATGTGATTCGTTTGAAGTGAATGCTGGACAATTTTTGAATTCAAATTACTATTTTTTAAAGCACTAGTATGTTCTTTTAGACGAATTTCCAATGATCTACCTGTTTCACCAATGTAGACACTATTGCAATCTTTACAGGGAATAATATAAACAACACCGGGTAATTTAGACTTATCATATTGAAATTTATGCTTAGTGAAAAAGGAACTCACTTTATTAATTGGTTTAAAAGAAACCCCAATATTGAATGATTTTAGAATGCCAGAAATTTTTTCAGAAATGTTCTTATAATAAGGGATACAGATAAAAGAGTTTGGTTTGCTACGTTGAAAAGGGGGGGGAGTAGAATTCACAAAATTTAAAGTATTTTTAAAGATTTTTTTAACAAGACCTATAGGATAGCTATTATTAACCAAATCGCGATAAATTTTACACTTCTCAACAGGTGGTTCTCAAATGACCTAACTCAACAACGCGAAACTTTCTGACACAATTTCAGACTCACTTTTGAACCCAAACAGCATAAAATTAGCAGACCTGGCTACTGGAACAATATGGAATACTGGAGCAAATGAGTTTTCCATTTTTTCATAAATAAATTGCTTATCGAGTTGTGAGCGATCCGTGTAACGTGACAGCACGTTTTTCTCCTTTCTAGTCCTGTCGCAACGGGGATTCGGTTCAAAACGCCGACTTTGACAGTATCTTCTGAAAGCATTTACAAAAAAAATATGGAAAACGTCTTTCGATTACAAAGTTTCTGAATAAGAACACCAGCCAATTTCATGCGTTTCCGAACAAAAATGAATTAAAAAAATATGTCATAAAGTAGCAAGTTTGGATTTGAAAACAGCCTTAAGTTTGCTTATGAATCGAAACGGAAGATGAATTTACCCGTTCTGCCACATTTTTGCTCTCTTTCCAGCTGTATTAAGCACACATATAGCGGCAGAAAAATGTATTTGGACAAAACTTTTTTTTTGAGTGTGTGTGTGTGTGTGTGTGTGTGTGTGTAATTACCATATTTACTCACATAGCTGTCGCTCCCACGTATTTTAAGCACAACCTACTGTTGGAAAAAAAAGATTCGAGTCAAAAACAAAGATTCGCAAAATTTTCGCATAAACATTATGCGATAATATGAGATAATATAACAGCATGTACACTCGTAGTTTTCATTTTTCAATATTTATTTTGGTTATTTAAAATAAAATTACTCTTTTTTTTTTAATCCGCCGATATCTTTTCTTCAGCTTCAGCACAACTGGGTTCAGATGTAACTGATAAAGTAATATCTGTGATACATAAGTACCTGATTTGTTTACATTGAAAGTTTCTTATAACATGGTAGAGTGCTTTGTTGAATAAAACAGTAACAGGGCAGATGGAGGAGAATTTGGAGTGAATGGAACATTTTATGTTAGCGTAAACAGTAATCCACAAAGAAAAATAATAAAAAGATAATTGTATAGTCGCGAATTTTTGGAAATACAATTCATAGAAGATGCTAAATGGTTTTCATGTTTCAAAGCATAAGGTTTTTTTTTTTTCCGTTTTCCTATTGTATTGTAAAATGCTCCAGAATCTAAAGGAAAAAAAACAGATTATATTATCACTGTTGAAAAATTATACGAACGCTTGAAACTGTTATGCATTTTGTTTAATCTTAATTAGTTATTTATTAAAATGCTACATTCATCTTACAGAAGGTCATTTCTCTTTTTATTATAAGTTGCCCTAGAAAAAAAAATCGCGTATTTTTTGCATTTTCTACTTTTAGAAGCGAAAAAATGTGCGCAAAATATACAAGTAAATATGGTAATTATAATTTTGAACATGAATTTTAGCAAAATAAATGCAAAAATTATTTTTAAAAATGAGCGAATATTTAATGATAATGTCTAAAATACAAAATATGCACATTTTTGTGGCGAAAATAAAAATATTTGAATTATTATACAAAGAGCTATAATTTGTTTGAAAAAATAAAATATTTAAAAGTTCTGGAAGTAATCCAGTATTGGCTATATCGAATTCTAATCTGTCTGACATGGATTCTACGAGTTTCTTTTAATTTGAAAATATATTTTACCAAGTGGAATTTTTAAAGATATATGACACTATCAAGACCAAGGAAAAAGCAGCGAAATAGTCGAACGAAATACCACACATCACAAGAGCTTTACAAACTTACAAATTGAGATATACTGGTTTAAAGGAATTTTTTAAGAAAAAAAATAAATGAAACTGACTTCAAAGGATTGTTTCTTACCGTATTACACTGATATTTACTTATTACATGCCAGTTGGTGTATGTTAGAGCGAAGTAGTTTAGCGCAACACAGTGTTTGTGGCAACCCTTTACTGTTATCCACTTTCACTTTAAATGAATCCCAATGTTGCCAATATCGCTCATTTTGATGCACAGTATACGATGGTACAGTGAAATATTTGACGTGTCTCTGTAAAGCGACGAGTACTTAAAGTATCACTGTGTACCTTAACAACCTATTCCCATTTCGTGACAATTTGCCCATTTTTACGGAAGTTATATTTTAAAGTCGAAAAGCACAACAAAACAGATGTTCTAAGTCACAAAAATTGGTACCTTTATGATAGCCGGGCGCAAATACCGCTAATGGCCCCTTTTCCCCTCGCCAATAGCAGCTTTTATTTTTTGGGCGTATAAATTAGAAACAACGTTTTGGTGTTGAAATAAAATATTTTAGTATTTGTTATTATTTATTATTTTTTTTATTTAAAATGAAATTAAAAAAAGGCATGCATTTAAAATATATATGTAATATATGTATTTTAAATGAATGTGATATATTTCTAATGAAATGAGTGAAAGGTTTACATTTTAAATGAAATAACTGCAATACAAATTATGACAATATGAGCAATATTTGACAATTTATCACCTGCGCCCAGATAACATAAAAGTACTTAAAAGTTCTTTTTCTAGAAAGGAAGTTGCTAAGAAACAATTATGTATTTTTCTTGTTTCATTGTAATATTTTAATTAATGATCAAAATCAATTTACCCCCAAAACTTTTTTACGCAAAATTATGCTTAATTGAAAAAGAAAATAATACTTTTTTAAGATTTTATTTTTCTAATTACCAAAAGATATGTACAGGGTTATTCTAAATGATGGACCCATTTTCAAAAATTGTATTTATTTAAGTACAAATCCAAAATGAACAATCTTTATACCAATGTAAAGAGGAAGTTTCAAAGGGTTTTTTTTTTTAGACATTATAAATGTTCAATATGTCCACAGTTTGCTGCACGGCAAACATCTACGCGATAGCTAAACTCGTCCCACACACCAGAAAGCGTATCTGCTGTTACTGAGTGCACGGCAGCAGTGATACGCTTCCGCAGATCGTTCAGAGTTGTCGGTAGTGGCGGGACGAACACAGGACGTACAAGTCGTGCACTCAGTAACAGCAGATACGCTTTCTCGTGTGTGGGACGAGTTTGGCTATCGCGTAGATGTTTGCCGTGCAGCAAACGGTGGACACATTGAACATTTATAATCTCTTTAAAAAAAACTTTGAAACTTCTTCTTTTCATTGGCATAAAGATTGTTCATTTTGGATTTGTACTTTAATAAATACAATTTTTTGAAAATGGGTCCATCATTTAGAATAACCCCGTATTCTTCAAATTAATAATAAAATGAGGGGGGGGGATCAGATTTTTTCCACGGTTTATCAAGAGTGAAGTACTAAAGGATAAAAATGCTGTTTGTCTGTGAGGAAGTCTGTTTATTCAACATCTTATTTGGAATTTCGACTTAAAAAGATTTAGTAGTAAGTAAACAAACAAGGAAAAAAGGGCAAATATGAGACTGTTTTAATTTATTGAAGAGATAAAATTTAAAGCTTGTGTAATTGTATCTTTTTAGCAGCCTAATAAAAATTTTATCTTTTGCAAACTTGCCTTTACTGAGAAAAAAAAATCCATCTAGTAAAATGTAAATAGTTGGTCACTGGACCACAAACAAGATTTTGTTTTTTTTTTAAAGCTAGCCCCGTAACTACTATCAAGCTTAAGCAGTAAAATAATCGTGGACCAACTGAAAGAACACCGCGCATCACAAGTGGTTCACGAACTATACAGATAAATAATAGCTATGTAGATATACTGCTCTAAAAGTTTATTTTCTCCACATCCATAGAATAGACTCAATGTTACTACTAAGAGGGGCTAAGAGATCATGACATAATCCCAATCGTTTAATGGCAAAAGTGCAAATCATTCATAAAACTCTGTCATGCAACGTGCGCGTTTCATTTTTGGTATTTTCATTTACACTTCTAGATAATCGTTACCCATCTAGATATTAACGCTAGATATTACTCCCAATCAATTAGCGCGTCTATTAGTCACTTCGAACTGAATGCACAAAAGAGAGGCGTAGAAAAACAAAAAAAAATCTCCCTCATCTTTATGGTGTTCCGTGCACACAACCTCCTGCACTCTTCTCTGACATGTCTGCTGAAGAGATGAGGGGGATGCTTTGACGTCAACAACGTCCAGCAAGAGAAGGCAGATGGCTTCAGCAATTCACTGCAAGGTAGAGTAATGACCGGAGAAGAGCTCGGGCTGCTTGTGAAGACTTTTAAAACTGGGAAATTGCAAAAAATGAGTGCACAGTGAAATAAATACCGTTTATACGCGCGTATAGGTCAACCTCGCGTACAATTCGGACCTCACCTCTACTTCGAGAGGGAAAAAAATCGGAAGAATTAAAAATCTCACATATAAGTCGAACCTTTTCTTCGCGAAGAATAAAATCGGAAGAATTCAAAAACTAGCGTGTAAATCGTCTCCCTACTTCGACAATTAAAAAAAAAATTTAAACTCGTATATAAGTCAACCCTTTATCCACTTCATAAATGATGTAAAATAAAATTTTATGGAACGAAAAAAAAATTCCTAAACTATTTGAAGTATAAATGGATAAATATACATAAAATCATACATTCTATCACCATAAAAATGTAGTCATTGGCATTATTTAAATTCCGACTCTGTATCAGAATCGCAAACAGTTCAGCGAAGTACAGAGGGTGTTCACACATTTTGTAATGATTTTGGAGTAAGGAATATATAATCAAATATAAGAATTTTATTTTCTTATATAATCAGTTGGACTTATATAATCAGTCTTATGTAATCAAAATGGTGATTTGGTCACTGCGCGCATGATTTCTAAGAAATGGTTGAATATAATTTCTAGAAATTTTGACTGAAGGTATAAACCTTATGGATGCACAAAATGACCTACTATTATGTTCATCAATTAAGAAATTTAGGAATTATGATTATTTTTATTAAAAGAGTATTCAAAATTTTGAGATTTTTTTTTCTTTGAGAACTATTTATTATATTTTTTGCAGTGTATATAATTTTAAACACATATTATATATCTAATCAATAAAAAAAGATATTGGCTCACTGTGACAATTCAATTATGAAAAATCCTACACGCAAGACATAAGGGAATTCGTTTATTAAAAAAAAAGCCTTACATTTCAAATTAAATTAAAAAACTTTATATTCATCTAGAATCTTTTTCAGAACATTAACTGTTAGGATATGTCTCTTTTAATGTGTGTTTGAGATTTTATATCCAAAAGTTTATCAGATGTGGAGTTATTGCAATCCATATTAGGGCCATGGTTACATGTAAATTATCAGTTTCAAAGTTACCTGTCGCCAAGGCTCGGAAGTAGCGCGTTACAAGTAGCGAAACTACAGTAGTCACCACTTTTTCAGTAGTTTGTAGTGTAGGGCGCTACATTTTGAACAATGTAGTGTAGCAAGGAGCGCGATATAAAAATCAGTAGTTTGTAGCGAGAACCGACGCTACTTTTAACGCTACTTGAGGGGGGGGGGGGGAATATGCCATTCTGCAAATTACGTGGCCGAAACTTGCATCTTTGTGCAAAATTTGTTCTGGTCAACAATTTGCTAATCTCAGCTGCAGTGTACAAGAACGCATCGTAAGACGTGATAGATTTTTTCCCATTGACAATTGTTGCTAAAATCAAGAACTAACTCACCAAAGGAATTAAGTTTCTTGCTGGCAACATTTGTCTATTTACTCGTTGTTAGGTCTTCATGTTTTAACGCCGGGTTTCTTATTATTAGGAATTGCTTTATTTACAGATTTATTTATTATTTGCATTGAGAGTTGTTTTCTGTAATTTTCTAGATTATACTATCTCTCTTAATTTTGCTACGAAATTTGGAAATGTGTGTATAAACTAACATTTTGGAGACTAACAATAACATTTTCCTGTATGTTATCTTTCTTAATTTTGTCATGCCCTAGTTATGTCCAGCAGACGGGATATAACGAGGGGTCGTTTTATTATTTAATCCGGGTCTTCAATTTCAAGTGAAATTGAACCCTTTGATAAAATCTGAAAATAGCGAAGGAGTAACTACTTTTGAAAAGTAGTTTGTAGTCGCTACTTTTTTAAACAAGTAGTTGTAGTTGTAGTTAACTACATTTTCGACAAATTAGTTGTAGTTGTAGTCCGTACTATAAAAAAGTAGTTTTTCCTACCCCTGCCTGTCACCTTAAGAAACATAAGGAATAATGTAAAAATTCTATTCACTATTTAAAAATTATCGAATCCTTCTTACGGAGACAATTTTATATTACAAAATTAGCAGAATGATAGAAGTCACTAATTCTAACAACATTTCTGTTCAGAATTTTTACTTTGCATACTTATATTGACAGAAAAACTCTACAAAAGCAAAAAAAAAAAAGAGAGATCACACCTGCAACTTATTTTTTAATTTAATAACAAAAGATATTTTTTTACCAAACTTTTTTATGGCCATTTTCACATCAAATGATGTTTTTCTTCAAATTTATTCGAGAATTCGAAATAAATGAATAAAACACATATAAACAATTGCCTTTATTTTAAAAGGCTAATTCGGTTAAGGTGAACAATTTCAGAAATTTTAATTAATCCTTTTGAGATATTTCACTTAATTTCAACAAAAGGTAAACCACTTATAAAGTGATAAATTTTGCCCCACTTTGCAAAATTTTTGCTGGTCGTTTTCGAGTTTTCTCGTTGAAATTGAGTTTTCCTCAGTGTATTTTTGTGATAGACCGACCTTCTCCCCCCCTTTTTTTTTTTCATTAAAATCTTTTTTTTTTTTTTTTTTTTTTTTTTTTTTTTTTTTTTTTTTTTACTTTACTTTTATTTATTTATTTATTTATTTATTTATTTATTTATTTTTAATTTTAATTTTTATTGTTATTTTATTTTTATTTTATTTTTATTTTTATTTTATTTATTTATTTATTATTATTTTATTTTATTTTTTTATTTTTTTGGAAGGGGGTGGATTGTTGTTGTTGTTTTTATATCCGAGGTTTTTACAAACGTGTTCGTCTCGAATAACTTTTTACTTGAAAGTATAACTTTATATGTCCTTAACTGTTTAGCACTTTAGAAAATATTGTCATTGGACGATAAATAAATTGTAATAATGTTTGATGACGTAAAATTTTCTGCGGTAGCCTCCCGGCCCATAATTGGCGGTCCCTTTTTTTAATTATTTTTTTTGCTGTTTTTTTCATTTAAAATTTTGAAAATTACTTTTACGTGTATACTGTCTACTACCGTAATAAATTGACTGTTTAACTAAACAAAACAATTTTTTTTTCTTATAATTTCTTAGACTATTTATATTGAGAAAATCACAAAATTTTCCTTTTACCTGCACCAGATTTTCAATATACAAAAAATAAAAAGATAAAGTTAAACAAAATTTTAAAAATCTGTAAATTTATACGTCAATATATGTAATTAAAAAAATAACATATACAAAAAAGTAAAATTAAGCTAAAAAATAACTAAATAAATACCAATTTAATATAGAGCCACTATACTATGCTTTTATTACAAATTTAAAATAATTAAAGTCACAAGTCTTTTCAGTTCCCTTTTAAAATGACTAGATAAAATTAAATGCAATTCAGAAAACTAGCAAATTTATATGATGGACATATGTTGTAATATATAAACATATATATGATAAAACTTCTTGTAATTAATATAACTATTAAATCATAAAATAATCGCCACAATATAAATTAACTAATAATTAGAATACGAGAGAATATATATATCCAATATTGCGAAGTGCACTGATTATAAAAAGAGGAGAAGAGTCAAAAATCCAAAAACAGTATGAAATAACATTACAAACAGTACAAAATAAGAAAATAAATCGAAGAAATAATTAAATAAACATTAATTTAATGCGAAGCAATTGTGCTAATTTTAGGTCAAACTGTAAAGTAATTACAGGCACAAATCCTTCCAATTTACTTTTAAAATGAAAAAAAATAATATACCATACAAAATAGCAAAATTATTCTAGAAAATAATTAAATAAGTATTCAATTAAGGTGAAACAATTTCGCTACCTTTAGAAATAACTTAAAATAATTACAGTCCGAAGTCCTTCCAGTTATTGGCCTATAAATCTTGGTCCGGCGAAATTAGATGAGGCTTACACTGAAAAGGATCCGTTCGCTATCCATCAGTCTTGGGTATTTGGAGTTCAATTTCAATTCGCATGCATCTGAAACTCTTAAGGGACCGTACACAAATAGCCTCTAATTTGTTTCTTATTTAAACGGGAGGTTTTGCGAAAATTATTGTAGACGTAAAAGAAAGAGACTGAGTTAGAAATGCTTTTTTTTTTCTTCTATCTTTCTTCATTCTTCTCTGTCAATTTTTTCTTCCGAACTTGAGAGTTTACATTTATTTTACGCTGCAAAGAAGAAAAAAAAATGTTGATTTTACAGTATAATACTGGCATCCCAGCTGCCAGTATTATACCGTAAAATTAAGAGCCTACATCAGTCATGCGAAAAAACGCACAAGCTAATGTTAAGTCTATGGGAAGGTTCTTGACAGATTTCTCGCTCGCATTTTAATGTTTTTAAATGATGTTTTTTGCATAGGATAGCTGAGGTCGATCTCTAACGTTGTTAGTTTTTACTTTTTCGATTTTGGTTCCAGTTTTTTTTATATAAGGGTACGTTCACTTTCAGAACCGGTATCGGCCTCAGCTATCCTATGCAAAAAAATCATTTAAAAATATTAAAATTCGAGCAAGAAATCTCTCAAAAACCTTCCCATAGACTTAACATTAGCTTGTGCGTTTCTTCCCGTGACTAGTGTAGGCTCTTAACAGTAATAAACAGTAAAATAAGCAATAATACACTACCGCGCATCCGTGGCAGTGTATATTACTACTTATTTTAATGTTTATTACTGTTAATTTTACGGTATAATACTGGCAGCTGGGCTACTAGTATTATAATGTAAAATCAACAATTTTTTTTCAGTGTGTAATGGAGGAAATCATACTATGATAACTCTGCAAAACATTATATGAAACAGTAGCAGTACAAATGAAAAAAAAAAAAAAAAAACCTTCAATTGCACATTTCATTGCACCAACATCAGGAAAATAACATTAAAACGAATACAAAAAGTCCTTCCGGGCTGTACCGGGAGGAAAAATTAGCTCCCCTATTCCTTGTTGTTCAGAATTCAGCTAATTTTACACAAGCACACAAAAGCAAAATGCGCGGGAACCGTTTATAGAAGATTTTCAGTTTTTGTCAATACAGAATTTAGATGTGAATTTTGAAAAATTAATCGGCTATCACCAAGTTTTCTTGATTTACAGCGACCTATTTTTGACGTCAAATTTGACGAGAATTTGACACTAGCAGATATATGTAGTTTTAAGTGTATGAAAGTAGTAACAATGGTTACAACAATTAAAGTAAATTTGCGAGAAACCTCGTTTTCTAAAGTTTATAAAATGAAAATTGATTATGGAAAAATCAGCCACCGTAGAATTTCAAAGCGCTATATCTCAGTCATTTTTTAAGATAGAAGCAAAACAAAAAATGTCCCGGATTTCTTGTATCAAGGCCAAACATTCATTAGTATAAACTTTTGTGATTTCTACATTTTACACAGATTTTTGAAGTTGAAATCTTTAAATGGTCGCCATTTTGAAATAAGATGGCGGATGACGGTTGATGGGTTTTTAACATACTTTCTTTTCTTTTTTTTATGTATTAGCAAGAAAGACGGAATGCAATTATGATTTACTGCTAGTAGGTTATCATATTCAATCTCACAAACAAATAAAATTATGTCATATATCTTACACTCTTTTTTAACGATTTATATCAAAATCATATTAAGAGCTCACTGAAATATATTTTCATTAAAGAATATATACTGCAATACTTTATTTCTCTTACGTCTTTTTATTTTCGTAAACTGTGGGCATATCGATGTAATCTTCTTTTTACAAGAGAAATATCACTATGTCGATCCTAAGAAGAAAAAGTAAGAAACAGTTATCGTAATGGACATATGCAGATAATAATGCATTAAATACTAACAAAGCAGACTAAAAATTAAATATTTTTATTCAAAATGTTTATTATTTATTTTATTTTTTTAATTTATGAATACCTTCTTTTATAAAAGAAATCCGAAGAAAAAATAAGATTGATTATAATAGACACATACATAACATAATGCATCAAATATTAACGAAGCATGCTACAGATTAAATATTTTTATTCAAAATACTTATATTTATTAATTCTTTTAAATTTATATGTACCTACTTTTTCTAAAACAAATATCATTACTTCTGTTCCCAAGAAGAAAAAAAAAGATTGATCGTAACAGACACATACAGAGCATAATACATCGAGAATTAACAACGCATGACAAAATATTTATTCAATATGCTCATATTTATTTAAAGAAAGCTTATATATGTCTTCTAAATAACATACTCGACTTTCATGATGAATATAGTTTTAAAAGAGCTAACGGGTATCAAAGAGAACTGGGAGTATTTGACGTTCGTTTTCTTTCTTTTTTTAAATTCATTTTTTTTCTTTCTTTTCTTTTTTTTTTTAATGTGTATTTGTAAAAATGTGTTTCTCCAGACAAAATTTTTAATATTTCTATGTTTTCGAAATGCTGCATGCATCATAATTTTAATATAAATTATAGTTTTAATATAAATAAAATATACAATTTATAAGCTGTAAAGTTTAAAACAGGATTTAATTTTATTAAACTGATAAATTCCAATATATAACCTATATAATTCTAATGCAAGTTTAAACTAGTGTGCGTTTCTTAAAAACTAAATTTTCAAAGATTTCACAAAAGAGTTACGTATGAGTTTTTTTTTCTTTATGTTTTTTAAAGATAATAAAACAAAATTATACAAGTTTTAAAACGTATACATAAGTTTAAAGTTTAAAAATAAATGCCATTTTAAGTAAAATTTTAATAAATTTTAAAAATTAAAATTATTAAAAAATTAAAAACTATTTAATGTATAAAAATGCGTGTTTGTATAAAATTAGGCACATAGAAATTTTCATATATTTATGAAATTTTTATAAAGAAACTTTAAGTCTGAACTTTCGAAAAGCAGACATTCAAAATTACATATATTTACATAATCAACAAATATGATTCACTTCGTTTACGCTTGGCATTTTTAGTTGGAGAAATATTATTTTTAACTGCAGTCAATACAAAACACTATCTCAACTACATATCCGATTTTATTCCCATTCGAGACATACAGAAACTACAGTGAGCAAATACTTGCCAAAATTATACATTAAATCTAAAACACTGAGCTGTAACATTAAAAAGTATTTGAAATAAGTAAATCTAAATCAATGTTTGCCATATATACAGTTTTTAATTAAAAATGTCTTTTTTAAAGAGATAATTGTTTACTTTTTCAAGAAACTGTCGATATTTTCAACTAAAAACCGATCATCTTTAAAAATAATTCATATGTTGCAAAATCCTAACGCTATTTTGTATATAAATTTATTTTAAATGTGATAGAATTCTTGTAGCAGTCAGAATCTTATTTATGAGTGCTGAAAGATACACTACCTAAGTATGAGAAACGAATTACGTGAATTTTTCGCTGAAATACACATCGACAACCTGTCACCGATGTGAGACATAAAAAAAAATTACAGATGTATACCTACAGATACTACCTTACAGATCTACAGCCTAAAACATCTTCCGAAATACAGAGCTTTTTAAATAAACTTTTATATATACTACGTTCTAGAAAAAGTAAAAACTCTAAAGTTAAATAAAATTTTGTGTCGTAGTTCAAAAATTTCAAAATTATTCAAATCCTATAAAATTATAATCATTGATTTTTTTTTTTTTTCAAAATTCGAATATTTTCATCTATTAGTTGTTAGATGTAATGTGAGCAGTATTAATAACAATAAGATAAATAGTATTAATAACAATACAAATAAAAAAATTCTGTCTTCTGTTTTCAGGTCGTTCTTTCTTCAAATTTATTTTGGAATAGTTACAGTTAATTAGAAAGCAAATGCGTTACTGTTTGTCCCATTTGTTTTCCCAGTTTTTATTGAATTAGAGCAAAGTAAAATATTGTGTTCAAGGGAAATGCCTACCAGCCGTATTTCAACTCTAATGCAGGGTGCGCTGTAATTGGTTACGCTATGGCTTCTAAACTTTCATGGAATTGTAATCAGCGTAATAAACGAAGAGGGAGCACTTTTCAATTCGAAGAATGTTAGCCAAGGGGATCGTCTTCAAAGTGCATCAGCACTTTATTTCCATTCTGTCATTCGTTAAATGCGTAGCTTCAGTACTTTATATAATCTTAATGTTGGGTGTACATATTATTTTTTAGACCTTTCTCTTCTGTAATTTGATTGAGGGATTTTTACTCTCTCTCTCTCTCTCTCTCTCTCTCTCTCTCTCTCGCTGCATCTATCTTCTTCTTTTCTCTTCTTTTTCAAGAAAAATTTGGTATAACGTTATTAAAATGTGATATATATGCCATATAATTCAAATTTGACGTATATGTCATATAATACAAATTTGATGTAAATATCATATTCCTATTTGATGTAAATGTCATACAATTTAAGTTTGACGTTTGACGCATGTGTCACATGATTCAAATATCATGTATATATTATATAATTCAAATTTGATGTATATATCATATAATTCAAATTTGACATACACGCCTTCTATTTCTCCCCCCCCCCTCTCCCTCTCGTTTTGTCTGTTCTACACATACCCATCCCCTTCTTTTTTTTTTTTTTTTTTTTTTTTTTTTTTTTTTTTTTTAATCATTTAATATTTATTTAACATTAATTTATCATCGACATTCCTCATTCTGTATCTTTTAAATAATACAAATTACTTATTTTCCTTTACTATATTTTTATTACTCGTACCGTAAATCTAATCCTTCTTGAATTTTCAAATCACTTTATTTCTATCTCGATTTTTATTAATGTAATTTAATTTATCTTTTTCTCATCTATTTGCTTAACATTTAATTACTTATAATGTAGTATTTATTCCAATCCCAGATAGCAACACATGCTTAATTTTCTTCTTTTTATTTTTCGCCCTCTCTCTCGGCTCATTTCTTTCAGCTATTTCATTGCACATGACTATACAATTTTGTATTCGGCTGCATCTTTGTCGGTATTTTTTATTATTGTCGGTACGTTTTAGTTATTATTATTTTTTAAATTTGTTGTCTATTTTAATTTCTTGTCTATTTTAGTTGAATTTTCATCCATTTCTTGTTTACCTTATATTTCCATTCATTTTGTGTTTTTCCCTACGTTATAAGGAGCTTAATACTGCCAATTTTAAGTGTCGTATGTCGACAATATTCGACGAAATAACATATTACTTACCCATCATACGTAGTATAGGGTAAGTCTTGTAATCGTTTTGAAAATCGAAAAAAAAATTTTGACGGATTTACACGTTTCAGACACTGGAGATTCCGAAAAACATATTTTTAGAAAAAAAAATTTGCCGTCCGTCTGTGTGTCTGTGTGTCTGTGTGTCTGTAAACGCTCTATCTCCCGAAAAAATTGAGATAGAGACTTGCAATTTGGTATGTACTTAGTATGTAATAATGGGAAGAAGCCTATTTCATTTCAATAACCTCGATTAAACGGAACTATTTTTTTCGGACTCTCGAAATATTCGTTCTGATAAAAGGTATATAAAAATTTTCGAAATTGTTTATTTTTAGAAATGAATATAAAAGACAATAAAAAAACATAAATTTTGCATTAAGCAGGTAGTCGATCGGATAATTAGTTGCCGAGATATTTGGAATCCTATTTTCCACACTCTTCGATTTTTCATGACCCTGTATTTCATCCAAATTTCACTTTAAAGATATATTTTAATTGGAAATTTGACGTTTAATCAGATGCAATAAACCGCTAGTTAATAGGATTATTATTTTTGGAGTTATAAGGAAAAACCTCTTTCAAGCAATACAGTAATCAAGCCTTTAAAGTTTATGACGTCATCAAGCCACGATTTTATTTGAATTGCAATGCATTTTATAAGTAGTTTACACATTTTTATTTTAATATTTTACATTATGCATATCCATGATGTGTAAGTATTACGGTGGCCCCCAACGACTAGTTTTTACTTGAATTTGGCTTATGAAACTCCGCTGAAGATTCCATACATATTCACATTCACAGATTTTTTTTTTTTTTTTTTGTATTTTTACACATGTGGTTTCACTTTAATTATATATATATATATATATATATATATACACACACACACACACACACATATATATATATATATAATTAAAGTGAAACCACATGTGTAAAAATACAAAAATAAAAAATCTGTGAATATGTATGGAATCTTCAGCGGAATTATATATATCATTTTATTTGTGGTATTTAGGCATTTGGGACTTGATAATTCTGTCTAAATTCCACAAATTCCATTGATTCAATTTCATTCATTCAATTTTTAATTTAATTTCTTCTTCTTTTAAATAAGTATTTGATATCTACATTCAGAGTGTTGGGGAACACTTTCGGTGTCAATTAATTATTACTTACTAAATCATAATTTCATAGTTTCTGTTGGTGTTTCGGTAATGTTTCATTAATGGTTATATATATATATATATATATATATATATATATATATATATATATATATATATGTAAGAAGATGATATGTAAACAGTTGATTTACTGGAATTATATGAACAACTAGACGTTGAATAACAAAATATAAAGTTTAATACAGTCCTAGAAAGATAATTCTACAATACTTTACTAGTAATAATTTCTTCACAGCTAATACACTTCTCGCCCAACATATGCAATATATTTATTTTCCAAAAGTCCAACTAGGCCTAACAGTGCCTTTACTGGCTGTTTCCCATTTCGACGCTTGCTTCACAATAAAAATTAGAAGACTGGCTCTTTTTCCAATTTTGAAGATATTCCAATCTTGATCTCGCGATCCAAAATATTTATAACTCGTGCATTTAAATAATGGATAATAATAGTACTAGAGCATCAGTTAATTTGATGATCATGCACGTCATAAAGGAAATGAAGTGTTTAAACTGAAATCCTACAAATAGGTCATCCTGACGTGATGGCGTCTCGACATCAGCATCTTGGTTTATTATTTTTTTCATGCCTAAACAGTTAATTTTTTGAGAATTAATATGGTGCTGCCATCTACTGAAAAATTAGTGAATATACTATGATATAAAAAAAAATTTGATTACTATTATTAGATAAAAATTAATACAAATACTGTCTATAGAATGATAACTGATAGTTAAATAATAAATAATAAACAAAATTGTGGATATTTAAATAAATAAAACTATGTTGATAAATTTTCAATTACATGAAAAATAAATTAATTAATTAATTAAAAATTAAAAATAAATTTAAAAAAATTAATAAATAAATAACAAAATAATAATAATAATAATAATAATTGATGTATTAAAGAAAAATTATGTGTAAAAAATGATATGTAAAATGGTGAATTTAATAATTATTGATTAATGCTTCAGATAAATATTTGTACCTAGCAATGACATAGCAACAATTAAATTCCTTTGCCAGTAATGCATCATCACTTAAATTAATAGCTTTCTGTACAATTAATCCATTTAAAGATAAGATGTTGACCAAATACAATGAAATCACTATACCAAATAGCAGAGTCAAATTACAAATTAAGTGATGTAGTCCTAAGAAATGAAATATAATAAATTCAAATGAAAAAACAAGAGTATAAACTGAGATGAAAGCTTATATTGTAAATCACTTCATCAAGGGCAGAGGATTTACAAATATAAGCAATGAACAATCGATTTCTGCACATACACTATAGCTTTATGCTAAAAATTTTGTTTCTCTCTGCCCAATCGATTGTCAAACAAGACTGAAAAACAAGAAATTTTTTTAAAAAATGTTTTTATTAGCTTCTTCAGTTTCCTTTCACTTTCTAATACACACCATTTACAATAACGTTTTTATTTGATTTTATTTTGCTATCTTTAAAATTATCTTCACATCGGTATATTGTTTATAAATGCCTTTTTAAACTAATTTTTAAAACGTGATGAGTTGTACAAAATGCATGCTTTCATGAAGTAGCGTATAACAGACATTTTACATCAAACTTAATATTCACAAACAGGGATATTTAAAAAGTACTCTATATAACGAACTTTCAGACAAATTGATACGTTATATGAATCTGCCCAGCCTTCTAACTTTTGTGGTTGATCATTATGTCATCTCTGACAAAGACATCGAACAGACTTGTCAGAAAGCCAAGACCTATAATCTAGCAGCATAGCACGCAAGTACATTTGACGTGAATTAACTCATTTTTTTTTCGTAGCTTTCACGTCAGAAATACCCGCCCACACGGATGGTAAAGGTGTTTGATAGAACATGAAAAGTCAAATAATATCTGGATTTATGGTTTTAAATGCTTGTAGGTGCTGTAATGTGACAATGGTACTTATAATAAAATTAAGCAGAAGTTAGAGAAAATTATTTTTAGATCATCTAATCTGTTTATATACATTAGCTCCTCGCCACATCACAAATGTCAGGGGATAAGAAAGAAACGCAATATAACAGAGTTCATTAAAAAGACTAAGAATATAATAACCTTGAAGGAAATGTTTCATATTTGTTTCCAAAATGTTATTTTACAATGTATTTTGCAATGTATTATGCTTTCTGAATAAAATTAACGTTAGAAAATTACACTTATTATAACTGACATTGATGTAAATTTACGTAAAATGTGTTGTTGGGATACTTATGTTTTTTAAGAGACATGAAGAAATAGCTGGATAGCCGAACAAGGGGTGCACAGAAAAAAATAAAACCCAATTTGGGTCAAAAGATTCTTAGGTATGTGCCCAAATTGGGCCATCCCTGTTTTGGTTACCACTGTGTATCCATTTTGGGCACTGTTAACTACCCATTTTCAAAAAATAAATAAATAAATAAATAAATGGGTATTTAACAGTGCCCATTTTTTTTTCTTTTTGAAAATGGGTATTTAACAGACAGTGCCCAAAATGGATACACAGTGGTAACCAAAACAGTCATGACCCAATTTGGGCACACACCTAAGAATCTTTAGAACCAAATTGGGTTTTATTTTTTTCTGTGTGTAAGGAGGAGCGATATTATAGAAGAAAGGCTCACTGTATATCTTTTTTACATTAATATTTTCTATCTTTTTACATTAAATAAGCAGATATACTATAACGGTCTTGATTTTCTTTATTATTATTACAAATTCACAGGGATGAATGTGTAATGTTCAAATTAACTGAAATTTGAATTAGCAAAAAGATGTGTTGTTAAAGCAAATTAACGAAGCAAAACACAGTGAACAAAATTAATGTGCTATATACTTTAATCTTTAGGGGTTCTTTTTTATGGATTTCAATAAAAGAATTGAAAATATAAGTATAAATTAATGAAAGAAAAAAATCCTCCCGACCTGTACCGCGAGTAAAATATACCTTCCCTATTCTTCGTTTTTAATGATTTCGCTAATTTTACTCAAATATACGAAACTAAAATGCTTCGTACCCGATTATAGAAGATTCCAGTGTTCTCCAATATTGAATTTGAATGGGATTATTTCTTGCATATCGCATTATTTAACAAAAAATATTTTCTGCATTCTTGTTTATATTACAAATGGCTATTAAAATAATGATACTGTTTTAATCTATGCATTTATATGCATAAGATACTGATTGTATAAATACAAATATTTTATATATTTTTGAGAAATAACGTAACATATAAAATGCCCGTAAGTGAAGTTTCAAAAACGTCAATTCATGTCAGCTGTCGCAAATGATGTGTAATTTAATAAGACTGTAAAATTTTCACGTCAACGTCTTTTTTTTTTTTTTTAGATATTCGATTGACTTTGAAAGATCTTGAAAAAAGTAAGAAACAAGAATATAGTTAGTTTATATTTTTATATTAGTTTACCATTTGCATAATTAATAGTCATAAAAATAAGGTTTTTCAAAAAGATTTAATGCGCAAGTTATTTTTTAAAATTAAAAAATTAGGAGTGACTTCACTCGTCTTCCCGGGCAATTTTGTATTATCGGTTGGATTCGAATGCTGGGCCTCATATTTTGAAACTGGAGACGTTATCTTTGCGCTACTACTGCTTGATTACATCGCCGCAATATTTATCTATAATACTCTGTCACATTTCCTTGGTGATTTTTTCTAGAATCGGTCGCAAAATGGATTGAAAATGGTTTAAAAACGGCATAAATACCCAATCTGTCGGCTGATTTATGTGAAAGTTTATACAATTCTTGCGACTGTGATTTATAACATATTCGCCATATGGGAGCTCAGTCGGAAGTACAGTTTGGTAATTATCGTGCTCACACACACACACACCCAAAATCATTATTACAATGTACAATGCATTCTTTACATTGTGTCTTTGGAAATAAAAGGCCTCAACTGTGGCTGAGAGGTTCTGCTCTCAAAGCTGGTAGACGGGAAGTGCTGGGTTCAAACCCTTGTCGCGTTCGTTGACCTAACCGTTCGGAGTTTTCCGAGGTTTTCTTCGAACTTTGCCATAAATACGGATTAGAATCCCTTAGAAAGACCTCCACGGAGGGCACTCTGCCTTAGGGCCCATGTCCTTCGTGTAGATAATCAGCCGTCATAAAATCAACCAACCAACTTCGGAAATAAAAAATGGTGTAAATAATGATGCTTTTAGCTTTTCCAATTTCTTTAATAATTGTTTTCACCTACAGTTTATTTGTTTCTCTCTTCTTTTGAACTCCATTTTTCGAAACAAAATGTTCAATCAATTATTAAATGGGTACAAAACTTAGGAATAGAGAGTAATATAATACAATACAGAAACAATGTTGGAAAATATGCCATAAAGTTATTTAAACAAAATTTCTCTCTCTTGTTTTTGAGAAGATTCAAAATTTAAAACTTAACATTTTCTATACAATGAAAATTGGGTGCTTTTCCATTATACGGACACCATGCCAAAATGTATGCTAATGCATAATGTATGTAAATATATGTAAATGTATGTATGTAAATGTATCTATGTAAATGTATGTATGTAAATGTATGCATTAAATGTATGTAAATGTATGTAAATGTATGCTTAGCGACAATGGTGTCCGTATAACGGAAAAATATCGAAAATTGTTTTAAAGGGATTAAGTCAATGCATTGCGTAAGGATTCCGATCCTTACACATCCTTCAAATTGTCGATGTAAGCTCAACAGGCAATTTGAAGCCAGTGTTACCATGACCGAACTCGTGCTCCTTTAAAACTTATGAAAATGATGACACCGTTAATATACATTACACATTTTTTGTAACAAATTAGGTGCAACACAAAAATAATAGTTATATAACAACTTTATTATAATGGCCTATCAAATTCATTTGCGTCACCATATGGTTAATCAGTCATGTTGTGCTTTTATGGGACATCAGAAATTCACACCATCGCTATTTAGCTTCCACAGACCGGAACTGCAACAAAATATCTACCATTTCTTTGTTTCCTTGCCACATGTCAATGTTACAATTTTACAACACAGATGGATCAATTACATTGAAATAAGAAAAAAATACGCGGTATCCTTTTACGAGGTACGTATACCAGAGAGGCAACTATTTTTCAATTAGCCCTATACTTCCGCTGGCGATTCTAATAGGCGGTTGTTTACGTTCGGTAGCCCCTGTTTACAGGATGTTCGAGGGAGGACAGTGACCAACGGACCTTGCAAAATAAGTCAATCATTACAGGCTTCTGTTCGTTTTTCAGACATCCATTATCTTTGGTGATGAATATGGTGCTGCTTAGTTTTCATATTTTCAAATTCTGCATACTATAGGTTTGTAGGAAGGGAAAATATTGATTGGTAGATTGAAGTAACCTTGTAAAAATGTACTACTTATATAATTTTTTAAGGATCAAATGATCTGCTCAACAACGTGAAACTTTGTGATATAACTTCAGACTTACTTTTAAACGCAAAGGCAGCAAATTGGCAGGTCTGAGTATGGAAACGATTTGGAATCCAAATGAGTTTTCCATTTTTTAATAATTAAATTACTTATCGAGTTATAAATTGTCTTATGCGGTTTTTTTTTTTACTTGAATTAAATTTTAGTTTAATATGCGGTGTGTACAAAATTGTTCAGGTAATATACAGAGCTGTACAAAAGCATTCGAGTGCATTTCCATCGGTTGGCGAAAATTGCTAAATGTAAGTTTTCTAACTGAACTAAATTTTATCAGGCTATATAGTATATATCCAAACCTATAGATCATATGCAGGGCTACACAAAATAATTCGACTATTTTTTTATTATGGAAGGTAAGTGCTAAAACTGGATTTTTAAATGTGTTTTATGTTTCCTGAACTTTTTACTAATGTATTTTCTTTCACCTTATTTAATGTGGAAGTTTCGTTACAGTTTTCTGGATGTGTTGGAAAGTGTTTCATAATTTATATCTATACTTGCCGCGTGATTTTTCGTTCTTGTTGGTAGTGGTATGCTTCTTTTTTCTTCATTGTCACTGTCATTTTATATATATATATATATATATATATATCAATGGTTAAATTTTACTTAAAGTTATATATATATATATATATATATATATATATATATATATATATATATATATATATATATATATATATATATATATATATATATATATATATATCAATAACTTAAGTTACACCAAAGTTTACTTTGGAGAAATAATGTACAAAACAAGTTTCGATTCTGACCGGTCAATTTGTGAAAATATTGCCAGTATTATCCGATGAATCGTAAGCATTAAGGTGGTTCTCAAATGACCTGCGCAACAACGCGAAACTTTCTGACACAATTTCAGACTCATTTTTAAACGCAAAGGCACCAAACTGGCAGGCCTGAGTATGGAAGCGATTTGGAATCGAATTGAGTTTTCCATTTTTTTTTATAATTAAATTACTTATCGAGTTATAAGTGATCCGCGTCGCTTAACTAAACTTTTTTCCCCTTGCACGTGGCTTCGATTCAAAACGCCGACTATGACAGTAATTTCCGGAAAGATCTTCTGCCTTTACCAAAAAATGGAAAACGTCTTTGATTACAACACTTCTGAATAACAATACTTGCCAATTTCATGCGTTTTCGAAGAAAAATAGATTAAAAAATATGTCATAAAGTAGACAGTTTGGATTTGAGAGCTTTAAAGAAAATAATATTTTTCCAAGCTCAAAAACGCGAAACTTTCTGACACATTTTCAAACATAAAAGCATGATACTTGCAGGTATAATTATTGGAGTGATTCTGTAATCGAACAATTTTTTTCATTTTCTAATAATGAATTATATCTTGTGTTATAAGCGAATGTTGTTTCAGGACGGCCGGCTTTTACTTTTCTGTGCTGTCGCGTCCGGAAATTCGGTTCAAAATGTCAATTTTGACAGCAACTTCGGAAAAAATTTCTGTCTTTACCGAAAAACGAAAAAAAAAAACAGTTCAATTACATAGTTCTTTAGTAAGAACACCTGCCAATTTGATACGTTTGGAAGCAAAAATGAATTTTAAAAATGTGTCAGAAAACATACAGTTTTGGATTTGAGAACAGGCTTAATTCTTGAAATCCTATTCATTTTTATAGGAAAGCGTATACTGATCAGAATAAATTTCCTACCTTTGGAATATAAGTCAGTCATTACAGGATTCTGTTCATTTTTGAGCTACATTTTCTTTTACGTATTATATCTTTATGTTTAGATTTTCATATTCAGCACATACTTTATCAGAGAAATATTCGCTGAAAAATTAAGCCATTCGGGAAATATCAGTAAACCATAGCTTTTATTATTTTTATTTAATCCCTTGAAATTTAAATTTAATCGCAGATATCTGCTATTACATAAGTCGAAGATTACTACTTAAAAATTATGGTGACAAAAAAAAAATCGTAGCAATTGGCACTTATGGAATTGTTATACAAGTATCCTTCGAACATGGTTAAGTAGTAATGGAGTTGAAATTAGGCCTGAAGATTGATCAATGATTTCATAGAGTGCAATTTTAGGAATACAATTGTGCATCGCTTATAATGTTTGTAGCAAATTACTACGTCAATGTTAAGAAGCAATCATTATTTCTAGCATAAATTAACTAATTTTACTAAACATTCAAGATTATCCATATCGAGCTTTCTTTACCATAGTATATTCTGAATTTGATACGATTCTAAAATAAGCAGACTAATAATTTTAACATTTGATATTCATTACTTATTCATTATACGGGGAAAAAAAAGTAAAAATGGTAGTGGAATTGTATTAAATAATCGATGTTTATTCCATAATAAAAATCTCTTTAAAAAACATAAATGATACATAATTAAATACAATAATTCTGGTCGTTTACCTTGACCGCGATGTTTCTAGGAAAACGGCACTTTTGCATTGCCCCTTATCCTTTGGATAAAACTTCATCTATTGATCATATTTTTTGTAATTATCTGATCAAATATTTACCGATTTTGTTACGTTAATTTTTTGATTAAATTTTTATAAAGACATAAATTTTCCTATTTTAATCATAAGAAATACACAATTAAATTTTCAGACAAAGACAAACGCTAATATATCGTCGGTACCATGTCAAACTATCGAATGTGAAGAAATGCATTTTTCATATTCTGTGCCATTCTCTTATATTGTGTATGATACGTACGTTGCAAAATCGTCACGTTTCTAGCTTACTTAGAACTTACTTGAAACTTAGAAAATGCAAATTTCAAACTATCGAATTTGCACATTTTTTCCAAAAATTACCATGTCAAAGTGTCGAATACGGCAAATTCGATACTTTGCCGTAAATTTTTGTATTTTTTTTACTTTTTTAACCATTTGTACCATGTCAAACTATCGAATTTGAAAATAGTCACTTTGTAGGAAGGCAAAGAACTAAAACTTTTAATTATGGATTCAAAATTAACAGAATTGACGCATGTTTTTTATTTTAGTATAGAATGTTTTCTACTGATAATGGAATGTGTAGCATTAATAGTTCATCTACAGGGGCACTCAAAATAATACTTTTACATTACCCTCAATTGGGGAAAAAACGTTCGCGGTGTATTTTAAGGATGTTAATCTATTTCAACAATATAGAAATTGACATGCATATCTAAAGTGCATGTGTAATTTTTCATTTAGAAGATAGTATGCAAATCATTTATCATTTATTTACAGGGCCACTCAAAAGAATTCGGTTACGTAATGGCGTACGAGAAAATGTTTGAAGCGTAATTTAATAATGTTACAACACTATTTCAAACAAAATGAAATTTATATACGTAATTGAGGTGCACTACAAGATGCTTACTGTAGAATATGACGTGCATGCTTCTCATCGTTAATTTACAGGGGCACACAAAGTAACTCGGTTACAATGTTTTGTATTAGTGATAATTGCCGGAAACCGTTTTTAATTATGGTATGCTTCTTTAAGTTTAACTCTTCGCATACTACGTGGTGTGTAAAAATTCCTCAGATCGTACTATACAGGGCTACTCAAAAGAATTTGTAAGCATTAATTCGTATGCGTGGTAAATTACATAAACGAGGTTTTTAATTCTTTTTCGGAATTTTGAGGGGAATTTTATTATTCTAAGAGATGTTTGTAGAATATAAATAAATTCATAATATACAGGGCTACACAAAGTACTGGATGCATTGCGGGCTATGCATGATAATTTCAGAATGTGTGTTTTAAATAGTGTTATGTGATTTTTGCCTGAATTAAATTTTATCATATTATGTGACGCGTATAAAAATCTGCAGATAATATACAAGACTGTACAAAAGAATTAGTTTAAACTTTCGTCTATTGACGGATATTTCTGAACTGTGTTATGCGTTTTAAAATTAAACTAAATTTTCAAACACTATCTAGAAGATATACAAATCTACAGATCATATACAGGGCTTCACAAACGAATTCGATTATTTTTCCGTGTATAGACGATAATTGCTAGACGGTAATCATTTTATAATAATGCCTTTTACTAAATTATTTACTTAAATATCTTCTCTCACCATATTAAATGTTGAAGTTTCGTTAGAGTAATCTGGAATCGTTGGAAAATGGTTCATAATCTATGATTGACGCATGATGTTTTTTTTCTTATTTAAATTTTTAGTACGATTTCTTTAATCGTGACAACTTGGTAATTTATTCTTTTTCTGCTGGTTTTTGTTTTAAGAAACTTTAATTCTAGAATACACTTGTATTTCATCAAATTTAAAATCGTCTGCGGTAGTTAGTAACTTATTTCTTAAATCTGGTTGAGTTTGTTAAATTTTATTCCAATCCTTTCTATCCTCTGTAATGTAACGAAAATGGCAAAATGGATTTTATTAAAAAAATATCAATAAGAAAGAAACATTGGAATTAAAGAAGTCTGTACATCGAGTTCGCCGTCGTCATCTCGACTCCGAGATAAAAACGATATCCTCTTTAACACAGGTATTTATTCTAGTTTTAATATTCCGCTATTCTGCGTAATTAATTTGAATTCGAATGTTGTTTTAATTTTGTATATTGTGTCTTCTTTATTTAGATTGGAATATTCACCCTGTACACGATTTAAATTTGATTAGACCATCCCCTTCAACACCGATATCCAATGCGGAGAATGAACAAGTTGGAAATTGTACGTCAAACGTTACAAACGAGGTGCGTTGGTACGCACGTTTTAGAATTAAATTCATGATATCCCGTGCGTAGAAAGGGTTAAACAGCTAGTTAAGTATATATTTTATGACACTGTTCATACAAATATCTTAACTAGTTATATAAATATTCAGATCTTGATGATTTTTAATTCTGTGAAATGAATTATATCGTCTGCAGATTAATTTCTGTAATAAAATAAGTATCTCGGTCGCTTGACGATTTAACATCCATCGGAAGCTCCTATAACAAAAAAGCACCGATTAAAAAAAAAAAAATCAAATTTCTTAATAAATATTTTTATTAATATCTCCTAAAGTTTTGATTCGATTTTAATAAAATTTGAAATGTCTCGACAAAATTCTGCAAAGATAATATATTTTAAATTGCAAACCATTTGGTTGGGTAGTTTTTGCGTTGTTATATGCGGACAGACAGACAGACGGACGGACCAAACGACGACTATAGGTGCTACGTATTTATATAATTACGAACGCACCTAAAAAGGTAAACAATTCCTTTATTTATTTATCTTGCTATGTTTTGTATTCTTCGAATACTAATAATATTTTACGTTTATTTTAGGTGTTGAAAACTGCAAATTATCTAATGTTGGAGAAAAGTACAGAAATATTAATAATTTTGATGTTACTTTTAAAGCAGCTGAACAGAATTATACAGATCAACAGGCTTCAAACTTTCCTTTGCATAATGGTAAGTGGCTCATTAAGCCAGATAAACGTTTATTTATAAATTTAACGCGTTTTTCTTGATTTTATCATTTTTTTCTGTTAGATTTATATCCAACTTCTTCTGATAACACTGATTTAGACCCAACATTTTCTCCAAGTCACACCACTGAATCAGATGGCAGCTATATTGACCAAGGTATTATTTAATTAATTTTAATTGTATATTGTTTTTTATGGTTTAGACAGTAATCTTTTTATTATTGCTCGGTTTTATTAACCATTGGGAAAAGGGTTGATACTTTCGGTCGAGAATGGACCAAATGATGTACGCACTTTACTCTTTTAGCCGTTTTTAATGAAATTCTGTAACTTTAGAAGAATTTTTTAAGCGTTTTTAACAAAATTCTGTAATTTTAGAAGAATTTTTTGAGCGTTTTTAACGAAATTCTATAACTTTAGATGAATTTTTCTTTGAATAGTCAATAGAAATGCATAAAATCGATACAAAAATGTTAAAGTTACAAAAAGGATAGATGCACATTATCAGATAAGAAAAAAAGCCGAATTCAAAAATTGACGTCGGATGAGAAATCGTCTTATGAAGCAAAAAATGTGGTCTTCAACTTTAATTTCCTCAAAATACTTTTAGCTCAGATATCATTCTAAACAACAGTTACAGTAATACTTAAATTTTGCTTAGGGGATGGTCTACAAATAGAAATTGTACCAAACTTTAAAAATGTCAATGCTAACACCTAAAATTGGCATCCTATTTCAATATTTCGGTTTATTCGACCTTCAGATACCAAACGGGAAGTCAGTAGATAGGGAATGGGATTTCTGCGTCAGCAGCAGGCGATGGCGGCGGTAATACCGCCTTCTGCCGAGATCATACTATAGTAGGTCATTAGAATAGCTAGCGTGGGGAAACTATGTTATAGTAGGGTGGGGCGAATAGGTCTGCTATAAGACGGGAAGGGGGGTATTTTAGGTGGGCTAAATTAATAAAATTTTTAAATGTCTTATAGTACGAGGTAACGGTTAGGGTAGAGACTGAACACTGCCCCGCTATCTCTCTGTATTTTCCCAATGGTTGTTGTAAATTGTTAAATTAGAATTTTTCTACTATTTCTTGGCTCAATTAAACACACAGTTAAACGCTTAATTAAACACACTCTTAAAATACATTTAAATGAAAACTTGACTTCTAAAACAAAAACAATTTAACAGCAGAATTTCATTAATTTACATTAAAATGACGTCAAAGGTATTTTCTGATTTGATTCTCTGCCTGCAAACGAAATGCCTGTCCTTTACCATGGTTTTTGGGAAATAAAAATAATTAATGATAGACATTTTATTTTTTTTGACACTGAATTTCATAAAAGCACGTAGATTAAGCATTTACCTATCCAAAAATGCAATCTTTACTTTTTTTTCTGTGCATTAGTTCAGCTGTAGGTTGTTTGGAAAAAAAATTGACGAAGAAAAGAGTGATCATTATAAGTAACTCGACATTATTTTAAAAAATATATATCTCTGTTTATATATCACTCATGATGATGAGTTTGATCTCAAATTGAAGAATTTTTTCAGCAGATTTCATCAAATTCTTCAAATTTTCGGGGTTTTTTTTATATGTGATATTTTAATTTGGCATGTTTGGTCGATTTAACATTCAAAAGTTGTTTCCTGTAAGAAAGCAGAACCGGTCTGTTGCCTTGTTCTTGGAGTTTATTTGTATGGCTGGCTTACTATTTTTTGTTAGCTTGGCTTGACAGAACGACCGTCCTGCTTGATTAATACGCTTCTATTTTGACTTGTAATTTTATCACAATGATCACAGGACAAAACTATTCCGTCCGTTTATACCTTCGTTACAGTATATTAAATAGGGGATGCATTCCGGGTTTCCCGCATTACATAAGGTAAAGCTAGGAGAGTCTGCGCACAATTCAAAAGAATAGCAATAAAAAATCTAAATATTATTTTTTTGCTAAACTATTCATGAATAACTTTTACTTCATTTGTTTTTTATGCATTTCCATTGCTATTTTGTTGTTATGTTGCAATTTAATAGAACAGTTGTAATAAAACCAAGAAAGTTATTTTGCGAAATCTGTCCTTACAGGGTTGGTGTGATTGCGCACATGGGTAGGAGAGATTGTTTCTAATAATAACTACAATTAAATTGTTAACAATAATAATGACACTTAAATGACATTGCTGTAAGGTTTTTGTGAACAAATTTTATTGTATTGGGAGTAAATATTTCAACCTAATGCTTAAAGAATCAGAAAAAGGAAATAATTTTAAAAATGATTAAAAAATTTTAACTAAAGGAAAAAAATAAAGAATCTGAAAAAGCAAGTCCAGATAAGATTACAAAATAAAATTATGTAACTTAATAACACTTTTAACTTAAAATTAGTCCATATTTATTTTTCAATTTTTTATGCAAATTTACCAATAAGCTGCGTAATCTCTCCTAGCATTTAAACTATTGGGAACAATGCGACATCTCTCCTAAGTAGCAGATGCGCAAACTCTCCAATTTTGGTAGGAGAGATTGCGCGGCCTTTTATTTAAACATGGCCGCTATTAAAACGAACCGTTGATGTTCACATTGTTAGTCTAGATTAGTAGCTTATGAGAAATCGTTTAAGTTTAAAATATTTTGTACTATTGACATTGTATAGAAATTCTGATGAACAGCTATGAAAATTCAAGCACTTACTTTTGGAAAACAAAATAAAATAACAATACTTTATCTTAGACGCTCAAAGCAATCAACGTGCACTTTCAAGTAGACACTCCACTACTGTTGTTTTAAAAATACCTGTAGTCGCTGCGCTCTCACTCTACTCCCCCCCCCCCCCCTCGAAACTCTATGTGCGCAATCTCTCCGACCTCGCCATCTCTCCTGGCTTTACCTTAATATAGGTGAAAATCATTTTTTATTGAAAACTTTAGTAGATTTTTTTATATTTAATATATATAAATATATATATATATATATATTACATACACAATACGAAAATACATTTTTATATAAAGAATATTAATTATGTATTCAAAGAAATTTTTGTAATTTATTAAAACTGATACTTTCGTATTAGCCGTATGCCCGAATTTAATAGCCAAATAAATCACCAAATGTTACATTAGACATTACTTATAGACTACTTAAACTTACTTAGGCTACTTACATTAGACATTATTTTTAGAGCCATAAAAAATGGAAAGAGTTTTCAGACACAGTTTTAGAAACAGTTTTCAAATAAATTGTAGATAGAAGAATATTTTTTTCCTTATTCGACGTTATAAAAATTGAAATTGTTCTGTGTCTAGAAGTTAAAAAAAAAGTAGTAAAATCAGCATTTATTGATCCGTTGTTGCCACTGTCAATATGACGCCAGTGTTACTCACGGATATATTTTTGCTCTATAATATAAAATTTTCTTAATGTTCAAACGAAAATTCGAGTTCGGCTTAATCTCTTTTCTCGTTTTCTTTATGTATAATATTAAATACTCTACAGGGTGTTTCAAAAGTGTCTTGACATTTTCATGTAAAAACGTTTTATAATGATTCCTTTGTTTCCCAGGTTATTTAAGAAATGTATAAAGGTACATTCCTAAGTTGAATGTGTGGATGGGAATAACTAAAACAAAAATCTATGGACCTTTTATTTTCTCGGAGCCAACGGTTACAGGAAACATCGACCTTGATATGCTGCATTTTTTTCAGCCGCAATTAGAAAGTGGTGGTATAAAAAGAATAATTGTTTTCTAGCAAGACACTGCACCATCCCATTTCGCATGAATTGTTCAAGACAACCTGGATGAACAATTCCCCGATAGGTGGATAGGTAGCGGTTGTGGTCGCCGCGCTCTCCTGATTTAACACCCCTAGACTTTTTGTGTGGCAGTTCATAGAGTCGAAGTGTACGCAGTAAAGATCCACACAATTGAAAAAATAAATTAACGAATAACTGACGCAGCAGCACAAATAACACCACATATGCTAGCAGATGCCTTTCGCGCCACCCATGAAAGATGGAGCCTAGGCTTAGAATTACAGGGCAACCACATTGAAATGCATTGATTATACCTTGTACTTCTTATTTGTACTAACAAGTTCTTTATTAAAAGCACTTTTAAGAAAAATGCCAAGAGACTTTTGAAGCACCCTGTAAATGATTGTTGTTTTCATTATTATAATTATTAATTTTTATGCTTTTTTAGGAGCTGGAAAATCTAAAATCACAATTCATAAGAAAAAGAAACCCACGAAGGTTATAAGTAAAAAAAAGTTAATTTCCATTCAGAACTAGACCATTCCCAGGCTGCAAAATGTGTGAAAAACGTTGGTTTAGAACTACTTTTAGCTCTTCTGCCAACAAAAATATCAAGGAATGCTGTCCTGCTGCAAATAGCTGTAGTTCACATGATTCTACGTTAGATAAAATTATCGAGCCTGTGAAACGCTACAAGTCCAATCCCAATAAATGGAGAAAAAATATTAATAAAGCCAAAAGATTAAAAGGTGCAGCATATGAAACTGAAAATCATAAAATAATTCCTGCCAAACCAATGAGACGACCTACTTGCATGAATAATAGAAAACATCAATGTTGTGCTAAATTTCCAGAAGAGAAAAGAAAGATTATATTTGATAATTTTCATTCCCTTGACTCATTACACAAGCAGAGAGAATTCTTTGTTAGGCACATCACTCGGAAAAAACCGAAAAGACATAGTAGTGAAATATCTAGAAAATAATTCACAAAAACATACACATTTACTTATGGCAATGAGAAACACATTGTTTGTACAGCCTTTTTTTCTAGATACCCTTGGTATTAGTGAGGGACTAATTAAGGGAGCATTTAAAAAAATTAACAAGACTGGTGTCATAGAGTCTGATAATAGAGGGAGGTGCAGAAGAAAACAAAATCCAGGAAGTATCCCAAGGATCAACGTGAATGATGGTGAAGATTATGTGAAACAGCACATCCTTTCATTTCCTGCTGTGGAGTCACATTATTGCCGCAAATCAACTTATTTTAGAGTTTTAGATGCAAATTTAAATATAAATATCATGTATCGACTGTATAAGGTAAAACGTAAAGTAGAAGGCAGAAAAGAACGATGTTATGAAACATATAGGAAAACATTTAAATCCTTCAAATTAAAATTCCACCAGCCCAAAAAATATTTATGTAAAGTATGCGCCACTTTTGAGGCGAGCTCAGAGGCGGAGAAAAATACAAACAGAGAAGAATTTGATCGACATCAAGAAAGAAAAGAAGCCGCAAGACTGAAAAGGAACGAAGAAAAACTATCCGTTTTAGGAAGTGAAAAAGTACTGGCTTTCAATTTTGATCTGCAGTCAGTTTTATCAACTCCAAAAGGAGCTGCAGGACCTTTTTTTCTGTGTTCGAAAATTGGCCATCTATAATTTAACTATTTATAATTTGGGAGATTCGAGTGTTCAGTGCTATATGTGGGATGAAACCGAAGGAAGAAGAGGCAGCATTGAAATTTCATCTTGCATATTCAATTACATTATGGCCCATCCAGAAATAGAGCACGTAAAAATGATGTCGGACAGCTGTGGTGGCCAGCAAAAAAATTTCCATTTTTCTGCTATGTGTCTTCATGCTGTCAAAGTACACCCAACGTTATCCACCATAGATCACGTTTATTTTGAGCCCGGGCACTCGTACATGGAATGCGATTCCATTCACTCAAAAATAGAGAAAAAAGCAAAACATACTCCTATATATACACCTGAAGAATGGGCACAGCTTGTGAGAATGGCTCGCATGAAACCTAGTCCTTATAATGTTATTAGATTACTTCATGATGACTTTCTCAATTTTAATCCACATGAGGCAAAATTTGAAATAGAAAAGCAACATAAAAAAAAGTAAAAAAAAAAATGGAGACAGTAATGAGGAAAAAGAAATGAACAATCACAGAGAAAATGTTCAGACATATAAATTTAGTGACGCTGTTTGGTTTCAGTACCGAAAAACCAACGAAAACAATATATTTATGAAAACACGCATACAACATGAAAATTTCATTACATTATACATTAAAAAACGAAAAGGAAAACTAAATAGCAAACCATTCAAACCATACCAGCAGCGTCTAACAATTTCAAACGAAAAGAAAAAAGATATTTTGCTGTTATGCACCTACAATTTAATACCAAGATCCTATCACGATTTCTACAATTTACTACCAACTTCTTCCACTGCACGCGATAATTTAGCAGAACATGATTGGAGTGACATTGAAGAAGAAATTGATTAAGATTAATTTAGTTGATAGAACTGAAGATAGAATTGATTCTCACAATTCAAGTTAATATTAATTTTTGCTACATTTTATAAAACTTATGTAACGAACGTTTGAAAATAAATTAATTTTTTCTATTAAATTAGTATTTACTTACAAATAATTCACTAAGGAAAACTGTTATGCGTTTGATAGTGAATATGTAAATATAAATAAAATACTAAAAAACAATTCAAACTATCGTATATGGCACAATCGCTACTTTGATGCAGGGAACCTTGAAAAAGTACATAAGAGCTTAGTGATTCAACTAACGAATGTATTCTTTGTCGATTAAAACAATGAAATTGTAAATTTCGGTGTCAATATTAAATGGTACAGATTAGGAAAACTACAACAATCAACTTCAGACTTCCACTGATGTTGAATCCACAATAAAAACATTTTCTCGCTCTCCACACAAAAGATTTAATATTCTTATTCGATAGTTTGACATAGTAGTGTCGCATTTCACTATAAAATTTAAATTGTTATATATATTATATTGTTATATTGTTATATTAATTGATTATAGAATTAGTCATGTTAATTGATATAATTATTGACGATTAATTTTCACAAAAACATCAGACTGATTGATCGCAAATTGGTGCAAATGTACAACTTTATGTACAGTGAATTGAGTTTAAAAATGCTGCTCTGTCAAAAAAGAAAGAAAAAACATACGTCAACCACAGACTATGAAACGCTTTCTAACGCATCCAGAACACTGTAAAGAACACTGTTTATAAAAGGCGAAAGAAGATATCAAAGTGAAACCGCGATTTCGGAAATTACTGTCCATATCCGGAAAAGTATCCGAAATCTTTTGATTATCCTTACACGCGATCTATAGATATGTAGCTTAGTTACAAAATGCATAGCACAGTCAAAAATTTACCTTCACCAATTTCGATAATTAAACGGAAGTGTACTCGAATTATTTTGTAGAGACTTGTTTATTATCTACAGCTTTATGTACAAGTACACATCTTGTAGCTTACTGTACTGTACTATGGCAAAATTTAATTCAGGTGAAAGACGCTTAACACTATTAAAAACACACTTCCAGAAATTATCATTTATAACTGACAATATATCCAGTTCTTTGCGTAGCGCTTTATATTATTAATTTATTTATATACTACGAATTACTAAATATAATTTGGCCCGAAATTGCATAACTTAAATAAAAAATACTTTTAAGGCATACTCGCCCATACAAAGTAATGCTTACAAATTCTTTTTTGCAGCCCTGTATATGATCCACAGAATTGCTATAAGCCACGTAGTATGCAAATAGGTCAACTTAAAAACGCATACCATAACTTAAAACGCACTTCCAGCAATTACCGCTAATAGAGAGCACTATAATCTATATCTTTCGTGTATACCAGTAAATAAACGATAACTCTCATGCCTTATCATATTGTACAGTTAGCATTTTGTAGTGAACTTCAATAATGCGTATAATTTCATCATGTTTCAAATAATGTAACATTATAAATATACGCTTCAAACAATTTTGCACCGTATATTATTATGTAAACTGATTTTTTTGAGTGATCCTGTAAATAAATGATAAATGATTTGCACACCATATTCTACATAAAAAATGTTTTAATGACTTCATAAATGCATATCAATTTCATTATAGTTGAAATAGTGTAACATCATTAAAATACACCGCAAACTTCTTTTTCCCCATTGAGCGTAATTCCTTTCAGTTCCCCTGTAAATCAACTAACAAGAACAAAAAATAATTCATCAAGCATAGATTATGAAACGTTTTACAACACATCCAGAAAACGTTAACGGAACTTCGCCGTTAAATAAGGTGAAAGAAGATACGTAATTGAACAGTTTAGAACACATATAACACATTGAAATATCCAGTGTTCAAAAATACCTTTCATTGTCAAAAAGGTAATCGAATTTTTTTGTGCAGCCCTGTATATGATTTATAGATGTGGATATTTAATACATGGAGGATGAAATATAGTTCAGTTAGAAAATTCACGTTTAGCAATTTTCGCGAATCGATTGAAATCACTCGAAATATTTTGTGCAGCCCTGTATATTATCTGAAGTCTTTTGTAAACACCACATATTAAGCTAAAATGCAACTTAAAACTCACTCGCAGCATTTACCAACCGTAAATGACAATGTATATTTTCCTTTGCGTAGCCCTGTATATGAATTTATTCATATTCCACAAATTTCTATTAGTCTACTAAATATAGTTCAGCAGAAAAATGCGTAACACAATTAAAAACTACCCTTAAGCACTTCACTTCCATAGTCTGTAATGGTTACGGATTCCCTTGTGTAGCCCTGTATATGAACAACTCAGTTTATAAACACACACGTACTATGAAAAAAATTAATTAAACTCAAAAACGCAAACCAAAGTTGAAAACGCACTTATCACACATAGACTGTAAATATCGCACATGTACTGTAAGTAATATATTTTCTGTGTCCCTGTAAATGAACGCAATGCACGCAAGAGAGCTATTTATAGTGCACCTCAGTAATGCATATAATTTTCATTATGTTTGAAATAGTGAAATATCACTAAATTACACTGCAAACGATTTTTCCGCTTAGAACGATGTTAGAATTATTTTGTTTGACCCTGTAAATGAATTATAATAAATGCTTTGCACCCCATAATCTAGAAAAAGCATGTTTTAGTGCACTTCACAATTGTATATCAATTTCATCATGTTTTAAATGACGTAGAATCATCAAAATGCACTTGAAACGATTTTTTCCCATTGACTGCGATCTAATGGAATAATTTTGACTGTCACTGTAAAAAAACTATTTTACATACGTAATTTTCAATAGAGATCACGCTATAGTAAGCGACAATAACGTATAAAAATTTCAGGGCAATCCAAGTACATTTACGAGAGATAGAGCACGGACAGAGTGACAGACGGCAGACGGACAAACATAAGTCATAAACACTTTTCAACTAGGTTGATAAGTGACTATCTAGGTTGACAACCATATTGATACAAATATGGTATATTCGCTACTTTAACTTGTAAAATTTTGCAAAAAACTGAGAAAAGTACAAAATTTTACAAATCAAACTATCGAATACGGCAAATTCGCTACTTTGAGTTGTAACATTTTGCAAAAACTGAGAAAAGTACAAAATTTTGCAAGTCAAACTATCGAATACGGCAAATTCGCTAGTTTGACTTGTAAAATTTTGCAAAAAACTGAGAAAAGTACAAATAAACATAGCATTTCAAAGTATCGAATGTGATTTTTTGGCGAATAAAATTAGCCAAATGATTTATCTCGATAGCAAGCTTAAATAGGATATTAAACAGCACAAGAAATATATAACAATTAGTTACTTCCGCCAAGCGCTGATTTTAAATCTATAATTAAAACAGTTTTTTTGCCTTCCTGAAAAGTAGCTATTTTCAAATTCGATAGTTTGACATGGTACCGACGATATATCTATGGGGAAATTCTTAAATTTATTAGTTCAACGATGCTAAATTATTCACAATTTCTGCTTTTAATCATCATTTCAACTTAACATATGAAAGTACTATACCCAAGCAACTCTTCTTATAGTCCAGTCGTATCACACCGTTATGGTAGATTTCTCTTGCAGATTTTCTAGAAATATATGACAATGATTATATATAATATGGAAAAGTGGTACGAACTCTTTTAAATAGAATAAGAAAATAGTCGCCTGTGGCACCTCTGCACAAAAACTTACCTTAGTACGCTGAAAGCCTCTAAGCATTAGTGTTCACAATTGAGAACATTAGATACGTCTGCTTATTCTTTACACTGTTATTCAAAAATGGAATATAGTTATGATTAAATTAAATAAAAAGCAAATTAGTAAGAATTAATGAAAGATGTAATTTTTAACTTAAGAAATGATAGGAATTAAGTTGAATATTTATAAATATAAAGGAAAACATTTTCTGTGAAAAATGATGAGAAAGATCATTTTTTTAGGGTTTCGTTCATCTCACGAAACCCTATTACTCCCGCTCCGTTGTCTGTCCGTCACAGAGCCATTCTCAAAAACTATATAACTTACAGAGTTGAAACTTCGTGTATATAGATGAATACCAGCTGTAAAGAGCTCAAAATATTAAAATTTGAAAAAATTCGTATTATTTTAATAAATAGAGATAAAAAACCAAAATTCTAACAGCCTTTTCCTATTAAATTTAAACATTCTTCGTTATAGCAGATACCAAAAATTAAAAATATACGATGAAATTCTTTCTACAGTAATTAATTTTCTATCAGACGATTTCCACATGAAAAATGAAAATCAAATAAAAAGTTTCACCGTTTCACCAATTGAAAAAAAGATAAATATGAAATAAAATTGATTGACGTCATAGTCGTAATAAAACGGAAAATGTCTAAGATTTCTCAATAATACAATGAGTATGAGTACGTGTAAGTACACAAAGCAGATTAATATCACGTCATTAGAGAATTAAAAAGAAAATCTGACGTCATATGGGAAGTTTAACGAATTTTTCAAATGTTTGAGAGTAATACAAAGCGAGTATCAATATAAATAATAGAGGATAGTAAATATATGAGTTTGAGAAACATATTGAATCGTGATAAAAATCCGATTATGGAAATATTCGCATATTTTAACATTTTGAAGATGTACAATTTGTTTAATTTTGAAATTATTTTTTTAAATATTGCATTTAGTCCGTATGATAGATATTATTATGACAGAATATAATAGCGGGCTTGGCCCGCTATCCGGCTGGTTTAGATATTCGAAAAAACGAAAAAATAGACCGGTAAATTTTTACTTTATAAAAAACATGACTTTTTTTTTTTTGTTGTTGTTGCTAAATGAAATTTGTTTGAATTTATTAAAGAAAGGATAAAGTGTTTTGAAAGGAATAAACGAAACCCTTTGAGAGATCTTCGATCACACTTACCCACTTGTTTTCGTTCATCTCACGAAACCCTAGTACTCCCGCTTCGTTGTCTGTCTGTCACAGAGCCGGTTCTCAGAAACTATTTAACTTACAGGCAGGAAATTTTGTGTACTTATAGCTGAATACCTGCTATGAAGCTCAAAATCATAAAATTTGAAAAAAATCGTATTATTTGAATATATAGAGATAAAAAACCAAAAATCTAACATCCTTTTTCTATTAGATTTAAACATTTTTTGTTATAGCAGTTGCCAACAATTAAAAATCCACAATAAAATTCTTTCTACAATAATTAATTTTCTATTGAAATATTTCCACATGAAAAATGAAAATGAAATAAAACGTTTCACCAATTGAAAAAAAAAAAATTAATATGACGTCATGTTAATAATAAAACGGAAATTTTCAAACATTTCTCAATAATACAAGGAGTATGAGTATGTGTATGTACAGAAAGCCGATTAATATCACATCATTAGAGAATTAAAAAGAAAATTAATCTGACGTCTAACATTTTGAAGGTGCAACATGTTTAATTTTGAAATTGATTTTTTTTTTAATATCGCATTTAGTCCACATGACAGATAGTATTATGACAGAGTAGAATAGCGGGCTTCGCCCGCTATCGAGCCGGTTCAGATTTTCGAAAACACGAGAAAAATAGACCGGTAAATTTTTACTTTATGAAAAACATGACTTTTTTTCTGGAAAAGGAAATTTATTTATATTTATTAAAGGAAGGATAAAGTGTTTTGAAAGGAATATTAAACGAAACCCTTTGTACGATTTTCGATCACACTTACCCACTTGTTATGATTTCCTCTGTATACATTTTCCCTTTTATCATTGAAATATGGTTTATATTTCGAAACATTACGCCATCTTTCTATTATATCTGCTAATTTTTTCAAGTCAATATTGATGAAATTTAATTTTCAAATGAATTTTCTGTTCGATCTTCCCAATTGGGAACCTTGGTCTTTAAAAAGATAAGTTAAAAATTATACGGGGGAAGAAAAGTAAAAAGGAGAATGATAAATCTCTTATTTACCAAATGAATGTTCTACAACAGGTGATATAATTAAATAAATTATTAATGTCAGCATATTATGATAATATTCAGAACATTAAGTGGAATCACTCATTTTATTTTTAAAAAGTTGATAAATTATTGAAAGTATTTTACTTGAATTTCAAGAAGATATGAAAAGTATTTCAAAAGTATAAATGGCCCAAAATCTCATAAGTGTGATATTTAGCTGCACTGGTAACTGGATATCTGATTATTAAAATTCTCCTATTATGCTCAATTTGAATTTTTAATAATCACTGATATATTAAATACTGGTATATAATTAATTACACAGAATAATAATTAGTAGATGGGCACAAACTTTATTAAAAAATAAATATGATTTGGCAGTTTTTATCAGACAAAGCACAAATTGTAAGGGACAGAAGTGACAGGGCAATAGTGAATTTTTTTTGCAATTTTGCCACTTTACTTAAAAAAGAGCATTTTTGGAATGTTGTGTGCACTATTTTCAAAGGCATATCAAACCTGTGATTAAATGTTTAGATATTGGTTAATCTATAAATATCAACATTTAAATTAACAATGGGAACAGTAGTGACGGCTAATAAAGGTAAGGTTACCTTTTCCCCCATTCATTTCAATCTGGAAAATCTTCTTTGTGAACAAACAGAAAGCAATGGCGACTTTTTAAGAACAACATGTGCCCCCTACTGGAAATAATACTGAAAATGACCTGGTGGAAATATGAGGAAATTCATACACCGGGACAGTAGTGATAAAAAAAAGTGAGGACACAACTTTAAACCCAACAAAAACAAATATTACACACTTCACGCATATAAAAATTATTATTATTATTATGCTTCATGAGATTCATATTTATAATAAATGCATTGGTGTATCAATTTTCTTTAATAATTATTGTTTATTGATGGTTTTAATTATCAAGTTATGAGTTGAGGACAGGGGACAGTGGTGACTTTTGAGATATTTAAATTCTATTTTAAATATTAACAAAAACAGATTTTCACAGCAGAAGTAACATCATAATGTTGAACAATCACAGAGAAACATTTTAATATTAAATGAAAATTTATATTGCAAAGAAATGCCGAGAGATATACTAAGGACTGAGAAATCACACTTTTGAGTTTTTGGCCCACATAAAAAAAAAAATTTGCGATTAAGTCATCATAAAGTTTCAAAGAACCAAATTGTTTGAGTAATAACGTTAAATCTTGTCGTGATTTGACACCGATTCATCAAAATAATTTTCAGCCAGCTCTCCAGATCTTAGATCGATGGATCTACACCTTATTGTTGGCAGGAAGCTTACGAAAAATAACACGGCCATAACACAATATACGTCTACTGCCTTTTATGAAAAGATACGTGGGCGTTATACCGTTAGGGTAGGGGGTGGTAACACAAACACACACGTTTGCAAAAAAATTGTAGGTCACTGAGAATGCTTCTTAAGTAAACATGTGCTACAAAAGAACAGAGGGGTCTAAACAGGCGTAACACGCCTTAAGCCTAACGCCTACAATTTCAATAGACGTAGGTGCGAATGAAATAAAAATATAAATAAAAATGCACGTCCCAGTTTTGATTTTTTACATTGAATGAAGGATCCTATAAAAGAATTTGTTTATTTTTTCGTGTTTTTCTATGAGCCTCCTGCCTGTAATTGTTATGCGGGGGTGAGGATTTGAACTAGAGGGAGTTGTTGCACAAAAAAAGGTGTTCCACAAATAAGGTCTTCAGTAGAAAATCATCTGCAAATTGACTTGGTAATTTATTCTACTTGAATGATTTTTTCCCCAAGTAAGTCTCTGAAACTGGCGTTATGTGTTTGTTTACGCATTTGAATCAGACAAAAATTTTAGTATCACTGTGAAAAAGTTTCTGAATTTGAATTTCATTAAAAAAGGAGAAAAGGGGGAGCATAAGGCACAATCTTTAAAACATCGGAATTTTGAATTTGCAGGTTTTAGGGTGAAGGCGATTTTAAAAACGAAAATTAAACAATTGTTCGTATAAGATTAGATTTAATATTGTAAATAGAAATATTAAAACATTCATTTACTCCTTGTTGTAGTTCAAGTTCAAGTACCACACAACGACACAGCCTTAAAATGCATCAACCTATATAATGAATAAATCTATAAACTTATAACCAACCAATAAACCTATAATGAATTAATGTAATGCTATGATATATATTTTTCTTTTCTTTTATAAGTTTCAAAATTTAAAAGCGAATGCTTGAAAAATTAATGCTCAGTAAGCTATCCAATTTAATGAATTCTTTTAAGATTAAGAGGGGGGGAAAAGAAAGAAAAGAAGAAATACGTAATTTGAATTGTAAAATTTCTGTAAAAGGTTGTAGATAATAATAATAATAATAAAGATTGATAACAATAAAATAATTCAGTTTAAAAAAGAAAGAAACAAAAAAAGTAGGAAAGATTTTATTTTTCTCTTTAAAAAAAAAGAAAGAAAGAAAGAACAAGAAAAAGGAGATGTTTCAGATTTTAAAGATAACTTTACTTTTAAAAAATAGTTTTTAAGGCAAATAAAATTTAACGAAGCAATTAATATAAAAGGGTTCAAAAAAAAGGAGGGGGGGGGGGCATTTTATATGTTAATACCCAAAAAGTAACGACATCAAACAACGAAACTGTGAGCAAAAAGATATTGAGAGTATGGCAGCTATCGTGGCACTTAACGAGGAATATCTATAAGTACACACAAAATTAAAGCAACAAAAAATTTGATGTGCGAAAACAATAAATTTGTAATAAACAAGTAATATAACTTGGCACGTCTTAATTATCCTCCAGTGTTAGTTTCAATAGGTTTCAAAGTAAAAAAAGGATATTTTAAGAGAAAAACTTTTTTTTTAAAGGGAAAAAGGTTTCTTTTTTAATTGATATTATTATAATCTAAAAGTTTACATTATTTTCTACTTTGTGAACGTAGATAATTAAAATTCTTATTTTAACACACATTTGAAAAGGGTCATTTAATTTTGAAGCATAAGTACAGGCGTGACAGCACAAAACGCTTACCAGTCAAATCTCAAAGAGCTTTGGTTTCATGAAGATTATCTTTGTTAAAGGGAAAATAATTTAAGAATTCTTTTACTAATAACCAGATTACTATTTATTATAATTTTGCTACAAATTGTTTGGAGATTAGTTTTATTGTAGTATTTGTAAATGCTAAATTAATGCCCATTGAACTTTCCAATATGTGTCAGTTATTTATTGTTGCAAAAATTGTATTGTATGTATTTAACGAACAACACCTCAAATTTTCTGTATTCTGATATATTTTATTCTTTACCATGTGTTCTTGTTTGATCTAATTTGTAACACCCATTTTAATTTATTCATGGATGCAACTAAATAGACGCTGAGACATATATGTGTCTCCCTACCAGAATTCCAATAAGCAATTTAAAATTGAGTATAAATAAAAAGCTTCTGTTAAGTTAGAAAGAAAAAAAGATTGCCAAATTATGTATTATCCAGAAGCTTAAATTATCTCCATTCATTTTCAATCTCAAAAAAAAAAAAAAAAAAAAAAAAAAAAAAAAGTTGGGGGGGGGGGGGGGTAGCGAAGTTTTGGAACATATTCTTATGTCAGATTTATTGATAGTTGTTTTCGTACATTTTCCAAATATTCCAAATATTCAAAGCTATTTCCTTATTTATGTTTCTTTTTAACATCAAATTTAAAGATTAAACTCCAAGGACAGTTTGTAAATTTCAGCCTTCTAAAAAATCTTAGTTCACTTAATGTCGTTTAGTTATTTTTATTTCAGATTCGGACCTTTCATACTTTTTTGGAAAATGACTTTTGCAACCCTCAGAAAGAAACTTACACACGTCAGTAATTCCACCAAAGATTAGTAACATTCTGCCTATTCAGTGGCGTAGATGAGGGAAGGAATCATGGAGTCCAGGCACTCTCCGAAATATCTCAGGTACAGTCACTATATTTATCATATTACTACAAAGTTCGACAGCTATCATATAAAATTTAGAACAGCCTGACAAAACAAAGTAAAACTACATTCATGAACTTAAAAATGCAAATATATATATATTTTTTTATTGTTGCGAATTTTCTTTGACAGAATTATAAGAATTGGGTCAACGAATGGCCAAAGAAAAATATAAAACACTACCAACTTGGATGCGTTAGCGTCATATCACACGAATTTCTTTCCAGTTATAATTATTTATTGAAACTTTTTAAACCCCTTTGCAATGTTCAACCGAAGAATGCTTTTATTGTTTAAGTAAAGTTATAATTTCAGTCAAATGGAAAGTTTTTGACTCCCTGAAAATATATGCAGTCTACGCCACTGCGCCCGTTGGTGAATACTGCATACATATAAAATTCCGTTTTGTGGAATCATTCGCCATGCTTCAAACTCCCACTATGTCAGATCTGTTTACTTCGGAAATGACAGGCCCATCTAACAAAGCTTACCCTCTGAAGATAGTCTGCCACCACCCCCGCATAAAGAACACCTGAAGTCGCGTGGCAGCTATCCTCCTCTTCCCCCCCAGATCCCTCGATTAGTGCAGTAGGCGCGTGCAAAATATTGTTTGGTAAACAACTGGGGATGAATCACAGTTTCTCCCAGACCCTACTCAGTATCTTTTGCGGGTTAAAATTTCGGGTATCGTACACTCGTGAGATGCGATTTCGGTTCTCTTCGATATTGATGTTCCGCATTGGCATTGCGGTAAGTAATTGTAAAAGGAGACGTAAGTATTTATCAAGCATGAAATTGTGCCTAAATTAAATGTGTTTCATCAAAAGGAACGATACTATATTACGGGTATCGTTTATGAGGAAAGCGTTTTTCTTTCCTGTTTATCCACAATAGAGGCTGTAAAACTGCTTTTACAGACAAACATTTACGTATGTCTCTTTCCCATAAAGTGCTTTATTAATCAACGTAACTAATTAAGCGCTTTCTCCCAGACCCTCCTCAGCACCTTTTGGGTATTACATGCTCATGGGATGTGTGTGTATCAGAGAGCAATTATTTCGACATTGCTGTTCTATGTTCCTATAAGTATCAGAAACTATAAAAAGTGGTGTAAATATTAATTGAACGTGAAATTATATGTAAACTAAATCTATGTTGTCATGGCAGAATAAAATGAATGATGATGCTGTACAATGAATACAATTTGCGGAGGGAAAAGATAATTTCTTTTCCGTTTGATAATAATAATGACAGTAATAATGGTTTTACAGACAAACATACTTTTTTTTTTTTTTTTTTTTTTTTTTTTTTTGCACAGAAAGTTTTTGTTATCGTAACTAATTAAACACTTTAATTAATAATTAATATTTTTATTCAAATTAATTCATTTGATTTGGTTAATATTAATTTATCAAGCTTTTGTAATGTAAATCTATTTTGTGATTATAGAAATAATGCTGTATTGTATTGTTTGGTAAACAACTGGAGATGAATCACAGTTTCTCACAGACCCTACTCAGTATCTTTCGGGGGGGGGGGGAGTAAATTTCGGACATCATACACTCGTCAGATGCGGCTTTCGATAAGAAATTTCTATCATCTTCCATATTGGTGTTGTACATTGTGGTAATTATCAGAGATTGTAAAAGAAGACTTAATTATTAATCAAGCATGAAATTACTTCCAAGTTAAATCCTTTTCATCAAAATGAACGACACTATGTTACAGTTAACGTTTACGCAGAAAAGCACTTTTCCTTTTTCTTTTATCCTCAATAATAGCAGTAAAACTCTTTTTACTTACTTAACATTTATAGCTTTTACCATACAGTTCTTTATTAATTAACGTAACTAATTAAACATCACTTTCTCTCAGACCCTACACAGTAACCTTTGGGGAACGAAATTCCAGGTATTATAACGCTTGTATGACGTGTGTATCGGTGTGTAATTCTTTCGATATTGCTGTTTAAATTTCAGTAAATATTAGAACTGTAAAATGATAAATGTGTATTAATGAAACAGGAAATTATATGTAAATAAAATCAATTTCATCATGACATAACACAGTAAACGATACTGTATTATGATAAGACTCGTGCAGAAAATCTACATTCTTTTCCGTTTGACACTTATAGAGACAATAAAACATGTTTAACAGGAAATTTTTTATTTCACTTTTGGCACTAAAAATCGTTTTATTAATTAACGAAACCAATTAAGCACTTTGTAAATATTTTTTTTGATTGATCAATTCATCAAGCCATCTGTATGTAAATAAATTAAATGTATTTTGTGATGAAAAATTAATGTTGTACTCGCATTGTTTGGTAAACAATCGGGGATAAATCACAATTTCTCTCAGATCCTTACTCGGTATCTTTCGGGGTTTAAATTTCGGGTGTCATACGCTCGTCACATGCGGATTTCCGTTCTCTTCGAAATTGGTGTTCTACATTGCAGTATGTATCAGAAGCTGGTAAAAGAAATCGCAAATATTACTCAGCCAGGAAATTACATAAAAATTAAATATGTTTCGACAAAATGATCGATACTATGGTATATGCAGTATTTATGCAGAAAAGTGAATATATTTTCGGCTTATTCATAATACTGACAGTAAAACTGTTTTTACAAGCAAATATTTATTCCTTTCGAGCGCAAAGTTCTTAACTAATTAACGTAACTAATTAAATATTTTCTTCCAGACCCTACTGAGTGTGTTTTGGTGTGTAAATTTTCGTTTATGTAATGTGTATTGAGTGGATATTCCTATTATTTTTTTTATATAATTGATATAGTTGACGCTGTATGTTTCACTAAACATCGTAAACTACGAAAGGAGATGTAAGTATTAATTAAACATGTAGTTATGTGTAAATGAAATCAATTTAGTCATGGCATAACAAAATGAACGATACTGTATTATGATAACATTTATGCGCACTGTACGAAAGGACAAATGTTTCTTAATCTACGAAAATATAATGAGGTCTTCAGAGTTACTACTGATTCCGAAAAGTGTTCTTTATCTTCAGAAACCTCAGAAACCAATATACACTTCAAAATTTAAAGAAGCATATATAAAACAATGTTTCTTTTGTTGCCACAGATTTTCAGAAACGTTTCCGAGTAGTTTTTGCAGTATGTTAATCCATTTTCTCAACCCGAAATATTGTTTTTTCGGATGCTATCTATTTTTAAGTAAATATTTTCATGTTCAACGAACTTGCTTTAAAAACACTTTGATAAAGTAACAGCACTGGCATTAACATTAAAATTTATATTAATTTGCTACTCTCGCATGTATAAATTCAACTACGCAACTGAAAATATTCAATTGAGACTTCATAGCATCCTAAAAACTGATAGGTTGGTTTCACAAAACTGATTAATACACACTGTAAAAAATGACCAATGTTTCTTATTTTATAAAAATATGCTATAACCACGAACGAAAATATAATATAATCTTCTGAGCTATCCAAAATTTCAAATAGCATGTTACATTGTCTTTTGAATCCCCAGAAACGAATACATTTTCAAAATTTAAAGAATAATTTATAAAAACAAATTATTTTTAGCTGCCCGAATTTTTCAGAAACGTTTCCGAAGGGATTTTATAGTGTATTAATGAGTGTCCTCAGCCTGGAATACCTGTTTTTCGAATGCTATCAATTCTGAAGTAAATATTTTCATGCTCAAAAAATATGTTTAACAGACAAACATGCAAAATTAACAGCGTTAATAATAACATTAAAATTAAGATTATTTCTTTACTCTTTCATGTATAAATTAACTTATGCGGCTGAAAACGTGTAATTGAGAATGGATAACATTCGAAAAACAGGTATTCCAGCCTGAGGACACTAATTAATACACTATAAAACCCTTCGGAAACGTTTCTGAAAAATTCGGGCAGCTAAAAATAATTTGTTTTTATAAATTATTCTTTAAATTTTGAAAATGTATTCGTTTCTGGGGATTCAAAAGACAATGTAACATGCTATTTGAAATTTCGGATAACTCAGAAGATTATATTATATTTTCTATCGTGGTTATAGCCTATTTTCATAAAATAAGAAACATTTGGTCATTTTTTACAGTGCACTATAAAAACGACTCGGAAATGTTTCCGAAAATCAGTGGCATCAGAAGAAACTTTGTTTTTATAAATGATTCTTTAAACCTTGAAATTATATTGGTTTCTGAGGTATCTAATGGTAAAGAACGATTTTTGGATTCGTGGTTAACTCGGAAGAAGTTATTGTATATTTTCGTGCGTGGTTATATTATATTTTCGTAGATTTAAAAACATTAGTATTTTATTAGAGTGCAGAAAAAACAATTTCCGTTTGAAAACAAAAACGACGGAAAAACTAGTTTTACAGGCAAATATTTATTTATACTTATTGGCACAGAAAGGTTTTATTAATTAACTAATTACGCACTTTAGTAAATACTTTTTATTAATTAATTCATATATTATTTGTAATGTAAATAAATTAAATATATTTTGCGGCGAAAAAGTTGATATCGTGCCCTTATTGTTTGGTAAACTATTGGGGATGAATTACAATTTCTCCCAGATCTCAGTATCTTTCTATGTTTAAAATTCGGGTTATCATACACTCATGATATGCAAATTTAGGAGAGCACTTTATATTTCTTTCGATATTCGCGTTTCGCCCTCCGGTAATTAAAACAGTTTGGAAAATGAAAAGTAAGTATTAATCAAGTATGAAATTAATCTAAACTAAATGGGATTCTTCACAACAAAATTAACAGTACTGTATTATGGATGATATTTGTGAAAAAAAGTTTTCTTTTTCGTTTATCAAAAATTCGGCAAGTAAACCAGTTTTATAGGAAAACATTAATTCCTTTTGCACATAAAGTATTTACTTAATTGATACAATTAAAAACTTTAGTAAATAAATTCTTTGATCAATTCTTTCAAGAAGTATGCGTAATATAAGTAAAGAAATCTACTTCGTCTTAACAAAGTAAACTATACAGTACAATGGAGAATATTTTGTACAGAAAATGTTTTTCTTTTCCGGTTATTAAAAACAGCTGAAAGGAAACTGGTTTTACAGGCAAATGTGGATTACTATTGCGCACAAAGTGTTTTGTTAATTAACCTAGCAAATTAAACACTTTAGTAAATAAATTGCTTGATCAATTATATGAATAAGCATGTGTGCCATACATAAATTAAATGTATTTCGTTGTGACAAAATTAATAAAGGACTATTTCAGAGAAATAATTTTATTTTTTGATAACCAAGAATAGTGGCAGTAAAACAGGTTTTACAGGAAAAATTTGATTACATTTGCACACAAAGAGTTTTATTAATTAAAATACAGAATTAAACATTTTACTGAATAAATTACTCGATTAAATATTTCAATAAGAATGTGTGCTATAATAAATTAAAATCAATTTGCGGTGATAAAATTAATCATATAATACTGAAAAGAAGTAATGTTCATTTTCATTTACGAACAATAGAGCAGTAAAACAGGCTTTGCAGAAAAACTATTAAACACTTTTGTATGCAAATTACTTAATTAATTATTTCAATAAGCGTGTGTACTATACATAAATTAAAATTATTTCGTAGTGACGAAATTTATAATGTACTATTGCAGAAAAGTAATTTTTATTTCCTTTTACCAGGACTTGTGACAGTAAAATTGGTTTTACAGGAAAATATTGATTATTTTTGCACACAGTTTCATTAATTAATATAATCAATTAAATACTTTCATATAAAAAATACTTGATTAATTACTTCAATAAGCATGTATACTATACATAAATTAAAACTATTTCGTAGTGACAAAATTTATAATATACTATCAGAGAAGTAATTTTCTTTTTCGATAACCAAGAATAGTGACAGTAAACCTGGTTTTACAGGAAAATATTGACTACTTCTGCACATAAACTGTTTTCTTGGTTGACGAAGCCAATTAATCACTTTAGTATAAAAATTGTCCCATTAATTATTTCAATAATCATGTATAGTATAAATAAATTAAATCTATTTCGCGGTGACAAAATTAATCATATAATATTGCAAAGATGTAATTTTCTTTTTCGTCTACCAACAAAAGAGCAGTAAAACAGGTTTTGCAGAAAAACTATTAAACACTTTTGTATGCAAATTACTTAATTAATTATTTCAATAAGCATGTGTGTTATAAATAAATTAAATCTGTTTCGTACTGACAAAATTAATACAGTACTATTGCAGAGAAATAATTTTATTTTTTGTTAGCCAAGAATATTGGCAGTAAAATTGGTTTTACAGGAAAACATTGATTACTTTTATACACAAAGTGTTAATTAATTAATATAGCTAATTAAAACTTTAATAAATAAATTGCTCGATTAATTATTTCAATAAGAATGTGTGTTATAAATTAATTAAAATTCAATTTGTGGTGAGAAAATTAATAACGTACTATTGCAGAGAAGTAATTTTCTTTTTTCTTTACCCAGAATAGTGACAGTAAATTTGGTCTTACATGAAAATATTGATTACTTTTGCACACGAAGTGTTTCATTAATTAATCTAACAAATTAAATACTTCTTGATAAAAAATACTTGATTAATTATTTCAATAAGCATGTGTACTATACGTAAATTAAAACTATTTCGTAGTGACAAAATTGATAATGTACTATTGCAGAGAAGTAATTTACTTTTTCGGTAACCAAGAATAGTAACAGTAAAACTGGTTTTACAGAAAAATATTGACTACTTTTGCACAAAAAATTTTGTATTAATTAACACAGCCAATTAAACACTTTAATGTGTAAATTGCCTGATTAATTATTTCAATAATCATGTGTGTCATAACTAAATTATATCCATTTCATAGTGACAAAATTAATAATGTAATATTGCAAAAAAGTAATTTTCTACTTTGTTTACCAAAAATAGTGGAATAAAACTGGTTTTACAGGAAAACATTGATTACGTTTGCACACAAAGTGTTTTATAACTTAGCTAACTAAAGATTTTAATAATTAAATTGCTTGATTAACTTTTCAATAAGCACTATATGTATTCCTTTTAAATGCTAAAGGTGTAAATTAACAACATAACTAGATGGTACCCGTCAAAACTTGATGGAAAAAAATACAATAGCAATATTAGTAAAATAAGCTTCTTTATTACATAAGTAGGGGTGCTTATGAAACAATCTTTCAAATATTTTATTTTTAAAAAAATTCCCCCAGTGAATTACGTTATTATTTCCGATGCAAACTCCAAACAAACAATCCGTAAACAAAATGGAAATCAGTTTGACATTACCGCCCTATTCCCCACGGCAAGAAAGAAAATTTCCTGAACCTATGAAGTATCATACAAATAGCATATCCCTACGTTCATCTCATATTCAGTCAATAAAAGAACATATTAAATAAGGCACACATCCCCCCCCCTGTGATAATGCAACCGAATGAGCACCTATGAGCATGTGCATTGCTTCTCCCCAAACGCACCGTCGAAATTCGACGTTAAAAAAAAGTTTTAAAATGTTTTGATCAAAATTTTTAAAATGTCTTCTTTAATCATTGTTCGTTTTAAATCCATATCTTCTGAAACGCATCTATTGTTTTAAGCTAATCAATTTTTATGTAAAGATGAAGAATTTTTTTTACAATAATAAATCAATCTACAGAAAAAGAAGATTTTTAATGTTTTCAAGTGTAATTTATTTGTATGGTTTCTTCATTCCTTTATATAATCAGGATGATTATTCCTTTTCCATAATTAAGAGAAATAATGTAAATAAATAAATATCCAAGATTATTTTCGATTCTGTTTTCATTAATATATTGTAAATTTTATTGTTAAAAGTTACTGATAAATGATACTTTAGTAAATGGGGCTTTTCTTTATTATTATTATTATTATTATTATTATTATTATTATTATTATTATTATTCTTTTGAGATTTAATGGCAACATTCTTCCGTTTGTTTATTGGGCGCTACAGTTTGGCGAATTATTTGAGATACTTTTCGGTTAGCAGGGCGCCAATGAAGTGTATATATATATATATATATATATATATATATATATATATATATATGTGTGTGTGTGTGTGTGTGTGTGTGTATATATAGTATATACATACATAGATACAAATATATATAATGTATATAGTTTTGTTTTTCTAGTATTGAATTTATGTGGTTTATAGATTTTGGTTGGCTTTTGTGATAATGATTCTGCAAGTAATTTTCCATTGGAGTTTGTTATTATGTGTGTGTATATATATATATATATATATATATATATATACATATATACTTTATTGGCGCCGGCTAACCGAAAAGTACCTAATTTGCATATAGTTTTTTTTTTTCTTAATCGGACGACGGGATAATGCACGGAATTTCGACGGGATAATGAATATTTTTTATGGTACCAGAATATTTTTCTGTATTTTATAGTTATATTAAGAAATACATATTTTTATGATTTGCTGAATCACTTAGTTGTTTACTTTTTCATGCATTATATTATTGAAGGTTGTTAGTTCTCTTATTCGTTTAAATATAACCTACTTATATAAAAATAGCGTGTGTTCTCTGTGGTGTTTCGCATAAACGTTGTAAAGTTCAGGTTATTAGATTTTATCCAACTTTGCTGTCATAACAGCTGATGAAGCAGCCATTTTCGGCGATTTTTTTGTTACCTGTAAAATGTTTGTTTTTGGTATAGCCCGAACTAAGAAAAAATTGAGTACTTTTCCATTATACGGACACCATTGTCGCCAAGCATATATTTACATGTATGGCATGGTGTCGGTATAACGGAAAAGAACCAAAATTTGCGATCGGTCAAATAATTGAATTTCGTTACCCATTAAATTTTCTGGTACTTTTCTATTATCCGGTCGACCACTTTTCATAACAAAAAATTATCGCCAAACTGTAAAATTAAACGCCAAAAATACAGTCCGATTTACTTGATGTCAGAAGCATTATACGTGTTTGTTACGTCATCAAGTGGTTTTTAATTCGAGATTTGCGCCTATTTTTCATTACGTTTTACTGATTTATTAGTTATTTCATTAATTAAAATAACAATTGTGTCCTTAAATTCATGTATTTTATTTATTTATTTATTTTGATATTCCAATGGCAACGTTCTCCCGTTTATTTGGCGTTACAGTTTGGCGATAGTATTTTGTTATGAAAAGTGGTCGACGGGATAATAAAGAAGTACCAATTTTCTTATTTTTAATCTGAGAAAGAAACAATAATCATGGATTTAATTAATGTTGCAATATGCGGTGCAACCAAAATAATTTTGATTAAATCAGTACAGATATCGCAGACGCACCTGGGTTATTTTTTGGCACCTAAATGACGATTTTTGCTTTGTATGGCAACCTAGTGTTTTATAATAAATTTGAATATGTGTGTAAATAAATAAAATAAAATAGGTACTTTTATGTTAGCTGGGCGTCAAGGATAACTCTCCAAATCTTGTTTCAATTGGAATCATTTAAATTGCAACATTTTACGTGAGATTTGTTATTCATATTGATATGTTTACGTTTAGATATTTTATTATGATTATATTCTTGCTAATTAAGTTTTTTTTTTTAAGATTTTATACTACAATGTTAAAATATTACCTAGTTGATATTAGTTAATGTCAAAAGATTGGCGAACCACAGGGTTCAGGGAAAAAACTCTATGCCCTCAAAAGTGGGAGTTGTCAACTTTATGACGTCATAAGCAGAAGTAAATGTTTAATTGAAAATTACAGCTAATTAATTGAATTTTCGAACAAACGAATGCACGATAACAAATCTGTGTCCTAATATCTTTCATTTAAAAAAAGAATGGTGTAATTTGATGCAGTAGTTTGTTCTAACGGATTGTCGAAAGAAATCGCTTAGCGTTTTAAATATATAGATATAAATTAAAATAACTTTTATTATTTGTTTTACATGTTTCGACTCTTTCCGAGTCATTTTCAAAAACAAAATGAGAATATTCCAAAGTTGCACGGGCTTTGAAGTTATTATTTTCTAAAAATTACGCACGTTATCTATTATTATTTTTTTTTTTACTTGGTTGTTTATTTTCATATCTGTGACCATGGAGTAACTCGAGCCACAGTTTCGGTAAATTAAAAGATTCCGCATCGTTACATATTGTATTTTTGCGTGTTAGTATCTCTATGGTTCCTCTTATTATGGATGGATAGTATAGACTGGAGGGAAATATTATTTTACTTTCATTGAAATTTATTTGGATGGTTTCTTCTTGATATAATCTTGCCAGGGCTGTAGTTTTTCTATTATATTTAATATCAGCTATATGCTCTTTTTTTCTGCAATTAAATTTCCTGCTGGTCATGCCTATGTAGTAATTCTTGGATCCGTCTTCTTTAATAAAAGGTATTTCATATACTCCTGAATAATTCTCAAATTTAATTGAGTCAATTTTACTGTAAATGATATTCTTTAATTTCTGAGGTGGTTTGGCTATTAAGCAGATATTGAAACGTTTAAGGCTGTGTTTTAATTTTTCAAAAAAGCTTGGATACTATCCAATATAACACACCTCAGAAATTAAAGAATATCATTTGCTAAATTGTTTTACTATCATAAATTCGTGTTTTCATTCATAAAATATTTTCTTAAACAACACAGTTAATGAAATTCTTTAATCCTGGGATGCATGAGTCTATCGACCATTACATTAACATAAATTTGCAGCAGGGTAGAAAATACTCACGTTAAGATGCATCCTAGAGTTAAAAAGGGAAAAGCAGCTTTATTTTTATTTTTTTACTTAGGAGTATTATAAGATGGCTCACATTAATAAATGTTTTTAATTTTAATTTAAAAAGACACATTTTGTGATTCCTTCCGTCCCAACCACGTTGCAGATTAGACAGCTTTTTAATGCTCTCAATGGCTAATTAAAAAAGTCTATATGTATCAATAAAAGGTAAAAATCAGTGCTCTATATATTTTTGTTAACAATGCTTTTATTGTTATTTCGAAAAGAAATAGCGATTACCCTGTGTGACTATTAAATAAGTTACTGGATAAATTAATTAATCATGCAAAATTATTAAATAAGTTGTTGGATGAATTAATTAATCATGCAAAATGTAATGTAAATAAATTATATTTATTTCAGCAAGATTATTGATTTTATACTATCTAATAATTATACAGCTAACGAATAATGGGATTTACTTTCGTTATTTAAAATGAAATTGGTTTCATTGGTTTAAGAAACTCACAACTGTTTTAAGACAGATTTTAATTTTTTTCTTATAATAGTCTATGTGAGTGTTATGTTATAAATAATCAAAATATTCTTATTTTAACTTTTTGCTTCATTTAAGAGAAGTGTCTGCTCTTAGAAAACTTTTATTATTCAAAATTTTTATATTTAAAAATTTTATTACTTTTTTAAATATATAAAAATTATTAAATCTAAAAATGTTATTGAATGATATTTAAAAAAAGCATATCCTAAGTAAAAAGGATTGAAATAACTGAACAATTTTACTTTATATATTATAATTATTTTTATTCTGTTTTTAAAACTAAAATGCTATACTAAAGTGCTAAACTTGAATTTTCTAAACGACTTTTTTGTTATTATTATCATTATTACTTTGAATTGTTTTCATTCTTAAGATCTTTAATAAAATTACGAAAGGTTTTTTTTTTAATTGAAAAATTAATTTATTATTAATAAAAATATAAAGAAAATCAAGTTTTGTTTTAAGAATGTAAATAGATACATATATTTTTCATTTTTAACAATTAAAATAAAATATACTTCAAATACACTATTAATTGTATTAAAAATTTACTAATACTACTAATACTACTAATACTACTACTAGTAGTAGTAGATTAGGGTCGGTAAAAAAGCAATCAAATCATCGAGCGAATGTCAGTAACCTTGATTAAAATCTTATTTATATCCCCAGTTAAAAAATGATTCAATTTTCGTTATTTGTCAAAACATCGCTCTGTTAATACGCTCTAATATGAATAAATGAATTTTCTAAAAATAGTATGTTTCCCGTGCTAAATGATAATGGTAAATTATCAAAACTGAAATATATTATAAAACAAACTTTATACTGGAGAAACATGTTTTATTTATCCGTAATTAAAATAATATTTCATTTAAGCGTAAAAGCATAAGAAAAGGAAATTTCAAAATATAAAAAGAAAAAGATATTTCGGAAAAGAAAAACTATTTCTGTAACCCTGTTTATTCATTACGAATACTTTCATTCCAGTCTCAGTATACGAATGAATAAATGTATAATACAGATTAGGGTCAGTAAGAAAGCGATCAAATTATTTGGACATTTTTCATTAACCAACCCTTCAGGAACTTCTTCAGATTCCTCACCTACGTTATTGCGTTTGTATTATTCATGTTGTTTTAATTATTCATAACGTGGAATTAATTTTGTTTTGTTTTTTTCTTCTGTAAATTCATCAATTCCAGTTTTCTTTTCTATATACTATATATGTGATCAACATGGAGACGATATTCTATTAGTTTATTTTGATAAGCACAGCCATGATCCCTCGTAAGAGGAAAAATAAAATAACATCCTTATAATTCACTTCGAAAGTTAAGGGATTGCGATCCTCTAAACTTGCTTTTATTATTTAAACTTACATAAACTGTTATTAATTACATTTTAATTCAAATAAATTGTAAAAATTACTCGTTTAAAAAACAGTGTCGAAATCATTACATACACAAGCGCTTGACAAATTTTGGCTTGTAAATCGCGCCAACATAATGTTCACCAAATTGTACCGAGTATTGACTTTGATGAAAAAACTCAAAGTTTTAAATTTTATTATGAGAAATCTATCGAGATTCCACCGCTAAATTTGATTCTTATTTTATTGTTTACATACATAGATTCTTTAATACTTTTTTTTTCATTTTTACTTATTTATTTATTTATTTATTTTGAGTGCGCTTTAAGGAGACCTTCCTTGTGAGTGGGCAGAAAGTAAGGAATGTTTGCCTGTAAATCTACTTTTACTGCAGATATTGTTGGCATACGGGAGAACAAGAGTCGTCTCATTGTACCAATGCTGCTTTAAAAAGGGAAAAGCAGCTTTATTTTTAGTTTTTATTTAAGAGCATTAGAATATGTCTCGCATTAATAAATGCTTTTAATTTTAATTATAAATACACATTTTTTGAGTCCTCCCGTCCAAACCACGTTGAAGATAAGACATATTTTTAATGCTCTCAATGGTTAATTAAAAAAGTCTATATGTATCAATAAAAGGTAAAAAGCAGTGTTCTATATATTTTTGTTAACAATGCAACGCTTTTATTGTTATTTCGAAAAGAAATAGCTATTACCCTACATGACTATTAAATAAGTTCTCGATAAATTAATTAATCATGCAAAGCTTATATTGTATTTAAATTATATTGATTTCTGCATGATTATTTATTTTATACTATCTAATAATTATACAACTAATAATAATAAGATTTACTTTTGTTATTTAAAATGAGATTAATTTCATTGGTTTAAGGAACTCGCAACTGTTTTGCGACAGATTTTCCTGTTTTTTCTTATAATAGTCTAAGTTAGCCTGTGTTATGTTATAAATAATCACAATATTCTTATTTTAACTTTTTGTTTTATTTAAGGGAAATGCATGCTCTTAGAAAACTTTGCTATTCAAAATTTTGATTTTTTAAAAATATATAAAAAGTATTAAATCTAAAGTTTTACTAAATGAGATTATTTTAAAAAAAGAAAAATTTTGTTTTAAGAATGTAAATAAATACATATGTTTTTTTTTTTTTTTTTCATTTTTACTAATTAAAATAAAATACACTATTAATTGTATTAAAAATGTTACTAATATTACTAATACAAGTTGTTGTAGTAGTAGTAGATTAGGGTCAGTAAGAAAGCGATCAAATCAGCGAGCGAATCCCAGTAACCTTCATTAAAATCTTATTTATATCCCCAGTTAAAGAATGATTAAATTTTCGTTATTGGACAAAACATCGCCTTTTTAATACGACTAAAGGAATTTTCTAAAAATAGCAAGTTTCCCGGGCTTAATGATAATGGTAAATTAGCGATCAAAACAGAAATCCATTTAAAAAAAAATTATTTACCCGTATTTAAAATAATATTTTGTTTAAGCGTAAAAGCATTAAAAAAAAAAAAAGAGCGAGATTTCGGAAAAAAAAGAAAAACTATTTCTGTAACCCTGTTTATTCATTACAAATACTTTCATTCCAGTTTCAGTATTCAAATGAATAAATGTATAACACATATTAGGGTCAGTAAGAAAGCGATCAAATTATTTGGGCATTTTTCATTAACCAACCCTTCAGGAACTTCTTCAGATTCCACACATCGGTTATTGTGTTTGTATTATTCATATTGTTTTAATTATTCATAACGTGGAATTACTTTTTGTTGTTGTTGTTGTTCTGTAAATTCATCAATTCCAGTTTTATTTTCTATATACTATGTTATCAGTATGGAGACGATATTCTATAAGTTTATTTTGATAAGCACAGCCATGATCCCTCGTGAGACGAAAAATAAAATAACATCTTATTAATTAAGTTCGAAAGTTAAGGGATTGAGATCATCTAAACTTGCTTTTATTATTTAAATGTTCATAAACTATTATTAATTACATTTTAATTCAAAGAAATTGGAAAATTTGCTCATTTAGTGTCTACATCATTACATACACAAGCGCTTGACAAATTTTGGATTGTAAATCGCAAGTTTTTAATTTTATTTTGAGAAATCTATGGAGATTCCACCGCTAAATTTGATTCTTCTTTTATTGTTTACATACATATATTCTTCAACATTTTTTTTTCACTTTTATTTATTTATTTATTTTGAATGCGCTTTAAGGAGACCTTCCTTGTCAGTATGCAGAAAGTAAGGAATATTTGCCTGTAAATCTACTTTTACTGCTGCTATTGTTGGCATACAGAAGAACAAGAGTCGTCTCATTGTACCAATGCTGCTTTAATGAAACAATAGTATAATAAAAATACTAATACGTTAGCATATGAATCATTGTTTAATAGAACCGGCTATTTTGGGGATACAAATTGTCGGTAATGAAACTGAAATTACCAAGTTATTTTATATTTATTGCAATCAGCTACTTTACTGAATCAAATTTAATTCACAAATTGAATTTCTGCAACGACAGTTGTTTTATTATTTACTTATTATTATTATTATTATTATTATTATTATTATTATTATTATTATTATTATTATTGACTATTGTACATGAGTAATGTTCTGGAAAAATGTTTAGAAGTCATGTGAACGTTTTTGGAATTTTCATCGAAATGTCCAGACTGTTTATAAACATTTTATGTTAGTCAAATTGATATCATTCTTGGAAAATAAACAGTTAAATAAGATATCATTTGCACTGAATTATCTTTCAAAAAATATTTATTTCAGTTATTTTATTTATTTGGCCTATTTAAAAAAAAAAAAAAAAAAAAAAAAAAAAACTTGTATTTAACTTTACAGCAAAAAATTTAAATGTTGGATTTGATTATACTATTTTATTATTATTAAATAAATCCTTACGCCATTTAAATTAAAATATTTCTAAAAAGTCAAGTTTGTGAGCTTTGTCAAATATGTTATGCAGAGTTGCCAAGTCTCCAGATTTTTGCACACCAGTAATTTTTTAGAGAAAATGTTGTTCTTTTAAATCGCAAAGTACTTCGATTAAATAAAACAACTTCTTCTGTACTAAATTACTGGTATCCAAAAAGCCGGAGACTTGGCAGGTCTGGTTATGATTTATAAACAAATTATTTAAAACTGAACATGATATTTGTTATTTCTTAACTATGTGAAATTAACAAAATAATTTCTTTATACAACAACCTTTTATTATTAATTACATATTGTCAAAATATAAAATTATTATTATTATTATTATTATTACAATATCGTGTTGAATCTAAATCCTAAGCGCAAAATTTATTTGTAAACCACCCAGTGTACTTAAGGTATCTTTGCCTTCAAAACGTAAATCTACTTTTATTGCAACTATTGCTGTCATGCGGAAAAACAAGATTAATCTCATTATGTAAAATGTTGCTTTAATAATATTAATAGTATTTAGTAGAAGTTATAATAATAAAAAATGGTAATACATTTGCCGCCACTAATATGCATCACTGCAGAATCAGTTATTTTTGTTATTCAAATTATTGAGAAAAATGCAAGAATTGTGACGTTATTTTTGCCTTTCGTTGGAAAAAGTATTTTACAGAATGAAACTATGTTAAATGATGTCTTTAACGACAGTTATTATATTGTTGTTAGTGGTGTTTTATTGCTATTAATCACTTAAAAGAATTTTTATTTTTTTTTATAAAACTTCATTAAGTAATGTGATCATTTTTGGAATGTTTTTTTAAACTTTCACTATTTTTACAAGAAAACAAAGTGCCGGTCTCTTTGATATTTCATTTGAAAAATACTACAGGTAAGTAATGTACCATTCACGCCGTATTTTCGTTGGAAAAACATTTAATCCAGTTTATTTAGGTATTAGTTTATTTTATTGGAAAATCATGCTTATTTTAATAGAAACCAAATATCTTTCTTTACAGTAAAATAAAAATAAATAAATAAATAAATGCTGAACGGAATTCATTATACTATACGTTATAATAAAATGAATCATTTTGCTATATAAATTGAAGAAGTTAAATTGCCGAAGTTTGTCAAAAATGTTTTAATTCATAAACAAATTATTTAAAACTGAACTAAAGTAATGCTTTAATATTTATTTTTTATCTTTTAATAATGTTAAAATTGAGAAGGGAATTAATTTAATGTTATATTTTATAATTAGTTTCAAGTTGGAGAATGTACGAATATTATTATTACCTATCTTGTTGAATAAAAATCTTGTGCAAAAGAAATTCACTTATAAATAACTCAGCGTGTAGAAATTAATAAATGTTTGCCTGTAAAACTACTTTTACTGTTGCTATTATTTGGCATGCGGACAAACAAGAGCCACTTCATTTCATAAAATGTTGCTATAATATTAATAGTATTTAGAAATAGTTGTAATAGTAAAAATGTCAATGTATTATTCGCGGTTTACAGAGATCGCTGTTTAATCGAATCAGCTGTTTTATGATTCAAATTATCAAAAAAAAAATGCAAATTATGAAGTTATTTTTTGCCATTTATTGAGACCAGTCACTTAGTTGGAAGTAAATTTCTTCTAAAGATGTGATTTTTCAACAACAATTTGATGTTGCTGATGATGATATTATTGTTAATACATTAAATCCTGCTAAGATGATACTGGAGAAAAATTCCATTTTCGATTTTATCAGGTGTGATTTTATATTCCTTGCATGAGAATCATGATTTTTTTCTTTTTGTTTAAGATAGTATTCCGTTACAGACACGTTTCGTTTTCACAAGTTTTACACAACAATAAAACCAATGAAAATAGAACCTGCCTAAAACGGAATCTTGCTTAAAACGGAAAAATTCCTGGTGCTATCGAAAAGAATACTATACAATTATAATAGACGCTACACCTGCAAAAAAGGAAACAATATATTTTTTAAACATTTTGGACTTTCTACAAACAGGATCCGTTGGCCAATTCAATATCGCTTTTGTAAAAAATTTAAATTAATGAGGTATCACTCAAGAAGTTCAATCCAGTTTATTTAACTATTTGTCTGCTTCAATTTATTTCGCTAGAAAATTACCTATCTTATTTTACAGTAAAAAATTCTGCATGGTAATCAATATAATGTATTGATATTAAATAAATTATTTATAACATATCATTAGTAATAAACCATTATTAATGATAATCAATATTAATCATTATTCATTCCAAATGTGTAAATTACAATGCTCCTTATTAGACATATTCTAATTGTATAATTTAGAATATTTTTAAAAAGGATGTTGCTGAAGCTTGTAAAATATGTTTTAATTCATACTTAAGTTTTTAAAATTAAACTAAAATAACGTAAAAAATTTCACTTCAACCTCGTTCAAATATGTCTGAGACAGGTTGATTTTTGTGTTATCGTTATTATTATTATTATTATTTATCAAACAGCCAATTGTGCTCTTTTTTTCTCCCTCTCTCCCTCTCTCGCTCGCTTTTTTTTTTTTTTTACTTTAAATTAAAATTAATGCCTAAAAACTTTATGAATAGATATATCTAGAAAATATAAAAGAAAAGAAAGGCTAAAAAGAAAAAAAGAAAAAGAAAAACTCGACCCAAGATATTCCGGAAAACTCCATCTCCTCTTTCGCACACTGAATCGAGAACATAACAGGTTTCCGACACCCGCTATTTCAAGAAGATTTATTCGCCGTTCCGCCGACAAGTCATTCGCCATCTTTGCGATCGATAGTTTTGTGTCTTCTACACCCTCTCCTTTCCCCTCAACTTTTTCTCCGTGACGATTCTAAGAGAGTGCATCCATCCAGAGCCCCCTCGAAATCCGAAATCAACTCTTTTTTTTCTTTTTTCTTTTTTTTTTCCTCCGGAGATGCGGATCTGGCAACGGGAGCAACGATGACGTCACGATATCCGATCGATCTTGGTAAAATGATATGCTAGAAGAAATGGTTTCGAAAAGATACCTGCCACCCTCGAATTCAAGGAGTTTATTAATGAAATATGGTGAATGGTATGCTCCGTTAAAATTGTAGGGGCAGATTTGGTTGTCGATTAAGTAGTAGCTGTTTTAAATGTGTTAAATTATGCCAATGCATGATATATTCTAAATAGAGAAAAACTGAATGCTTTGAAATTTCAGCGGTAAAAAATAAACAAGCAATCGTGTTTAAAAATCTGTATTTTGAATGCATGGAAAAGGTAACAGGACATGCGCGTTGAAATATCGATTAAATTATGATAATAAAGATGAATAAAATGAATTTTTCATGAATAAGAGGAAACCTCTGTTTCTGCAGGGCATTTAAAAAAAGATGAGCCAAATTTTAAGGGATCGTAGAGCACATTACAATATTTATTATTATTATTATTATTATTATTATTATTATTATTATTATTATTATTATTATTATTATTATTATTATTTTGTGTGTATAACCAGGGACGTAAGGACTCACTTAAAAAATACAGGGACTCACTTTAATCCAAACCTGGAATTTTTTTTTCATAACTTTATAATTAATTAAGATACTTTAAAAATATTTTCAACGATGTAATGATCGCTTCCAACATTTCTCATGTTATCGTCACGTTTTATACCATGTTGTAATCGAATCTTTTATATATAAAAAAAAAAAGAATATAGTAGATCATTTTTACGTTTTCTTGGAGACTAAACAACAAAATGTAAGTGGCGGAGATGCATAAATTTCGGGAAAAGAAATATTCTTCCTTTCTGTAATGTAAATAGCAAGTAACCATTAGTTTGTTTATTTACCTTTTAGCATTAAAAAAAAAAAGAAGATTATATTGCTTTTTATTTCTTATATTAATAAACCAAAGTTTTAAAATTTTAACCATTATAGAAATATATAAATTTTACTATAAAATTACTAACAAAGTGAATACATCAAAAGAATAACTTCAAAATTCTAGCACACACATACACAAAACAAAATTCTTATATTACTGTACAAAATTTTTCGCATAAAAACTTTAAATTAAAAATTTTCCCATTAACGTTTAAAAAGTTACACTTTTTAAATTTTTATATGACTCCTCTGGACAAAATTGGGTAATTAAAAAAAACTGCCTTTTGTTGCAACAACAAAAAACCGCATAAATTTAAAAAATGAATCAGTTATTCTTAATGAAACATTGACCATTTAGAAGGAGGATTTTAAATAAAAAATAGTTCATATTGCTACTATACAAAATTTTTCGCACATAAAAATTTTAAATTAAAAAATTTTCCCATTAACTTCTAAAAAGTTACACTTTTTAAATTTTTATACAACTCCTCTGGACAAAATTAGGTAATTAGAAAAAATTGTCTTTGTTGCAAAAAGATAATTACAAAAAAACTGCATAAATTTAAAAAATGAATGAGTTATTCTTAATGAAACATTGACCATTGAGAATGAGGACCTTAAATAAAAAATAGTTGATGTTTGCAAAAACATTAGTGGCGAAGAACTCCAAAATATTTATAGAAGCATTATTAGAAGAGTTATATGTTGGAGATGAGTGAAAATGCTTTGTGAATAGCATTTTTTTATTGTTTTTGAAGGGTAGGATTTAAAACTACATTTTTTCCTTTACGTAATGTCTTCTTGGGTAATGATTTATTTAGATTTTTTTTTATGCAAATTTTCACACTTAATAATAGATATTTGATATGAAGAATTGCATCATCAATTTCTGAATGATGCCTACTTGTAATGGTGAAATAGCCTTTCAAATTGTACGAAATACTGTTATAAATCAGCTTTTTCCTTTTATCATAATTCAGCTAATTTTAAAAATAGGCATACTCAGTGTTTCATAATGATTCTTTTAGAGTAAAAGGGGAAATTTTCTATTTGATCAATTTTCACTATGTAAGTTTTATAAAATTCTAAAGAGTTAATTTTTTAAAAAATCATTGGGGATACGCTTTTATTGATATAATCTTTTTTTTGAAATTTTTTGCAATTTACATCACCTACTTATCTCCAACAAGTAAAACATTAAAGCGTGTTTCAACCTTTTTTGGAACAGCCTGTATATATATATATTAATTTTTGCAGTAAGTTTATATATATATATATATGAGAACTTTAGTTTTAAAAGCTGGATTTGTATTGTAAAAATTTCTGAATTTGAATAGTTTCTAAATGTGCATGGAATATTTTGAAAAGTTAACGTTAATATATATATATATATATATATATATATATATATATTGTCAATTTTATGTCACGCCACAGTTAATAAGACTATAAAATAAAAATTCTGAACTTTTCACTTCATCCTTTACTTCATTGTTGTCATCAAACAAATAAGTTTATCAATTACTATACATAAGTATACAGTGGACTTTTAAAATACTTTTATTTACTTATTAATACATTTCTTTCAAAGTTCTTTTAAATAATTTTCGTGTTAATAGATTAATTAATTTTAATATTATTTTTATACAATTATCTTAAAAAATTCTTGTGATAACCAAAGTTTAAACTTCGAAAATCTGGAATAACTAGATAGGGGAGAGGCGACAGGGTGGGACCTCATGAGATGTGGGACGGCGGGAGATGTGGAACGGCAGGAGATGTGGGAAAACACTAATTTTTCTCAAACTAAACACTATTAGTTATTTTTATTATTACACGAGATGGGATACCTATAAGCCCGATTATATATGCTACAAATTTTACAGTTGGAAGACTTTAAACATCTGATATAGAAAATTCTCATTTTTTCTGATCAAAAGTGAATAATGAATTTTATTTTGAAATTAATGTTGGAACTTATTGAATTTGTAACACAAAAATAGTGATTTGTTACAATAATTCTACATGTTTAAAAGTCACTACTTAAATTAAGCCTAAAAAGTAGTGTGCTTAACGTGGTAAACCATATGATAAATATATTACTTGGAGAGAAGAATGGGATACTGAGAGAGGAGGAGGTATGGGCTACGTTTCATTTCTTTCTCCTACGTTCTCAAACAGCTGAAAATATTCATTTCTACATAATTTTAAATCTATTCTGTAATACTGAACAATTTTTGTAATATTTGTTTTGTAATAAATGTCAAAAATAATTTCCAAATAGAATTCGCTATTTACTTTTGATCTATAAAAAATCAGGACAAGTACGTCTCGCACCATGGGGGTTCCGTACCGTTATGTTATTGCTGTTACAAAAAAAACTGTGTTACAATGAGTTAATTTAGTATTAGTATCGATTACCGAAATTGATGAGTTTGTCAAATAATAAATCGACATAAATTTATAAATTACTGATTTTTCCCCCCTTTATATGTGCTTTAAGGCTTTCCTTCGTGCCGAATTTCAAGGTTCTAGGTCAACCGGAAGTACACTTTAGATTTTGCTCTTAAAACCTATAGGGCACTTTCGATTGACCTAGAACCTTAAGATTTGACAAGAAGGAAGGTCTTATAGCACAAGAAAAGTGAAAAAATCCGAAATCATTAATTTATAATTCTATGTCGATTTACCACGTGGTATTCTATAATAATCGGAATTTCTAAATCAAGACTATAAAGGTTCCGTATTTTTCTTTTGTGGTACGAAATCCTAAAAACAGATTTTTTCAACTACAAATATTTTTAATCTTTCAGCTGCAACTTTTGTAGATCACATATAGTAATAAGTAATTCCAAATCATGCTTTCCATTTAGCTTAGACCAGTGAAAGGATATTATTCATAAAAATTCCTTGCGTTTTTCTTCTTCTTTAGATGTATCTCCCCCCCCATCTCGACCTTTCCGCACTTAACAGAAAAATGGGACAAAATTTTCATAATATTTTAATTGTCTGGAAATTAAAATTTTCAAATATTTTGACTTATATATATATTTTTTTTTCCGTTTCAAGAAACATTAAACATTATTATAGCGCAATTGTATCAAAACTGAGAAGAATATACTAATGTTTTTTAATGAAAATTTTCTCTTTTCTGCTTCCTCTCCTCTATTCAAAATACTTCACGTGCATTTGATTTTATGTATGCTTACAATAATCACATACAATAACGTTTTTATACGTAAAAATAGATTTTTTGTATATAGTTTTAACATATTATAAGGAAAAAAATAGTTTAATGTTAATTTATTTTTCATTTTATAACATAAAAATATATAAATAAAACTCTTTTATATCCATGTAAAATGTGAATGTTTAACTACTATTGATATTACTTAATATTATTTTACAACATACTTACATATATTACTAACCTGTATATTTATACATATATAAAGAATAATTATGAAAATTTTTAATAAAATTTAGAAAGGGGGGGGGTGTAATGCGTGTGAACAATTTAAAATTATTGATACGATAGAAAAAGTCTACTTATGCAATAAAGGATTGTATGTATACATCAGTTGTAAATACTTAATAGATTTTTTTCTCCTCTTTTATTGAATAAACACTGTTAACCATGTTTGACCATCGACCTATGAACAGGAGAGCTAAGTTACTTTTAAAAGTAAAAATAGCATTAAACTTATATATATTAAAACCTTTCTGTAAAAATAACACATTAAACGTAGGTCTATTTCGAAAGTGTTTATGAGGAAGTTTATTTAAATAACTTTTGTTATTTTTACTTCAAAAAGATTCAATATAGCTGTCCTATTTATTAAATAATCCAATATGAATTAGCTTTTTTTTTTCTTCTTCTTTTTTGCGTGTGTGTGTGTGTGATTTGAAAATTTTGTATGTTGTATCTATATAAGAATAGCTTTAAAAGAAAAGAAAAAAAAAAAGCTATAATTATTTTTGTTATAAACGTGAAATGACTTTTAACACCTTCTTCTTTTTTACCATCAAATCTTAGTCTAAAAACTTGAATTTGAATTTCGTATTATATTAGTATACTTTAATATTTATACCTGCTTGCGTTGTATAATTCTAAATAACCCTAAATTTTCCCAAAATCACTTTCCACTGCAATTGACAGATGGTCACGGGTCCTTTCAAATCGTTGCCCCTTTTAGACCCAAAAGGGATATCCTTCCCCTCGCCCCCTTTCGACCTATGACCTCCAGTTTTGTTGACCTGGTCGAAGAGAAATTGCAGCTGTCGGAGAAGGGAAAGACAACCGTCGGTTGTCGACGGCGACACCATGCCGCGAAACGTGGGAGATATTTCGGCTATAGAGATGCTTGTTTGGGAGCTAAGATAAATCGTACAGTTTGCTATTTTATTGCGTTAGACTTTCTCTCAAATCCGAACATGGTGCTTTCTGTCACATTCACTAAATAATTATTATTCACAATTAGTTAATAGCTTTAGATTTATCAATCACAATTTCAAAATAAATAAGATTTTTACCCCCCCGCCTCCCCAATAGAATTACATGTTTTAAAGAAATCTTCTAATTCCGAAAACCACAAAAAGATACAATGATTAAAACATAAAATACCTATTTAAGAATCTATATATTTAGAAGAAACTTGTACACTATTTTTTTTTTCTTTTTTGCTATGAGCCCTCCTTTAATCAACCTTTAGAAAAAATGATGATGTCAAAATGCATGGTAACTGGGTTTATAGGTGAATGAAGGTATAACACATGTCTGTATTACGGGTTTTTAAACAGGTAATTAATATCAGAATTTTCATTAATTCACTACAATGTACTTTTATAAAATAATTATAGATTTTTTTAAATGCTCGAGTACATTTTTAAATTGTTTTATTAATACGAAATTTTTTTTTCTCATGGTAGTTTTTATAACTAATTCTAATATTTTGTCAAATCCGAAAAATTTTGCACCATTCATGTGAAAAGGTGAACAACTGCAGAATTTTTTTTTTCTTTTTACATATGACTGGTTTTTAAAAATCATTAAAATGGCACTTATGTTATTGTATTAATAAGAATTTCACTATTTAAATCTTTCGAATATTACAATATTTTTGGAAAAAAATGATATACCTATTTAAAAAATTTTGAGAAAATGTCGATTTTGCAGCTTTTTTTTCTCTTTTCCTTTCTAATTCTTTGACTTTTTTATTAATATCTTAGCATAAATTCAGAATCAATTAAAAATGTTTTAGTACAATTTTGAATATTCAGTAATATTTGTCCACTTTATAAAATAATTACTAAACTTTCCTCAAATAGATTTTAAACAAAACTTTACTTTTATAATTCACAGCTTGTGTCCATAATTCTTTTAAGATATAATGATGGTAATGTAATTAAATAATAAAAATAAGTTAAGATTTAATTTATTAAAATAAATTCATAATTCATAATCTTAATAGCAATAGCATAAAATTAACACAAAAAAACCTTACGGGATAATAGGCTCAATTTCTTTATTAATTTCTTAATAATTAATAATTTAATTAATAATTAATGATTACTTAATAATTAATTATTTAATTAAGAATTAAGAATTTCTTTCTACAATTTCTTTCTTGACTATAGTAATTATTTTTATTTAACCGCTGATCAGGTCTTTACCTGCAAGGCATTTTGCTTAGCTTAACGGGTTGTGTACCTGGCCGCAGAACAAAATTCTCATGATCAAAATGATCTCCTCATGGCTGAGATCTACCTGACAAGAACCTTGGCTGTCATGGTTGCTGCGCTAATGTAAGTTACACAAGAAATTGTAAGTAGCAAAAAGTTATAATCAATACAATCAATCACCTTCAAATTTCGAAATACTTTTTGCATTTTTGTGAAATTTAGAACACTATAAATATTCTAAAATACCTAAATTAAATTTATCAGAGACCATTAGAAAAACGTATTTTAAATTAAGCTTCCTTGATCTATTATGAACTTCTATTTAACCAACTTATATTGTACGAAATTCTCTATTTAACGAAAATTTCTTTAGAACCTTGATTTTGAACACAAATAACGCGGGGAAAAAAATCTCTAAATAACGAAAAAGAATATCGATTTAACGATTTTTTTTCAGACCAAAATTTCAAAGTTCTAATCGCTTTCAGACTATCAAGAAAGCAATTTTCGAAAAATTCTTTAATTTCCTTTGTCAGTAATCATAGTTATAATCTAATAGAATCTTCTACTCACAACCATTCATAGATCTACTTCGCTTTTTAACTGTATTCAAAGAATTATCGAATGCTGAACTATTCAAGTAATTCCTTACACCCACAATATGAAGTTGCAATTATTAGACGCGGTCTTTCCTGAAAATGTATTATTCAAAACAAGTACTTGATACAATAGCATTTCAGAAATGAAATATAATGTTAGGAACAAAATTACTTTTTTAAAATTAAAAAGGCATTTTAAAATCAAACATTTAACAAAACTAAAATCAAAACTAATATCCCATAATAAAAACAAATAAAGTAGATGTTTCAAGCGTTTTACAAGCTCCTCATCAGTACAAATGTCAATCGAAAAAACTGCACCAAAAAAAATAAAACCTAAAATGTGTAAAAAAAAGGGGGGGGGGTGAAAAATTCTTAGGTATGAACCCAATTTGGGGTCATACCAAATCGAGTCTTAAGATACCCAAAATGGGTATTTAACGGTGTGCAAAATGGATACACAGTAGTAATCAAAACAGGCATGGGTCATGACCCAATTTGGTATGAACCCAAATTGGGTAACCTCATACCTAAGAATCTTTCAACCCAAATTGTTTGGTTTTTTGCTGTTGTTTGTATGTTTGTTTGTTTGTTTGTTTTTACACATTTTAGATTTTATTTTTTTCTGTGTGATGTTTACACATGTTCACGTTTCAGAATATGTCATTTAAAAATATTAAGAATTTTTAAAAGTAGATTTTTTTTAGAAGCTTTGTTTACAAGGTTACAGAAATCTCCAATAAATGAAGCATGCACAATTCCACCAGAATATGTGGACCTGCTGTGATGTGTACCCCATAGTTTCTTAATGTTTTTAAATGGCGTATTCTTGAACGTGAACGTGTGTAAACATCAGCTATGGTTTTTGATTGACATTTGTATACTGATGAGAAACTTTTATAAAGCTTGAAACATCTACTTTAATATATTTTTATTATGGGATATTAATTTTGTTATTATATGTATTAAATATCTGATTTTAAATTGTCTTTTTAATTTTAATAAGTTGATTCAGAGGTAAAATGTTTAGTTATTTGAATTTTTCTTTTTCTAAATTATATTTAAATTAATTTTACTGATGCCGTATACTTCAAAAAATAAAACTAAGAAAAAGTAAGATTTTTTTTTTAAATAAAAAATTTAATAAATATACGCAAAGAATATAGAGAACAGTAACAATTAAACTTCCAAATTCTACTTTGAAAAAATTAACTTAGAGAATTTTCACTCAACAAAATTGCTATATTACGATTTTTTTTTTTTTTTTTTTTTTTTTTTTTTTTAAATAAGAGAAACAGTAAAATTTGTTCTAAATAGAAGTTCAACTGTATATTGAATGCACGTGCAAGTACATTTCAAAATAAGAAGATAAATTTTGGTTAATTTTTCGAACAAAATAATTAATCAAAATTGGAGCACATCAATCATTACAGAATTATGCGAAATCATGCCCACTTAAATTGAAAAAGTCAGTCAAATTTAAATTCCCTATCATGTTTTTATTAGATATTTAAAAATATATAACCATGCATTTGTTACTTTTCTAGCTAATATTTATTTTTCACTATTTTTCATTTATTAATTTATTATCAGGGTTCGCACGCCTCACGGGATTTAAGGGATTTGAAAACCAGATTTTTCATAAAATATTGGCAATCACATCTAGACACAGAATATTTTTCATTAAATAAGGTAAATATTACTTTACGAAAATTCTGGTATTTTTCCCCTGAGGTGCACAAATCCTATTTATTTATTTATTATTTATATTTTCATTTATTTTATTTTTATTTATTTTTATTTTATTTATTTATTTATTTTTCTGAAAATAATAAGATAACACTTATACAAAGCTTTCCGTAATCGATTTCAATGAGTTTTAATGAATAACGTAACGGTATTAACAATGATAAAAAAACTGGCACTATTTTATATCGATGAATGGGATTAAAGTCAATATTAAAGGTTTTACTGCTCAGTTAAGAACTTTTATTTTGCCCCCTTCCTCACCGATCAATAATGACCAACGGTCAAGATCGCCTTTTCAATTTCACGCTACACTTGCCGAGAACGTCCGTTTCGGTTCCAGTTACCCTGAGTGTGGACTCTAATTAGACAGGGTCTCTTTCTTCACTTTCCTATGCAGTGAATTTCTCCATCCTCCCTCTTTCCATCAGGAGAGGTTGCATAGGGAAAGGGAGGCTTGGCGAAACTCTCAGAGGGATTTCGAAGAAAGTTGTCGCCAATTGTCTTTAATAGAAACGATTGAAATGTCGCTTTTATATGTGTTTTGTATGTACGATACATATGAATGTAATTTTCTGAGCTGTACTATTAATAATTAATGTAATAATAAGGCGTATAGTATACATTGTTTAAAACTTTTCTGTTCTGGTACATTCTAATTTTTTTAGAAATATTAAAAAAAAAAAAAAAAATGCGAATAATCATATTTTGAGTTTTAATATAACACAAGAATGAAAAGCCTTATTGAAATAAATTACCTCCTGAAGGGTTAATATAAATAAATATTTCTTAACCTATAAATTAACATTATTTTAAGCATTCTTCAATTTTTTTTTCTTTGAAGGACCTATGTTACAAAAACACCTATCCTCCAAATTTGATTAATTTAGGATCAATGGTTGACTAAGCGTTAACATGCTTGGCATCGTTAGTTGCTGATGTAGTTATATGACTTTTCTATTACTTGTCTCACAAATATCGCCACAACAATATAACCAAACACTATATAAAGATGACACACATACTAAAACTTTTATCGCAAAACAACCTAATTAGCAATGCAAGCCTCTTTGAAATCCGTTAGAAGTTAGGTTATAAATAATGTTTATTTTCCATGTCGGAGTTCAGTGAATATGATATATTACAATTACCTATTTTTCAACAAGTGAAAGTAATAGTGAATCTTCCATAATCTTAAATCACAACGCAACAATAATGTTTTTTTGCATAATCTTTTATCGTAAATAGATTACTCGCTTTTATCATAAATAATGCGAGGTTTACCCGACAATTAAATGCACAGTCAGCATTCATAGGTAATATTCTATACATATTTGTAAAGTGCAAAAACTCAATATTTACTCAATGTTGAATAAAACGGACCCATCATGTCCCAGTATTAGCATTTTAATTGGAAATTAAACAAAAAGACAATGATGTCTTTTATTAGCTTCGGTTACGCTATAAAGTTTAATATGCAAATTCAATAATTTAATTTTATTGTATTTATTTTTTAGAATTAATTAATTGACATATCTTTCTTTACAATTCAATAGCAGGGGGAAAATGAATAAATTAAAAATTTTCTTAAAAGTAATTCAGTAATATTCAATTCTCTCTAAACTTAAAAGTAAATTATCGGTTGAAATTTTTTAATTTTATATTGTATTTGGTGGAACCATGGTATAGCCAATGAATAAATATAAGTAAAAAAAAAGGGGGTTAATAAAATCTATCAAAATTTTCTTATAATTAAAATTAAATAAGTTACAACAGTAAAAAACTGAAGTACTAACTGCAAAATACAACTTAAGGTGATTCTCAAATGATCTGCTCAACAACCCGAAACTTTCTGACGTAATTTCTAACTCATTTTTAAACGCTAAGGCATAAATTGGGCAGACCTGACTACGGAAGCGATTTGGAATCCAAATGCGTTTTCTATTTTTGAATCAATAAATTACTTATAGAGTTAGAAGTGATTCGCGCACGTGACGACACGTTTTCTTTCTTCTCTCGCAGTCACATCCGAAAATTCGGTTCAAAACGCCAAATTTGACAGTATTTTCTGAAAAATCTTTTGCGTTTACCAAAAAAATGGAAAACGTGTTTCGATTGCATCATCTCTGGATAACAACACTTGACCATTTCATTCCTTTCTGAATAAAAATGAATTGAAAAATGTGTCTGAAAGTAGCCCCTTTGGATTTGAGAACAAAAATCCTTAAAGAAAAAAGAATCTCGCCAATCTTTATTCGTTTTCTAAGGCTCCGCCAAAAACATGAAAATTATCAGAAATAAATTCTATAAAAATTCCATCCCTCTGTCATCTCCCACCCTACCGATCAACTCTGATTGGCTGTTGGTCGCCGATCGTTTGATATCGATTGGATGATCCCCCCTCGTTGAAAAGGGAGGGGGGAGACTGATTCATCCGCATCCACCATCCCCAAATTTCTATCATCTCGGGCCTCCCATTGGATGCTGTCTATCCTAGTTTCAATTTAGAATCTCACAGAGACAGATTTATTGTTGCCAGATATAATTTGCTGTATAACAGAGAATGACTCTTTTTAAGCGAAAACTGTAAATTAAAATAATTATGAGAAATTTACTGCATATTTTTATTATTATTATTATTAATTTCTAAGTTTCCTACATGCTAATTTCAAAATCGAAGGCATAAAATAAATATGATGATGATATGATATACTTTATTTAGTTTCAATTTATATATTTATAAAGCAAAATAATCAGATGGTTTATTCGCATTTAAGAAAATTGATTTTGATGCCCACTTTTTAATGTGTATATGTTACGGTCAATATGATTAATCCGGTCATTATTAATAATAACCGGTTATTATTAATAATGACCGGATTAATCATATTGACCGTAACATATACATTATATTTTTAGGGACAATTCCACTGCATCTGATAAGTTATTGCATGAAAGCATAACAATAATTTTGAACAAAATTAAAAATATTTAAAACATTAATCTGTAAAACTTTTAATTTGTAAAAATGTTTGAAAAATATTTGGGAATTTTTAGCATGGTAATGTCAAAATCAATGAAATTTATTTATTTTTTTAATTAAATCAAATTAAATTAAAAACACGATGTTTTAAATTGTTTTAATTTTTGTGCATCTGCAGCAAAACCATCAGAAGCTTTGTATATATTCACCGAAAACTATTTTGATGACACTTTTTTGATTACACTTTCTACATGTAAACATAATATTTTTAGCAATGTTGTGAATATATTGGGTATTTTTTTATGTTATTTTGGGTTCTTTTTTGGTAGTTTTGATTAGAAATTTAACTATTTTGTCAAAGGAACGAAGTCGAGAAATTTTTAAACATGTTTAAATAGGCTTAATAAATGAATTTTCTGGCATGTTTTAGATATTTCAAAAATAGTTTGTTAATTTGGGTATTTTTCTATTTGTTTGGGTTCGAAATATTTAATTTCATCATCAAACAAGTTAAGTTTAAGATTTTTTACATCAGTCATGCTATGTGTACCGCAGTCATTTTTTCACATTTCACTGACAATTATTACAGCATTTTAGGAATATTATCATTTGAATCATTCGTACTATTCAAAAGTAATGGTAAATTTGTAAAATATAACAAAAAATCATTGATTTTCCCTCTTTATTGGGTAATTCTTTTAGTTGGTTTAGTAGTTAATAGCAGCATAAAAATAATTTTAAGCAAAAATTATAAATTAAACAAGTTGGAAATTGTACGTCAAACGTGACAAATTAGGTGCGTTTGTACTATAACTAGTTTTATAAATATTCAGATCTTGGTGCAATAGCGGTTGCACTCTTATGCAAACATACATGAATACAAAATTTATTTTATGTGCAGATTTTCATACTATAGATATTAATTTTATTTTATGAAATTAAGTTTCAATACACTTTTACAAGCAATCAATTACAATTCTGTTATATTAAAATTATACTATGCGCAAATAAGACAATATAAAAAAATCTTCGTTATTATTGCAGTGAAATGAATTATATCATCTGTTATTATGATATGATTAATTTCCGTAATAAAATAAGTACATTTTAAGTTGGCAACATTTTATCTTTTGTTGAAATTTACTGAAAATTCCAATGGGAAACTTAAGTCTAGCTTTGAAAATTTCAGAATTTGAAATCCATATTTAGACTCTTTTTCCATTTAATATCTATTTCTCCGGAAAGATCCATCCAAAAAACTGTTGGTAGGTTATAGGATTGCTATAATTAAACAATTTTAGTATACAAATTCAGTTTTTAAATTTAGTAATACGGAAATAATATGACTCCATCTTAAATAGGACGTAATCATCATGGCAACCTACACTCATTATTTATCATGGGATATCATTAAATTAATTGCGTATGATAAGGTTTAATTGAATGAAGAAAACTTGTATTAATATCTTTTTAAGTTTTGATTCGATTTTTATGAAATTTGAAATGACTCGAAAAAATTCTGCAACGATTATAGATATTAAGGGTGTATTCAAATCCAAACTGCTTATTTTGAGACACATTTGTAAATTCATTTTTGCTCTAAAATGCATCCAATTGGCAGGTTCTCTTATTTAGAAACTTTATAATGTCCGTATTGTATCGATTTTTTGATAAAGGCAAAATATATTTCAAAAAATGCTGTCAAAGTGGACATTTTGAACCGAATTTCCCAAAGCGATAGCGCTGGAAACAAAAAAAAATGATCTTACTGTGAAAATAATTTTCTGTAAATCAATTTCTAATTAATTGAACGAAAAATAAAAACATGGGGCCCTTATAAATGTCTTTATAAATCACGCCGCCAAGTTTCCTGTTGTTACTTTTAAAAATGAGTCTGAGAATGTGTCTCAAAATTTTGAGTTGTTGAGCGTGGAAAAATATTTTTTTTTAATACCGCCTTAAATTTCAAATTATTCGGTTGGGTAGTTTTTGCACCGTTATATGCGGACAGACGGGCGAACCAAACGACGACTATAGGTGCTACGTATTTATATAATTACGAACTATATAATTACGAACGCACCTAAAAAGCAATTGTCTCGAAGGAATTTACTGTACAAAAAATACCATTAATTTTTAGATATTTTCAGCATGCTAATATCAAAATCAAATGCATGAAACGAATATTATGTTTCATTTTTGTAGATTTCTGCAATAAAAGAATAAGAGACTTTATTTCCATTTAAAATGGTTGATTTTGATGCTCATTTCCTTCGCATGAATATCCTATTTTTTAGAAATTATCTGACCTGTATTTTATATTTTAATTATTTTTTTTATAATTATTGCTTATTGAAAACAAGCCTGAAAAATTATAGTGCCTAAACAGTTTAAAGTTTAAAACCTTTTTTTTTTTTTTTTTTTTTTTTTTTGAAAACGAACAAAATAGATATAGAATTTCCACTTTCCACTTAATAATGACTTATTAGAAAGAAATTATGTAATTCTACAAATATCATCTTAAATTATTATTATATATTCTTTTTTTAATTAGATAAAAATAAAAATAATAAATTATAACACCTTTTAATGATATATTTCTTTTAAATGCTAAAAGGTGTAAACTAACAACATAATATACCGTAAAATAATTTTTATGAGATTGTTGACATGTTTCGGCTCACTTCGAGCCATTTTCAAAAACGAATGAGAATATTCTATGATTGCACGGTCTTTGAAGTAATTATTTGAAATGCTATCATTTAATTTTCATGTACTTTTTAAAAATTACGCACGTTATTTTTTATTAATCAACGACCAAGTACAAATAAAAGATAACGTGCGTAATTTTTAAAAAGTACATGAAAATTAAATGATATAATTTCGAATAATTACTTCAAAGACCGTGTAATTATACCCTTTTCTCATTTGCTTTTGAAAATGGCTCGGACATGTCAACAATCTAATAAAAGTTATTTTACTGTACATTATGTTGTTAGTTTACACCTTTTAGCATTTAAAAGAAATAGATAAAAATACTTAAAAATAACATCTTACATCATCTATAAAAGCCCTATATCTCTTCAGACTATCCTATGTCCCCTATAACATTGTTATTATTATTATTATTATTATTATTATTATTATTATTATTATTATTATTTTCTTATAAATTCATTATGAAGATATAAGTGAATGAGTGACAAAATCTATTAAATAAAATATAAATGGATACTTTAATTGCATAACATTTGGCTGTTCTAGGTACAGCGGATAAAAAATTATTCAAAAAAGTGCGAAAATTACAAACAAAAACAGAGTAACGAACAATTTTTTTCACACATTATTCTCATAAATTTGTGTACATGTTACCAAAACGTCATGTTTAAAATTATGAATTTCTTCTTACTTTTTTATTGTTAATACTTATAAAAAAGAAATAATAACAATGGTTTAAAATAAACGTACACCATTTAAGTACGTTCTCGTACAGAACAGCAATGCAGAGTTGTTATTTGTATTCAACTTGGCTCTACTGCAATCTGTGAGTCCTGACTGCAAAACAACATTTACAGGCTAAATTTGTTTCATTCATCGGTTTAGTTCGATGCTTATCAAAAATTTAATATGGTAAGCAATTAAAAATATTATTTTGCTATTCTGTATTAAAAAGCAAAAACATGTCCGTGTATAATGCTGACGTAATATTTCCGATGGCAAAGACCTGAATAATAAATGTAGCTTTTTTGCAAATTTATTCACTTCCAAACATCGCACAATTTCAATTTTTGAACCGTCGAGTAGGTTAAAAAATGGTTTATAATATCGTATGACTTAAATTGTGGTTTTCTCATGGTTTGTAAAATAATTTCCAAGCAGGATTTTTTTTTTTTTTAGCTATCTCTATCAAGTGTAGGTCGTTTATAAAAGATTGATCACTTTGTACTTCACTTACACCAAGTTCAGCATTTGTTTCCTACTAATATTCATTAAAGAAATTAAAATTTAATCAATGAATAAATAAAATAAAATAAATAAAACACAAATATAATAGATTTGTCACGTTTAAACACTGAAATGATCCGAATAAAAAAGTCTGCTGTAAATAGTATAAATCTTTGGCGATTTCTTCTGCTATTAACGCCTGACATAAAGCTAATACGAAAACATCGCTTTTAATAAATTTCTAAACTTCATTTCCCTAGTTGGCATTTTTCATATAAAATTGCTTTTTGGCATTGTTAGGAGGCAACTAAAAAATATATTAAATGTAAAAAAGTCAATTAGCATTTACAATTAAAAGAAAAAAAATCACCTATATGTTCTGTATACCGGGTAGTATGTTCTGTAACTCAGGAGGCTAAGGTTGGGTCTCCTTGTGTTATTAAAAGCTAGTCGTATTGGTTTATTTTTCTGTCTTTTCCTGTCTTTTGTCATAGACTGTAAAAATAAATTAATTAATTAATAAAAATAAAATAAAATAATCCGATACTTGCCAGTGTACAACTTTCGTATTTTTACAGATTTTTTTTTTTTTTTTTTTTTTTTTTTTTTTTTTTGATGAAATGATTTTGTGACTGTATCAAAAAGTATCTAGTAGGGATTTAAGTATAATCTTGACAGATAATAGTGCTAAAAGTCTAGTTAATTTGTCATTTTTTGCTAAGGGCTTGGGATTTTTTTTTAATTTTTGCATTTTTTAATTTTGTCAAAAAAGACTTTCCTTATTTTGTCAGTACGATTTCCGTTTTTTTACGCGTTTATTTCTTTTTCAGTGTAATCAAAATAATAAATAATCCTACATCTTCAGAGAAATTGAAAAATTAGCATTAACTCTCAAGGATATTCTCAATTTCACGTTCGCAATAATTTTTGACTCATTTACGAAATCGCTATGCCATCGGGAAAAATAAATCGTAAAAATACGGAATTTGTAATGGCAATCAATGGGTTTGTTGTTGTTATTGTTGCTTTTGCTGTTATTATTATTATTATTATTATTATTATTATTCCTTTTTTTACAGTGTATATCCGTCCGTGACAGATACTATAACACTCTGAATCCTGAAACTTTTTGAAACGGATGGAGGAGGGTACCCCTTCTATATTATAAAAAAATCAATGGGTTCAAGAAGGTTCAATGGGTTCAAATGGGTTCAAATTAATGGCAATCAATGGGTTTGTTGTTGTTGTTGCTGTTGCTGTTTTTATTATTATTTTTATTATTATTATTATTCTTTTTTTTTTACAGTGTATATCTGTTCGTGACAGATACTATTGCACTCTGAATCCTGAAACTTGTAATACGTAAAAAATATTTTAGTTTAATTATATTGTCGCTTGTAATTATGTGAGTTATGACGTGCAACAGCATTTTTTATTGAAGATTTAATATATATATTTAATATATATATTTAATATATATATATATATATATATATATATATATAATACAATTGTAATGAATTACTTTTGCTATTTACCTGGGGAATTATTCTCAAAATTTTTGTTTTTGTAACGCAGGGAGGAGGATACCCCTTGTATATTTGAAAAAAAAAAATTCAAATGAAATAAATTGCGTTAATCGAAGATTACATGATAATTCCATAAAAATTAAATGGAATTTCAGTTTAATCAGAATGTACCAGGTTGGCTTTTATTTCAAAACTTTAAAATTAAATTAGATTTAAAATGTATTCTACTCATTGAAAGCAATAAATTAAGAAACTAACTTAATCACAATGCTATTTGTGCTCAAAAGTCTGAAACTCAAAATAACCCAGGAAAAATAACAGCTTCGTAGAAAGTTTTAAATTTAAAACAGTTTTTTTTTCTCTGAAGAAAATGAACGGCTTGTTTAGTTTTATTTAATTATTAGATGCAGCAGTTGTATAATAATTCTAAAAATATTCCCTTTTCAAATTAGTATATATTTTTCTTCAAAATTACTACACTGCAAAAAATAACTGTTGATTTTACAGTATAAAACTGGCACCCCAGCTGTGCGCGGTAGCGTATTACTGCTTGCGCAGCAGCGTATTACTGCTTATTTTACTATTTAATACTGTTAATTTTACGGTATAATACTGGCAGCTGGGATGCCAGTTTTATACTGTAAAATCAACAGTTATTTTTTGCAGTGTAGGAACTAAACCTTAAAAGCACAGCATATTTCAGTATTCAATATATTTTCTGTAATTCGTTTTTGTTTGTTTGTTTATAAAACCATCATATCATTTAGTTAAATAAAATTCCTATCAAAATAGAATTAATGTTAATGAATGCTTTAAAATATTGTGTACTTTTTGCCCTCCTAGTTGCAGCAGATTAAAAAAAAAAAGACTAAAAAAAAGTGAAAAGTACACGCAAAAAATTAAGAAACTGCCGCCGTTATTGGCTTATTATTAGTTTATTATTATTTATTTAAACTGTTATTCTCATTAATTTAGGCACTTGCTTAAAAAATTCATGTTTAACAACTTGAAACTCTCTTTACACTTGTTTGTAATAATAAGAGTAAAAGGTACATTTTAGAACATTAAAATGAATTTATATGTTCAAGATTATTCTTGCTCGAAACTGCAATTACAAAGACCTTGCTTGTTTTAATATTGGTTCTACCGAAGTTTCTGTGTACAGACTGCAAAACAACATGTACAGGCTCAATTCGTTTACTTCGGATTAGTTAAATGTTTATCAAAAGTACAGTAATATAAAGTATAAACAAGTAAAAGCATAATTTTCCTAATTTATTTAAAAGTAGTCCGATTGGTTTATTTGTTTGTTTCGTCGTGTTTCTTTTTCATTTTTCTGCTCCTTAACGGAAATAGCTTGTCGGCTTTCATTTCAAAACTTGAAAATTAAATTAGATTTAAAACGTATTCTACTTATAGAAAGCAACAAATTAGCGAACTAACTTAAGCACAGTTTTATTTGTGCTCTAAAATCTGAAACTCAAAATAATCCAGAAAAAACTATTCGGGACCTAATCCCAAAACTTTCTTCTATTTCTTTCATGTTAATACTTCAAAATCATAATTTTTGTAACTAAGCATTTTCGAAACAAAAATGAGAAGATAACATAATCTGTTATTTATTTTTTGATTACACTTAAGTTTTTGTCAATAATTGTTTAAAAAACATTGGGGAGGGGGGGGGAGGGTCCGTAATAAAGCCTAACCAACGGGTAATATATAAAAAACATGAAAAATTTTGCTTATTACAAATATTCAAATTAAACCAAGATTTGACATATAGGGGATTTAATACGATTTTCTTTTCGACAGCTACCATGACCGCCCCGAAAATCGAACAAAATTCGCTATCACTGCGCCATCTACTAGATGATTTTTTCCAAAATTTTATACAAACCTCGGCATATTACATTACATCTAAATATAAAATATCGTCGAAAACTAATCATAAATTCTTCATTTAAACTGCAATAAATCGAGAAAATCGCACAAAAATCGCTGCCACAACACCCTCTTTCGGAGGAATATCCCCATTTTCAAGTGGGATCCGACGCCTATCATTGTCAAAAACATACATTTGAAGTTTAGTTCAATTCTATGCATAACTTCGTACACTTTTCTATGATACAATAATGAAAATGGCGCAAAAAATGCTATCACAGCGCCTCCTTGCGGCGGAATATCCCCAAAATCAACTGGAATATTTTGGGCACATCCAAAAACATATGTAGGAAATTTGGTTGAATAACTTCATACACTTTTCGATGATACAAAGAGGACACACACTAGGACAGACAGACATTTTTTAGAATCGTGTTTTTCAGAATCTCTGACCCCTAAAGTGTGTAAATCCATCGAAAAATATTTCAATTACAATACTTTCTTCTATTATTAGATAGAAGAAAATAAAACAGCTTCCTCGAAAGTTTTAAATTCAAAGCAGTTTTCTCTGAAGAAAATGAACAGTAGGTTTAGTTCCATTTACTTATTAGACATGCCAATTGCTTGATTCTAAAAATATTCCCTTGTCAAATTAGTATATATTTTTCTTTGAAATTACTTGGAACTAAACCTTAAAGGCATAACATATTCAATATTTCAGAAAAGCTGTCTAAATCAGTTCAAAATATAATATATTTTCTGTAATTTTTTTCTTTGTATGTTTAAAAAAACATCATATCCTTTAGTTATATAAAATTTCTATCAAAATAAAATAAATGTAAATGAATACTTAAAAATATTGCCTGCTTTGTGCCGTCCTAGTAGCAGCAGATTTTCAATAAAAAAATAAATAAATAAAAAAAAAAGAGAGAGAGAGAATCTGACAGCGTTATTCGCATATTATTTTTTTATTTATTTATTTACATTATTTCTCTCATTGATTTATGTTCACTGCAAAAAAAGGAAAAAATTGTTGATTTTACAGTATAATACTGACATCCCTCGCGGCAGCGTATTACTGCTTATTTTACTGTTTATTACTGTTAATTTTACGGTAAAATACTGGTAGCTGGGATGCTAGTATTATACTGTAAAATCAACTTTTTTTT